>OX359279.1:26563297-27040797 GCA_947179155.2 Hedera helix
ATCTCCCGTTGATGGGCTGCTGCACCATCCGGCGTATGTATCGAAATTCATGAGGTCTTCAACATTGTTAAATGGATCCTGCATACCAGAGTACCTTGTCACACCATCCAATGATGCCCTACCATCAATTTGAGCACTTGGAGAACCCCAGTAACTAGAACCCTTTTCTTTAGACGAAAATGGGTACTCCATTTTCAAATTAAATAATAATAATAATAATAATAATAAATAAATAAATAAAGTATCAAAATGCTATAACTCTTTCAAAAGATTCTCCTACACAAAGATATCGCCTTCCCTAAAATCCTCACCAACTTAAAACTTCATCCAAGCTCCACCCTCTAAACTCAAAACTCTCCACCTCTACTACCCTCATCAATATTTTGGTGAAAGAAAAACCTAATTTTATCTCTACCCAATTGATTTGTTCAAACCAACCAACAAAGTACCAACTTCCTCAATTGAAACAGCACAAACCTGCAATGCCCACAAATGAAAATCACCCACCTTGTCCCTTTATAAACAAAAGAAAACTTTGTCCCTTTATATACAAAAAAGAAATTTTTGTCCCTTTATATACAAAAAGAAATTGGAACACCCAAAATATTAATTATCAAAATAAGAACCAGTCACGTGAAGATTCAATCAATCCTTAAAACAATTGAAACGACTAAAAATTCCTTCAAACTTGGCAAATAAAACAGCACTGCATACTGACTTCAGACTAAAAATTCACGAATTCTCTCTCACCTTAGCCGCAAAACTCACAGAGCAAAGAAAATGCCAAAGCTTTTAATCAAGGCCAAAAACTAGACGAATCAGTGAAATTGAATATGGGTATTACCTGAAATTGAGCTGAAATGAACCCAGCAGAAAACCCACCACCAGATACAGACGAAAAGGCAAAATATTCAACTTTATCAAATTATCAATAATAATTAAAGGACCCAAAGCCTATCTTTTTATTGGGTAGCTTCCAAACACCGACCTGAGTATCTATTTTTCTTCCAGAAGTTGACAAACTAGTGTTTGTTGAATCCCTCGAAAGTCGGTAAACACAAAGTCCTAGAGAAATAAATTGTCAATTTATATGCATGTAGAGATAAAAAGGTTACTTTTTGAGTATGGAGAAAGAGTTTACCAAAAATAGATAGCAGAAGTTGAAGGCCATGGCAAATGGGTGGCGTCAATACTGCAGATGATTAGTTTCTAAAGATAGAAAGGCCAAACAAAGGAACAGTTTAACCCCATGGTGATATATTTCTTAATCACTGTTAAGAAGAAGAGCTGTTAGATCCAAATTGAGTAGTATAGTGGTATAATTATAAATTATAAATTATAAATTATAAATTAAGAAAGAGTTTGAACGGGACAGACTGCAGTGTGGTATTTACTAAATTACCCAGTGATAGAAGTCTAAAATATTTGCACATTGGAAGACTATTTGAAATTGTATAAACAATCATTTGAAATTTTTTTTAGTGACTTTAGAACTATGAAATATCAGTCGCTAAGTAATTATTCTTCATACATATACACCAAGTAAATCATTGGAGTTTATGCGATACTCAGCTAAGTCATTGTTCTTCGTATGTGTGTGTGTGATTTATAACTATTATTAATTATAAGTATTATTTTAATTATTATATTTTTTATCGTCCAAAATAACATTTAAGGGGAGAAAAAATTACATTAAGCAAAAGGCAAAAAATAATTTATTCCGCTCCTTAGTAGGTTGGAAGGACAATCACCATTCTAACCTTATTTTTTCGCAATAAAAATAAGCATACAAGGATACTTTTGGACAGTCAACCCTTTTCTGCCTCAATCCTCACTAAGGGGCGGAATCATCCACCACACTACCCAAAATATCCCCTTTTCTTTAATCGGTGACTCAAATCCTGCATGAAATTATTTACGTGCAATTTAATAAATTTAAAATTATATATAAAATTATTTATGATTGGTGCAGTGTAATTTTAAATCATACGATATAATTTTAATTTCAAAATTAATTGAAACAATTAAATTTTATATAATTTACATTAATAATTTAGTATCACATAATATTAAATATCACTTTGATAACATACACAACCTTATTTATAATATTTTGTCTAAACAAAAGTCATTAAATTACTTACTTAAATCAATTTTAGAAATTTTCATATTAACATCTGTGATCTGCATAAGATATTATTCTTCCTTCCTTTTCTCATTCAAATCATAAACTAGCTTTAAGTATGTACTTTGAAAAATAATAGCTGAACAACTAACATTAAATTAAGATTAATATTTAAACTAAAATACCACTTCACTATTATAATAATAATAATAATAATAATAATAATAATAATAATAATAATAATAATAATAATAAGCGAGAAAACTCTTCTATCAGTCATATTCAAAACTGATAAAATAAAACCTTATTGTATGTATTCAATAAACTATGGAGCATACAATATTTTCGAAGAAAAGAACAATGCACCATAAAGTCAAAAATGGGTATTAAGTGATATAAAATATAATGAAAAAGTATATACAGAATTTGTTAATGTATTCTTGGAACAAGATGCAACAAAATATGATGTTGTGTGGTTTATTGCATGCAGTTTTGCCTATAAATCAAACCCAAACCGTATTTGTGATTTTTTAATCCACCTAAAATCGTCATATACGATAAAACCGTTTGTGAGATTTTAATTGGTGCGGTTTATGCGATTTTTGGTGCAGTTTTAAGGGCAATTTGGTTATTTGTTCACCCATATTAATCACATACACCAACTTGTTTAAATTACTTTTCTCTCTTAAAATCTTTTTTTTTTCAAAATCATATATAGGTAAGGCATCCACAGCAAACGTTCTCAGCATACTACCATTAGAAGCTCTAGTGGCCACAATTTGGCTTATGCCGCTAGAAGTTCTAGAAATAAGGTCAAAAAAAAATTGGTCCTATCATTAGAACTTTTAGCGGTAAACAATTTTACAACCAATTTGTCCCCTGTATTTAGTTGCTGTAATAGTACTTTCCGTAAATGTTTGCTATGGATGCGACCTATATATATATATATATATATATATATATATATATATATATGAGTTATCCATAGTCACTGCTGACAATGGACCATTTGCTAGCCAACTGATCTATGTTCATCTCAAATAGCAATTAAAGTAGGGTCCATTTGCTAGGCAACTGATCTATGTTCATCTCAAATAGCAATTAAAGTAGAAGGATTAGTATTCGCAACAAGTTCTTACAAATACTAGTAGTATCTGCAATAAGATTAAGGAATTTTTTTTCTTACTTCAGTTAAATTCTAAAATTCAATAACTTTTTATTACAGATTCAAAATTGTCAATTTATATATCATTGAAATACTCTCGTCAATATCTTCAAAACAAGATCTATTGTTGATATATTTTTTTTACTTAAAATATCTATATATCTATTGTTATTTTTTGAACTCTTGATCTTATATATATATATATATATATATTTTGCCCTAATGTTTATATCCTTAATTTTTTCTCCATACTTCAATTATCTACTGTAATGACCACGAATTTCTTTAGTCATTGTAAATATACTTAATAAATATTTAGCAATGAATTTAAATTTTTCTCATTAATTAATTGTGCATTAGATAATTAAATAAATGTACTTATGTGCTTGTATATTTATTTAAAGAATTAAAGCAAAGTGTATAATTAATTTAAGCAAATCTAATTGGATTATATTTTAAATCCAAATGAGTTGATAAACTAGGTTAAAGATATTAACCTAGTAGCCCATGTAATTAATTTAATTACTAGCCCATGTAATTAATTAAACAAGCCCAATGCTTGATTTAATTAAATGTAACCTATACTATTTAAAAGAAGCCCAATGTGGTATTTAAATTGAGCCCAAACAATTTAATTGAATGAGCCCAATAGAAGTTATTACCAAGCCCAATGTGAAGTCCAATAAGGGTCAAACTTTGGTCAATATATATATATATATATATGTATATATATATATAGATGTATATATGCACATTTTTGCATTAAAAATAAAGGAAAAATGGCTTGGATAATTCAATTTGCTGAATTTTTGAGGGCCCCACATGGATAACTTGACTTCTTAGATTGCTTGGAAATCCATCCATGTCATATAGTGGTTGAACAACCCTAGTCATTCCAAAAGTTCATCAACTAGTCAATCAAAGGAATAGTAAGCATGATTAGCAATTAATTGACCAACATGGGTGAATTAGTGAGTTAATGGTGTATTAGTGGTGTGCTATAAATAAGAGGCTCTACACTTGTTACAAGGTTGTTAGTTTATTTGCTAGACATTTCTAGAGAAAAGAGAGAGAGACTTTGAGAGCTAAAGAGAAAATACACTAGAGTTTGTGTGAGAAAAGCTAAGGAAGGTCTTGGTGGATGTCCTCAAGCTACACAACATACTTTGGTAGGAGGAGAAGGAGAGCAAGCAAATCACTAAGGTTTAAAAGTGCTCTAGAACCCTTCTCATTTCATTTTTGTAGCCTAGAAAGCTTTTGAACGGTTAAAATCTATTTTTAACCGATCAAAACTTGTTTTGATGGTCTAGATGTATGTAACTATGTAATATATGTATATTCATAGATCTATGTGTTTATAACATGTTTTGGTTGGTTAGAAATGCATAACAATGCTAGAAAAGTTCATAACATGTTTTACCGGTAAACCCTAACCATGCATGCTATGTTTGATGTTGTATTTTGAAATGTACAAATCCAAAAATGGATTTTTATGGCTAGAAAACTAGATCTATGAGTTTTAAAGATAAAACCTTTTGGAAGTTTTCAAAAATAATGAATAACAAGGAAGTTATAGCTTTTACCAAAAAGGATGTCGTTTTTCAACCCTATGTGGTTCGATCCGTAAATTTCGTGTAAAACGTTTTCCAAAAGACGATCGAACCATGGAATATTGTAAAACATTAAGTTAGGAACACATCACCACTGATTTGGTGTTATTTGGATGTGTAGATTTCATTTTATCAAGGTTTGATCAAAAGGTATCAAAATTGGAAAAAAATCAAAAGTTGAAAAATGTTTCTGTGAGTCAGCGCCGGGGCGCAGTGTGTAGAACAAAACACTGCGCCGGGGCGCAGTCCACTGTTTTGGGAAAAAATAAAAAAAACCCGAACCGGGTCGGGTCGGGCCGGGTCAGCCGGGTCGGGTCGAGTCTGGTTCGGGTCAGAAAATGAAAAATGTTCCAAAAATCATTTTAGTATTTTTGGACTTAATAAATATATTTTTAATTATATATATGATTGATTTATTGATTTAAAGGTGTATATATATTATTATTGATATAATAATATAATAAAGGTAATAAAATATTATTAAATAAATAATAATATTAGAAAATCATTAAAATATTATTATGTGTGTAATAATATTATAAAGTCAATAAAATATTATTAAATGATTAATAATATTAGATAATCAATAATGTATTATTAAATGATTAATAATATTAGATACTTAATAAAATATTATTAAATGATTAATAATATTAGATAATTAATAAAATATTATTAAATGATTAATAATATTAGAAACTTAATAAAATATTATTAAATGATTAATAATATTAGATAATTAATAAAATATTATTAAATGATTAATAATATTAGATACTTATTTTGAACTATATTAAACATTTAATATAAGTTCTTTGTGTTTGAAATATTATCAAATAATGATAATATTTCCTAAGTGTTTAAGTACCCATAACTAATCATTTATGTGGTTCATAAGGTTTATAAAGGTCATTATACTTACAAATATATGATACTAATTTAAGATCAAATTGATTCAATTGTTAGGTCCGTTCAAGGATTGTTAGATTAATTTGATTAAGCAGTAGACGACGCACGAGGCAAGTTTCCTAATTTTAACTTGTACTTACCGTTGCAATTATTATTCAACTGTATTTACATTTCAATTATTGTTGAGCAAGTATTCTACACTCGTAGTTACTTGACAGATCTTTAAGTGAATTAATTATCAAAAATTACTTCATATCGCTATCGATTATTGTATTCGCACATAGTGCTTTGCAAACTGTTTAAGAACGTCTAAGCTAATTGTTTCGGCTAGACAAATGCATGTTAAATTCATTTAGTTGAATATTATAAAAGCTTATCCAAACCATTGGCTGTTACGGATTCTTACAGTAAGACTGAGATAGAACAACCCTAGTTAAAGGGGATTTTTATTTGTCGAAGACCCGACAGCGCGCAAGAAAAACTAAATGTGATGCATATACATAGGACATGAGAGGACTGATCCCCTCAAGTGTCCCGTTATTTTAAACGAGGAGTCAGACATTGTATGTCTGTTTTACCTTAGTAGCAGTTCATGGTCCTTAAAGACCACTCAGCAGTAAAGAGTCAATTCCTTCTTTTATTGAACATTGATTCTTGTTATCTTTCACAATTGCTATTGTTGAAACCTTGAAGTTATTTCCCTTCATCATGATATATCGTATGATTGTTGTTTATAAACTTGCTGAGCCATTTAGTTGCTCATTCTTGCTATATCATGACTATATTTCAGCCATTCCCGAAAGCTCTAAATCGGACAAAGGCAAGGGGAAAGCGAATGCTTAGTTTTAGTAATTGCATGCTAGTTTATATTACTGTTATGTAATTACTGTTGTAAATCTTTTGTATTTTCCTTAAGATATGTAATGTTACAATTTAAGGTTAATAGACCCTGGGAAGTGTAGCCTTTATATAAGGAACCTTTTGTATTATTCCGCGTAGTTTGAATACAATATATGTATTTCATTGTTGTAAGTATTGTACAGTGAGAACCAAACCCGAGGTTAAAGAACCCGGATTTGGGGTCGTCACAGGTTGGTATCAGAGCTGTAGGTTAGAAACGCTAGGATTTGCGAAACCTAGGTTATAACCCGAGTGCGTTAGGAGATGAATTGGGGAGATTCATCCTGTTGTGTATTTTTGGAGATGGATTGAGAAAATCCATCGAGCCGAGATGTACATGATAAAATATCATTTCATTTCATCAATGAATATATTTTATTGCTGTACTAACATGTGTTATTTATGTTATTGTAGGATGACGGAGATAGGCCAGTCGAGTACTGCGGTAGATGAGGTGATCTATACGGATATCCCTATGGATACCGCACAGCCACGGGTGGCTGCACCGATCGAGGAGCCAGAGTCAGATCCCGAGGAGGGAGATAGAGAGGACGCTGTCTGGGGCGGAGTTATGGGGCAGTACAGTGAGGAGGAGGCTGATACTGATGATGATGAGGATGAGGGGCCAGCTGAGTATGTTGATGACATGGGCACTGTCGCCAGTGACATCATCGATACTCTCACTACGGCTAACGATGAGCTAGAGGAGAGGGTTCAGCACCTGGAGGAGCAGAACCAGATCCACCAGCAGACAGAGGAGCAGTACCGAGATACAGCTTATATGTTCTCTGGCGAGAACATAGAGCTGAAGGCGAGGATGGCCGAGATGGAGGTCAGGTTGATAGCCGCTGAGCTGAAGATTCTGCAGACAGAGGCAGAGAGGGAGGCCATGAGGGGCCAGATGCAGCAGGCAGTCGAGGATAGACTAGATATGGAGGTACAGCGTGATGCAGCTCACGGTCAGATGATGGAGCTGGAGGAGGAGGTTAGGGAGAAGAAGGTGAGGATAGATAGACTCAGTTACGTCTATCGCTCATCAGTTGGTAGGATCCAGCGTAGGGTGCACTATTACCCTGCCGAGGAGGGCCAGACCTTGCACACCATCAGTAGGGGTGTGGTCAGGGCTATTGGAGATGAGGAGTACGACGATGCGGTTCGTCGAGGGATGCGCCGTTAGTTGTATTTTTCTTTATTTATGATGTATGTACATAGATGCAGTAGAAACCCAACTTTTGTTTTGATAGAGGGTTAGTATGTTGTAAATCCCAACTCTATGAAGTTGTGGGATATGTTAGATCCCGTCTTTTGTTTTAACTAACGGGGTTAGCAGCGTTTATAGCAGTATGCTTATGATGTAAAAGTGCTACGCACTGTGATTTAGCATATGAATATAAATGCATTTTCGTTTATGTTTATATGTGTCAAGATGATTATTTGTGCTTTAGTTTAAAATACCTAAGCTACAAAACGAAAGTAAAAAGATTGAAACAACTTTAATTAATTAAATTTTCTTTATACAGAAAATGCCGCCACAGAGAAGGAATCAACGACTACCCCCACCACCACCCGAAGAGTCAGTAAATGCCGGAGGGGTACCACCCAACCCTGTCCAAGAGTTCGTAGAAATGCTAATGGGAGCATTTCGCGGACGCAACGCAGAGGCTACTGGAGCAACAAACTCTGCCGCTCCACTAGCAACCTTTAAGGATTTCAAATTGATAGGACCACCCGAGTTCAAAGGAACCACGGATCCTATAGAAGCACAAACCTGGATAGAGGAGATGGAAAAAGTCTTCGAGGTCGCACGAGTTAGGGAGGAGCAAATGACCTCATTTGCTACCTTCATGATGAAAGGAGAGGTCAGCCACTGGTGGAAGGCTAATAAGAGTAGAGCTGGGGAGGGAACGATCGCGTGGGCGCGATTCAAAGAGGTATTCTTGGAAAACTACTTTCCAGAGAGTACAAAGGCTAGGATGGAAATTAAATTCCTAGAGCTGAAGCAAGGTAACATGTCGGTATCGGAATACGCCGCCAAGTTCAATGAATTGGCGAGATTTGCCACACACCAGGTGGATACTGAGGCGAGGCGTGCCAGAAGATTCGAACAGGGGCTGAAACCGTGGGTTTACAGTCGGGTAGCTGTTCTCCAGATTACAAACTTTGCAACGTTACTGGAGAAAGCTATCATAGCTGAGGGTGGAAATGAAGCTTTGAATAAGCACAACCAGGAGCGGAACAAGAAGAAAGGTGATGGAGGAAACCGAGAGGGCAGCAGTGGGGGCAGCAACTCGAACAAACGCAAATGGAATAACAACAGCAGTTCGGGGACACCCCAGGGCAGTGAATCGAAGAAAGCTAATAAATGCAGTCAGTGCGGAAAGAACCACACCGGGGAGTGCATGAAAGGAAGAAATGTCTGCTATAACTGTGGGCAAGAGGGGCACATCGCTCCTAATTGTCCCACACCAAAAAGGAAAGGAGGTTGTTTCGCCTGCGAGGCCATGGACTATCAATTTAAAGATTGTCCAAAGAAGAAAAACACCGGAGGGAGTTCGGGCTATAGGGGAAGCAACAGCAACAACAACAACAACAACGCCAAACTGACCATTGGAGGGCCGGTGCCACAGAACAAACCAACGGCACGGACTTTCAACATGACGGTGCAGGACGCCGTCGAATCAAAAGACGTGGTGTCAGGTATTATTCCGATCAATGATATAAATGCTTATGTATTATTTGATTCGGGCGCTACCTGTTCATTTGTGTCTGATGAATTCGCTAAACGGTTAGAATTGCCTAGACAAAAACTAGAGAACCCAATGAACATAGAAGTTGCAAATAAAGAAGTGATTCCTGTAGAGTATGTACATAGAAACTGTTGTGCTGAAATCAGGGGTCAGAAGTTGAGTGTAGATTTAATTCCAATACGTTTGGGGGAGTTTGACGTTATACTTGGAATGGATTGGTTGTTTAACCATGGAGCTATAATTGATTGTCAAAAGAAGTGTATACACCTTAAGACACCAAATAGGTCTAAGGTCGTATTTTATGGCAGCAAGTTGTCTAGACAATCAGCATGTCTGACGATGATGCAGGCCAAGAAACTGTTAAGGAAAGGTTGTGTAGGGTATTTGGCTCACATAGTGGACACACAGATGGTGAATCCCGAGATGGAGCAAATACCAGTAGTGAGGGAGTTCATGGACGTGTTTCCAGATGTACTGCCAGGTTTACCGCCAGATAGGGAGATAGAGTTTGTAATTGCTTTGGTACCGGGGACAACACCAATATCAAAGGCACCATATAGGATGGCTCCGGTAGAAATGAAGGAGTTAATGATCCAACTACAGGAGTTGTTGGATAATAAGTACATTCAGCCAAGTGTTTCTCCATGGGGAGCACCTGTGCTGTTTGTAAAGAAGAAGGATGGATCGATGATGCTATGTATGGATTACAGAGAGCTGAATAAGGTAACAATTAAGAACAAGTACCCATTGCCACGAATTGACGATCTTTTCGATCAATTGAAAGGGGCGAAGTACTTTTCAAAGATTGACTTGAGGACTGGTTATCATCAGTTGAAAGTCAGGAAGGAGGATGTACCCAAGACGGCATTCAGAACTCGATATGGGCATTATGAGTTTCTGGTGATGTCGTTTGGACTGACGAATGCGCCAGCCGCATTTATGGACATGATGAACAGAATATTCAAGCAGTACTTGGATAAATTTGTTGTCGTGTTCATTGACGATATTTTGGTTTATTCCAAAACGAAGGAGGAGCATGAGGAACACCTAAGAGTGGTGTTGGAGATTTTACGAAAGGAACAGTTGTATGCTAAATTTTCGAAGTGTGAATTCTGGTTGGAGAGAGTTCAATTTTTGGGTCATGTCATTGACAAGGAGGGAGTTTCAGTAGATCCAGCAAAGGTGGAAGCGGTGATGAATTGGGAACAACCAAGGACGCCGACGGAGGTAAGAAGTTTCTTGGGGTTAGCGGGTTACTATCGGAGATTCATTCAAGATTTTTCAAAGATAGCAACACCGCTGACAAATTTAACGAGGAAGACGGTGAAATACGTATGGACGGAGAAGTGTGAGGAGAGTTTTCAGGAGTTAAAGAAGAGACTTAGTGAAGCACCTGTATTGACTTTACCGGACGATACGGGAGGTTTTACGGTCTACAGTGATGCATCGCACAAGGGACTTGGCTGTGTGCTTATGCAAAACGGCAAGGTCGTTGCGTATGCGTCCAGACAGTTGAAGGATTACGAGAAGGGATACCCTACCCACGACTTGGAGCTGGCTGCGGTAGTGTTTGCCCTTAAAATCTGGAGACATTATTTATATGGAGAGAAATGTGAGATATTCACGGACCACAAGAGTCTGAAGTATATCTTCACCCAGAAGGAGTTAAATATGAGGCAACGGAGATGGTTAGAATTGATCAAAGACTATGATTGTGAAATTCTATATCATCCCGGCAAGGCCAACGTAGTAGCAGATGCTCTAAGCAGAAAGAGCAGGGAGAAATTGTTCATCTTGACAGATCAGGAACAATTGGTTCAAGAGATGGCTCGAATGGGGTTGGAGGTAAGAAACCCAAATGAGTCAATAGAAGTGGAAGCGAGCCCAACCCTGTTAGATCGGATAAAAGAGGCTCAAGACAAAGATGAAGAATGTGTCAGAATAAGGGTGAGAATGACCGAAGGGGAAGATGTCAAGTTCAAGGAAGATAGCATGGGATTGCTAAGGTTTGAAAATCGTGTTTGGGTGCCACTAGTGCCCGAATTACGAGAAGAGATTTTGCAAGAGGCCCACAGTACGAGATACTCGATACATCCGGGAAGTACGAAGATGTATCAAGATCTGCGTCAGCATTTTTGGTGGCCGAATTTAAAAAGGGAGGTCGCAGAATGTGTCAGCCGATGTCTAACTTGTCAGAGGGTAAAGGCTGAACATCAGAGACCAAGTGGATTACTACAGCCGTTAGAGATTCCTGAGTGGAAATGGGAGCATATCACAATGGATTTTGTGGTAGGATTTCCAGCAACACAGAAGGGATTTGACGCAATATGGGTGATTGTAGATCGACTAACAAAGTCAGCGCACTTTTTGCCGATCAAGATTAAGTTCAGTTTGGATCAGTTGGCTAAACTGTACATCAAGGAGATAGTTTCGAGACATGGGGTGCCGGTATCGATTGTGTCAGACAGAGATCCGCGCTTCACGTCAAAATTTTGGAGAAGTCTTCAGGAGAGATTGGGGACACAGTTGAGAATGAGTACAACATATCATCCACAGACCGATGGGCAAAGTGAAAGAACAATACAGACATTGGAAGATATGCTCAGGGCCTGTGTGATGGATTTCAAGGGCAGTTGGGAGAACCATCTACCATTAGTTGAGTTTGCATACAACAATAGTTATCATGCAAGCATAGGCATGCCGCCTTACGAAGCATTGTACGGAAGGAAGTGCAGAACACCTCTATGTTGGGATGAGGTAGGAGAACGCCGATTGTTGGGGCCGGAATTGGTTCAACAAACGGTAGAGATTATTAAGGTAATAAGAGCTCGGCTAGTAGCAGCTCAGGACCGTCAGAAGAAATACGCCGATTTACATCGACAGAAGCGAGACTTCGAAGTAGGAAGTTTTGTGTTCATGAAGGTATCTCCCTGGAAAGGGAAGATCCGATTTGGAAAGAAAGGGAAGCTGAGTCCGAGGTTCATAGGACCGTTCGAGATATTGAAGAGAGTGGGTGAAGTGGCGTACGAGGTAGCTTTACCTCCTGAACTTGAGCATATTCACAATGTGTTTCATGTGTCGGTGCTGCGACCATACAAACCAGACCACAAACATGTCATATCCTATGAGCCAATACAAGTCGAGAAAGACTTATCGTATGAAGAAATTCCTGTCCAAATACTAGATAGGAAAGAGCAGAGTTTACGGAATAAGGTTATACATTCTGTCAAAGTCCTTTGGAGGAACCACAACGCTGAGGAAGCTACGTGGGAGCTTGAAGAAAAGATGAGGGCTAACTATCCGCATCTGTTTGAGTAGTTTAAATTTGTAATTCCGGGGACGGAATTCTTATAAGGGGGGGAGAATGTAATGACCACGAATTTCTTTAGTCATTGTAAATATACTTAATAAATATTTAGCAATGAATTTAAATTTTTCTCATTAATTAATTGTGCATTAGATAATTAAATAAATGTACTTATGTGCTTGTATATTTATTTAAAGAATTAAAGCAAAGTGTATAATTAATTTAAGCAAATCTAATTGGATTATATTTTAAATCCAAATGAGTTGATAAACTAGGTTAAAGATATTAACCTAGTAGCCCATGTAATTAATTTAATTACTAGCCCATGTAATTAATTAAACAAGCCCAATGCTTGATTTAATTAAATGTAACCTAGACTATTTAAAAGAAGCCCAATGTGGTATTTAAATTGAGCCCAAACAATTTAATTGAATGAGCCCAATAGAAGTTATTACCAAGCCCAATGTGAAGTCCAATAAGGGTCAAACTTTGGTCAATATATATATATATATATATATATGTATATATATATATAGATGTATATATGCACATTTTTGCATTAAAAATAAAGGAAAAATGGCTTGGATAATTCAATTTGCTGAATTTTTGAGGGCCCCACATGGATAACTTGACTTCTTAGATTGCTTGAAAATCCATCCATGTCATATAGTGGTTGAACAACCCTAGTCATTCCAAAAGTCCATCAACTAGTCAATCAAAGGAATAGTAAGCATGATTAGCAATTAATTGACCAACATGGGTGAATTAGTGAGTTAATGGTGTATTAGTGGTGTGCTATAAATAAGAGGCTCTACACTTGTTACAAGGTTGTTAGTTTATTTGCTAGACATTTCTAGAGAAAAGAGAGAGAGACTTTGAGAGCTAAAGAGAAAATACACTAGAGTTTGTGTGAGAAAAGCTAAGGAAGGTCTTGGTGGATGTCCTCAAGCTACACAACATACTTTGGTAGGAGGAGAAGGAGAGCAAGCAAATCACTAAGGTTTAAAAGTGCTCTAGAACCCTTCTCATTTCATTTTTGTAGCCTAGAAAGCTTTTGAACGGTTAAAATCTATTTTTAACCGATCAAAACTTGTTTTGATGGTCTAGATGTATGTAACTATGTAATATATGTATATTCATAGATCTATGTGTTTATAACATGTTTTGGTTGGTTAGAAATGCATAACAATGCTAGAAAAGTTCATAACATGTTTTACCGGTAAACCCTAACCATGCATGCTATGTTTGATGTTGTATTTTGAAATGTACAAATCCAAAAATGGATTTTTATGGCTAGAAAACTAGATCTATGAGTTTTAAAGATAAAACCTTTTGGAAGTTTTCAAAAATAATGAATAACAAGGAAGTTATAGCTTTTACCAAAAAGGATGTCGTTTTTCAACCCTATGTGGTTCGATCCGTAAATTTCGTGTAAAACGTTTTCCAAAAGACGATCGAACCATGGAATATTGTAAAACATTAAGTTAGGAACACATCACCACTGATTTGGTGTTATTTGGATGTGTAGATTTCATTTTATCAAGGTTTGATCAAAAGGTATCAAAATTGGAAAAAAATCAAAAGTTGAAAAATGTTTCTGTGAGTCAGCGCCGGGGCGCAGTGTGTAGAACAAAACACTGCGCCGGGGCGCAGTCCACTGTTTTGGGAAAAAATAAAAAAAACCCGAACCGGGTCGGGTCGGGCCGGGTCAGCCGGGTCGGGTCGAGTCTGGTTCGGGTCAGAAAATGAAAAATGTTCCAAAAATCATTTTAGTATTTTTGGACTTAATAAATATATTTTTAATTATATATATGATTGATTTATTGATTTAAAGGTGTATATATATTATTATTGATATAATAATATAATAAAGGTAATAAAATATTATTAAATAAATAATAATATTAGAAAATCATTAAAATATTATTATGTGTGTAATAATATTATAAAGTCAATAAAATATTATTAAATGATTAATAATATTAGATAATCAATAATGTATTATTAAATGATTAATAATATTAGATACTTAATAAAATATTATTAAATGATTAATAATATTAGATAATTAATAAAATATTATTAAATGATTAATAATATTAGAAACTTAATAAAATATTATTAAATGATTAATAATATTAGATAATTAATAAAATATTATTAAATGATTAATAATATTAGATACTTATTTTGAACTATATTAAACATTTAATATAAGTTCTTTGTGTTTGAAATATTATCAAATAATGATAATATTTCCTAAGTGTTTAAGTACCCATAACTAATCATTTATGTGGTTCATAAGGTTTATAAAGGTCATTATACTTACAAATATATGATACTAATTTAAGATCAAATTGATTCAATTGTTAGGTCCGTTCAAGGATTGTTAGATTAATTTGATTAAGCAGTAGACGACGCACGAGGCAAGTTTCCTAATTTTAACTTGTACTTACCGTTGCAATTATTATTCAACTGTATTTACATTTCAATTATTGTTGAGCAAGTATTCTACACTCGTAGTTACTTGACAGATCTTTAAGTGAATTAATTATCAAAAATTACTTCATATCGCTATCGATTATTGTATTCGCACATAGTGCTTTGCAAACTGTTTAAGAACGTCTAAGCTAATTGTTTCGGCTAGACAAATGCATGTTAAATTCATTTAGTTGAATATTATAAAAGCTTATCCAAACCATTGGCTGTTACGGATTCTTACAGTAAGACTGAGATAGAACAACCCTAGTTAAAGGGGATTTTTATTTGTCGAAGACCCGACAGCGCGCAAGAAAAACTAAATGTGATGCATATACATAGGACATGAGAGGACTGATCCCCTCAAGTGTCCCGTTATTTTAAACGAGGAGTCAGACATTGTATGTCTGTTTTACCTTAGTAGCAGTTCATGGTCCTTAAAGACCACTCAGCAGTAAAGAGTCAATTCCTTCTTTTATTGAACATTGATTCTTGTTATCTTTCACAATTGCTATTGTTGAAACCTTGAAGTTATTTCCCTTCATCATGATATATCGTATGATTGTTGTTTATAAACTTGCTGAGCCATTTAGTTGCTCATTCTTGCTATATCATGACTATATTTCAGCCATTCCCGAAAGCTCTAAATCGGACAAAGGCAAGGGGAAAGCGAATGCTTAGTTTTAGTAATTGCATGCTAGTTTATATTACTGTTATGTAATTACTGTTGTAAATCTTTTGTATTTCCCTTAAGATATGTAATGTTACAATTTAAGGTTAATAGACCCTGGGAAGTGTAGCCTTTATATAAGGAACCTTTTGTATTATTCCGCGTAGTTTGAATACAATATATGTATTTCATTGTTGTAAGTATTGTACAGTGAGAACCAAACCCGAGGTTAAAGAACCTGAATTTGGGGTCGTCACATCTACTATCTCCTAATTTCTCTCCTCTACTAAATTATATAATTCTACTTTTTAAATTTACATACAATTATGTGTGTCACATAACTAGTATCATGATAGGACCAATTTTCTCAAACTCAGACCAGTTATCAAATCGAAAAAAGTACTGGATGGATAGGTCATTGGTCCAACCAATGGTCAGACCATTATTGAACCAGTGACGTCATTAATATGTAATAAATAATAAATAATTAAATATATTAATTATTATTATATATTATATATAATATTTAGTAAATATGTAAAATTAATCAATTTATCTACATAAAAAAAATTAAACTTATTTATACAATGTTTACTTTATACAATTCAAATAAATACTAAATTTATATATATATAAAATATTAAATCATGATCATAACTTAAAATTCAAAACTCAAGAGTTATAAAATCAAACACAAATAAACATAAACATCTCTAGAATACATTCAATCAAATTTGATAAAAAAAAATTAAATCTATTTGTACAATGTTTACTTTATACAATTTAAGTAAATACTAAATCTATATGAAAAGAAAGATATTAAATCATGATCATAACTCAAAACTCAATCAATGATACATTTAATCAAGTTCAAATGCTTAAAAAAAATAATAATAAAAAAGTAGGGAACCAGTAAAACCAGTCACCCTGTTTCTGGGTCACTGGGTCAACCGGTCCAACTGCGAGGTCACCGAGTTTGACCAAATTTTGATCAAAATTAATTTTTTGACTTGAATTTGATTAGAGGACCGATCGATTATGATTTTTTTCGATCAAACCGGAGATCCGATCCTGATTTAAAAACCATGCATAGGACAATGAAATAATCCTTGAGACTATCTAACTAACCCATTTTAATATATTTCTTCTTGTTACTCGAGTCTAAAACTTGCAGTGAATATTTGACATGTATCTTGACAAAACATTGATCACCACTCATTATTACTTGAGCTAACTACGTGATTAACAATTATTAGGAATGAAAAAAAATGTAGGAAATGTTTGGTCGGAAAAATATTTGTTTTGTCAACCTAAAATAAAATTGTTTAAGAATATGTCCCCCCCCCCCCCCCCCCCCCCCCCCATTTTAACTATTTTTTATAAATATGTGTAACATATCGATATTATGACGTGATGAAATTATATTTAAAAAGTAAAAACTTTTAATTAAAATACAATGATATATTATGTAAATAATTGTAACTTCAAGAGCAATTATTTTGCTCAACTAAAATATTCGTTGAAGAAAGTCAAAAGATCTATCATTTATAAGGTATATATGCAGAGCTACATCTTTAGAACCATTGGTTATTCTACTTAGCTTTATAATAGAAATTGTTAGAGGTGGATGAAATATGCAATTGCTTGTTCAAACCATAAATATAGAGATTCCACTTGCACGCCTTTGACTAGAGTTTACAAATCATTGATCTCCATAATAAAGCTTGAATATATACTTCTCTCCACTATCTCAACATGAGAATGAAAATAATAATAATTTTTAAAATACAAACGCATTTAAAAACTTTATTTATTGAAATATAATTTATATTAAATGTAATTTACCTAATTTTTTATAATTTATAAACATAATTTTTATGTCTTAATGTACCACATTGTTTTAACTTTTAAACTCCAAATTTACTGCACCAAAAATAATACGACATCTTTAAAAATTAAAAGTTGTCTGAACGTACTTTTAAACGCACCAAAACAAAGGAGTACTCAATTCTTTATTGTTATTGTAAAAAAGATTTTGTATTTAAGTTGCTTGATGACGCTAGATCCCACATTTTGCTTAGAAGTTTTTGGTGAAGTTCATGTTTAATATTTTGACTTTTTTGAGTTGCTTTCGACTACTTATTTTATTGGATGAATAGACATATATAAGAAAGGGAAAAGATTGAAGAGAATAATAATAATAAAAAATCCCATATATATATAAAGTTTAATGAGGCGAGAAAAGAAAAGAAAATTACAGCGCCTACGTCCTCTTCAAAAATGAATAAAGACAAAGAGATAAGAAAAGTTGTGTCTATAGTTTCTCGACTGTAGAAATACTCTATGAATACACTATGAAATATATATACATATATATATATACACACACACAAATACGCTGACCAATATATTGATAAAGAAAAATAATAAAAATATAGAAAATAAAAATTTTCATGAATAAATTTTAATATTTTAATAAATTTTCTCTTATAAGAATGTAGATCCATTTAGTATTAATAATTTGTGAAATTATCATTTTTTTTTATGAAAATATCAATTTTCAAAATATAAAATGGCACAAAAAATTATACTCTCCCGTTTCAAATTATATGATCATTATTAACTTTTGAAGGTCAATTCAAGACATTTTCAAACTTAAAATTGAGATAACTTATTAAAAATTATAAAATAAAAAAGTTTTTAATGACTAATACTTTTTAAATAATTTATAATATTTATCATTCTATTGATTAAAATTTTAAAAAAAATTATGTTAATTTTAAATTTAAAAATATCTTAAATTAATTTTAAAAAATTAATAATAATCAAATAAAATAAAACCGAGAGAATACTGTTTATGCTGGAGTTTGAAAGAAACCATAACTTAAACATAAGAAAACACTTATCCATTGTCGCTTGAAGGTCAGGGATGAACCGTGGAGGGGTCAAGTAGAGGCCATCCCCTTCGCTAGTGCATTTTTCTTCACGAGTCCCCACAACGTTGCAAAGTCTATTTGACGACCAATTATGCTCGACAGACAAATTGTGGGAGGAAAAAGAGAATAATTAGAAAAAGAAATTTGGGCAAATTGGTTTAGTTGAGAAAAAGAATGGAATGAAACTGAATTGTCAAAAATTGAAGCGCGGGCTGAGCTATAAAGAAAAAGAAGAGTTGATACTGAGAATCTAAGTCACGAGGGGGGGGGGGGGGGGGGGGGGGGTTGAAAGGGCATTAGATTCCAAACCTTTCCCCCTCTATCTGTTGTAATACGCCAACCGAATAAGAGCTGTTTTTAGGGCATAATAAATTACGGTTCTGGATATATTTTTATTTTTTAAAATAAACTTATAAAAAATAAATTGATATATTTTAAAAGGACAAAAGGTCAAAGACATCTAATGTTTTCAAGCGATTTGTCCTTCAAAATAACCCAATTTTACAAAAAATTATAAATTATCTTTATGTATACAATATAAGAATTGTTGTATTATATTATAACTAAATAAATTTACGTTCCATTTAAATGTTTAACTTAATAGTTAATCGAAATAACCTATAAAATATAAATTAATAATTTATTATATAAATAAATATTGAATAATTTAATAATTACAATTATTTTCTTAAAATCCTAATTTTCTATATATATATATATATATATATATATATATATATAATTTAATTCAGTTCCAATAATTCTTATACTCCATATAAAAACTTTCTAATCCGTTCGTAATTTATAGCAGGATCTACGACCCGTTTGGTAATTTTGCCGAAATGGTACAATAATGACAGAATATTGATTATATTGGGGTATATTGGGGTGGGTGCTTTTGTCAAAGAGCTCCAAATGGTTGGGGGTAGTATTGTCTAAATAATTTATACTCCTGCTATATTTATAGAGACGGGGGAGATAAAAAATAAAAGAACTGATAATGTCAGATCATAACAATTTGTAATTAACATAACAATTTAGATAAAAATAATAATAATTATTCAAGTACATCAATTTTCACCATTTCATATTAATTTAGGTAATAATAATAATAATTTTTTATTTTGTACTGAGTATAAGTTTGTTAGATCATATATATATATATATATATATATATATATAAATCTGTCTGTGTCTATGGAGACTTGGATCATCCTTCCTTTGCCGTGTATATATAATTGGGGAAAGCATAAGGCACGACTTAGTTGATCTTGGTTAAGTCAACTTAATTAAACCAAGTCATTTTATATAAAAAAATTAATTAATATTATTTTTTTAAATAAAATTTTAAAATAGAAAATTTAACTCTAAGAGATAAATTTTGATCTATATAACATTTTTCTTATATAATTTACTGTTTCTGAGATAATTTTTTGCATTTCACATCATTTGTATTTAATTTTCTTCAGACATCTATTATTTTTCTTCGTCTTCTTCTCTTCTTTTATGTTTGTTCATCATCGGGGTAGGTTCATATAGGGGTGAGCATGGTGCGGTTTGGTGCGGTTTGAAGTCCAAACCGCACATGAAACCGCTTAGGTGCGGTTTGACAAATTCAAAACCGCACATGAAACCGCTTATGATTGGTGCGGTGCGGTTTTGAATCGTTTGGTGCGGTTTCGTTTGGTGCGGTTTCGGTTCCAAAACCAATTGAAATAATTAAATTTTATGCAATTTAAATTAACAATTTAACATCACACAATATTAAATACTACTTTGATAATACACAATTTTACTTATAATGTTTTGTCTAAACAAAAGCAAAATAGAACCTAAAAACATGAATAATGATTTATCCTTATATATGAAAATTCTAAATAGAGATAATTACAATTTGGGATAATTCTAAATATTTGTAATTCTTGATATGCTTCATTTAATAGTGCATGGTGCGGTGCGGTTTCTTAGATGCGGTTTTGCTCGGAAACCAAACCCAAACCGCAATTGCGGTTTTTCAACCACCTAAAACCGCCACATACGCCAAAACCGTTGGTGCGGTTTTAATTTGTGCGGTTTGTGCGGTTTTTGGTGCGGTTTTGGAGGCAATTCGGTTTCTTGCTCACCCCTAGGTTCATACATTGTTGCTTGATAATTTAAGGCACTGAACTCCATACCGTTAATGAAAGAAGAAATTTATCACTTCTAATAAAGTATGTCATTCCCTTTAATATTCTGTCCGTTTTAAATTATAAGATTAATATTAATTTTTTAAAAATTAATTTAAGATATTTTTAAAATTAAAATTAATATAATTCATTTTAATTTTGAAAATAATAAATCTTATAATTACTAATATTTTTTAGATTATTTATGATATTCATAATTGTGTTAATATAAAACTACATAAATTCATATCAATTTTGAGTATAAAAATATTTAAAATTAACTTTAAAAAAATTAAAAATGATATTATAATTGAGAACGAAGATAGTATAATAATTTATGTCATTTGTTTGTACTAAAATGAGAAAAATAATATATCTTATCATCTTTTGTGCTTATTTAAAAAAATACCCATAAATTATAAATATTTATGAAACTTATACTTTATTTTAACTATATTGTTCTAGTAGCATAATTACAGTTCTGACACATGCGGTTTTTGTTTAGATACCTTTAACAACAGTAAGTGGTTACTTTACTATTATAATACAAAATTATAATAACAAACATGAATATATCGTGTTATTTTATATTATTATTATTAATAAAAGAGCTTTTTTTTAGTAAAAAAATAGGAGTAAAAAAAAAAGTGAGAGATACCGTATATACTTGTCTGATTTATCGAATAAAAATGACATGGGATAAATCACTTAATAACATAAAGTTTCTCCCTCCTCCCGTGCTCTATATAATATACTCTCTCTGTTCCTAAATTAGAAATAATTTATTTTTAAATTCGTTCTAAAATTAGAAATATATTTTTATTTTCGGAGTATAAAGTGATACGATATTTCTAATTTATCATTACCTTTTTACTTTCATTTTTAATATCAAACCACCCTAATTGAATTCTTAGTTAATACTAAAGTTATATTTGAAAATACAAGATTAATTTTAAAAATTATGATTTTATAAATATATCTTTAATTTTAAAACGGAAAGAGTAAACTCAAAAGAAATTGACCGCGGAACGGACGAAGTACTTCCTTTTTTCCTTTAAAGGCCAACAGAAAAGTCTGGAGGCCCAACAAAAAATAGAATGGAAGCCCAAAAGGCAAAAAACAGAAAAAAAGAAAAGAAAAGAAATCACATAAATAATACGTCTGGTTCTCTCGCTCTGTTTCTGTCGAGTGATGGGGGTTTATCTGGGTTTTCCTTGATTTTAAATCGAAGGTTTTTCTATGGTAAATCTCTGGTATTCTTTCTCTATATGTGTTCGTATAACTGTTGGTTTGATTGTTCTGATTTCTTTAGTTGTTTAATCGGCTTGATCAGTGTTATATAATAATGTTTCCTGATTCTTTTGCTGTATTTAATCCTTAAAACTGATGTAGATACTTTATTTTTTTGCATATGTCCATGTATAAATTGGGTGCTGATGGTATGAAGAAAGAATATGGAAAACTGAAGCACAATTTGTACACAGAAGATGATAAAAATGGGTCAATCAGTAGTTCTAGTTAGTGGGCATTAGTTCCGGATTGGGGGTGAGTGTGTTTTGAGTTAATGACGGTAATAACCAAAGTCCCACATCACTTAACTTTCAAGCCATCCTCCCTTAGTTAGCCTATATATATGGCTTTCCCCTTCTCATTTTAATACACTAACAAAAAAGATCTCCCATTGTGAGAAAGGACTTGTTGTGTGAGGGGCTTTTAAGTAAGAACCTCCCTAGTTAAAAATTTTATTTTCCTTCTTTGGATTTTGGGTATTGATATAAGCCCAAATTTCTTTTGGTTTTCTTTGGAGACGGTGAATCTCTCCTTAAATTCGGGTATGTCTCTTTTTCTTTCTTTATGTAATTATTTAATTTTCTGTATTAGTTTTAATTTTGTAGCTTTAATTTTTGTATGTTATTTAGTTTGTTAGTGTATATATTTTGGGTATATATCTTTGTTGGTAATTAGCATTTTAGGCTATTAAATTATTATTTTTGTAACTTTAGAGTTTTGACATAATATAATAATAATAATAATAATAATAATAATAATAATAATATTTATTTGTAACATAATTAAAAATAGAAAGAATATTTTTGTAAATATATTTAAATTTATTTTAAAACAAGAAGGTGGTTAATTATTAAAATATTATATATGATTAAAATATGTATAACTTTAGGTAGAATTTTGTTAAGAACGAAAGGATTTTAAATTTGCCTAAGAGAAAGAAAATGTGTAAAACTTAATCAATTAATTAACTATTTATTTATTCCTTTATTTTGTTTAATTAGTTCCGACGGAGGAAATTTAACGAGTCGTTTTGGAATATAATTTTGGATATTACATTGCTTAATCCAGGTACGGATTCCGTACTCCTTCAGCGATATTTCTTTACTTTTAAGTTTATTCGTTTTGTCTCTCAATTAGAATTTAAATATTATTTCGATATATTATTCATATTCCAATGTTTATGATAGAATTGTTTGGTTTTAGATATTTGAAAATTTATAACTTGTACTCTTTGGACTTAGAGAGCATGTCTAGTATTTATTTTGATTCTGTAGCAACGTACATGCTAATATATTTTGAGGACTTTGTGTTGATTCGTTTCGGTTTAGCATGTGCGTATTAGAACCCCTTTTGTGATATTGTGTCGCATTCGTTGTGACATGATATTTTTGTTAGAAAGTATCTTAGGGTATACCTGAGCTATAACCACCTGTGGGGGTACCACAGGCATATCCTCTTGACACCGAGGCATGACACCTTTCGTGGCGGTGTGATCAGTCCACGGCGTCTCCATTTTGTGTTTTGGTGGGCGATGGCCAACTTTGGTGTTTTGTTGTGGGAGGCGTATGGGTCGACCCTAGTTTATGTTCTGTTTTGTTCTGCGGTTTGGTGTTGTTTGTGTTGAACACACCTTCCGATTTTGCATACAGTTGGATCTGCAGTCCAATGTGTGTCTGCCTGTGTGACAGTATTTTGACTTATCTTTGTGACAAGTTATATTTTTGTTCTGTTCTGAGCTCGGTATGAAATAACCCCAGCCATTTGATTCAGCCTATTATGTTATTCAGATTAATTCAGTTCAGTTAGTTTTGTTATTCATTTTAGTTCTTATTTTCTTGCACTCTATATCCGTACTGGGCATTTGGCTCATGCTGTGTTTTTCTCCCGGCAGGTAATCAAGGGGAGCAAGGGCAAGTGTGAAGAGAGCTTCCTTTATGTAAATAGCAAGAATATTTTGTGTAGGATTTGATATTTTGGTTTATAGGCATTGTAGTAATATTCAGACCGTGTTTTAGCCAGTTGGCAATTATCTATTTAGACTATTTTGTTTCATATTAAAATTTGGATATCAGTTTATTAGTTCTGTTATGTTCTGTGCGTAACCTCTTTTTCGAGTACGGGAAGGGGGTGTTACAGAGTTGGTATCAGAGCTAAGGTTCTTTCTTGTAGAAAACCTATTTAGGTTCGACCTGTGAGTTATGGGTAGATTTCTGGGTTAGGTTTTATTCTGTTTGATATTCTATTAAGTTATAATATTAGTTTGCATTCGAATTTGCCTCGAATCTATTTTCTTCCATTCGTTGTTCTTAGATGGCGCGTAGATCCGTTAGATGTGCTGCGAGGCGAGGTAATGGCAGAGGAAGAGGCGAGGCCCAACCCAATGCGCAACCTGAAGTGCAACCTAATAATCTGGATATGGCAGCCTTGGTAAATCAAGCAGTTAATCAGGCTTTACCACAGTTAGTAGTGCAAGTCGTTCAGGCGATACAGATGCAACAACAACCGTCAGAAAATCCCGATCAAGGAAACCCGGGAAATGATGGTCCACAGGCAAATGAAGAGGAAGGAAATGTAAATGATATTGACCAGCTTGTGGTGCCAACATATGTATGGTTAGAAAGGTTTCAGAAGCAGAGACCATATTCATTCAGTTCAGCTCCAACTCTAATCGAAGCAGCGAATTGGATTGCCCATCTAGAGAAGATCTTTGATGTGTTGGGGTGTTCGGATAACCAAAAAGTGTTATTGGCTGCTTACAAATTAGACGGGGATGCGCAGAGATGGTGGAAAGCTATAAAAGTAATAAAGGGTGACAGATTCATCGATACACTTACATGGGCAGGATTTTGTGATGTCTTTTATCAGCAGTATTTCTCAACTGCTGAGAAAGAGGCATATGGTAGAGAGTTTCTGTCTATTCAACAAAAGGATGACAAGTCCATCACAGATTTCATGATAAGGTTCACCAGGTTGGCCGGATTTGCGGGAACTTCAGCAGGGACTGCAGCAGAACAAGTGGAGAAATTTAAGCGGAGAATTCATTACAAGTATCGTCAACATCTCATAAACACTAAGTTTGAAGATGTATCGGCAGTGGCTAATGCAGCCAAGAATATTGAGATGGAGCGACAGGACTTTCGGTCTTCTAAAGCGGAAGGGAGTCGAAAGAGGGACAGAGATGACCAACAGGGTCAAGTTTCAAGTCAACATGGGAGGAGTCAGGGTGGTCAGTGGAACAGAAACTGTGGTGGTCAGCAGGGGCAATGGCGTGGCCAGAATCAGAATAGGGGTTATCAACCGTTGCCTCAGCAGGGCCAGAATCGTCAGCTTCAGCTACCTCAGCAAGGTCAAAATCGCCAGCAGTGGCAGAATCGTCAGCAGGGGCTGAATCAAGGTCGTTACCCAGGGCCAGTTGGTGGGGGTAACCCTAATCTTATCCCTATTACTCCTTGCGCTATCTGTGGGGAAAATCATCCGGGAAGACAGTGTCATAGAGTTACTGGTGCATGCTTCTTGTGTGGACAAATGGGTCACATTGCCAGAGATTGTACCGGGCCACGTGGTAATAGTGGAGGTGGTGGTAATGGAGGTCAGCGTCAGGGTGGTCGGGTGTTTGCATTGACATGTAATCAGGCGGCAGGTGCGCCAGGTACTATTTCTGGCACTCTTTTAGTTGGTAGTCGCGAGACTTCTGTTTTATTTGATACTGGTTCTACTCATTCTATTGTTGCTCAATCTTTTGTTCGACACCTTGGCGTGCCATCTCAGTCCTTAGATTATGTTATGTCTATTGCTACCCCGATGGGGACTTCTGTTGCCATTTCTGATTTGTATCGAGAGTGCCCAATTAGTTTTGGAGATAAGATTCGTAGGGCTAATCTTCTTCCGATGGGTATGCATGATTTCGATATTATTCTTGGGATGGACTGGTGGAATAAGCACCATGCCAATATCGATTGTCAGGCGATGAAGGTTATATTTGGAGATATGAAGTCTCCAGAGTTCGTATTTCAGGGTTCACGACTGAGTAAGGTGGTGAACTTGATTTCAGCTTTGAAAGCTGGGAAGTTGGTGGCAAAGGGTTGTGAAGGGTATTTGGCATTTGTGAAGGATACCTCTATAGGTGAGTCTCGTATTGAAGATGTTCCAATTGTTTGTGATTTTCCCGATGTGTTTCCTGAGGGATTGTCTGGGTTGCCACCGCAGAGGGAAGTCGAGTTCACTATTGAGCTTATTCCTGGTGCAGAGCCTATCTCTAAGGCGCCGTATAGAATGGCACCGTTGGAGTTACACGAGTTAAAAGAGCAGTTACAAGAATTGTTAGATCGTGGTGTGATTCGGCCAAGTGTTTCGCCGTGGGGTGCTCCAGTTTTATTTGTAAAGAAGAAAGATGGGTCTATGAGGTTATGCATAGATTATAGGGAGTTGAACAAGATCACCATCAGGAATCGGTATCCATTACCGAGAATTGATGACTTGTTTGACCAACTTCAAGGGGCAAAATATTTTTCGAAGATAGACTTGAATTCGGGTTATCATCAGCTGAGGGTGAGGGATGAGGATATCTCTAAGACAGCTTTTCGCACTCGCTATGGGCATTACGAGTTTCTAGTTATGCCATTCGGGTTGACAAATGCTCCGGCAGTGTTTATGGATTTAATGAATCGGGTGTTTAGGGAGTACTTGGACCAATTTGTCATTGTCTTTATTGATGACATTTTGGTTTACTCCAAGTCTAGGGAAGAGCATGAGGAACATCTTCGCACAGTTTTGGGCATTTTGCAGAAAGAGAAGTTATATGCTAAATTCTCCAAATACGAGTTTTGGTTGGAGCAGGTTGCATTCTTGGGTCACGTTGTGTCTGCTGAAGGCATTAAGGTGGATCCTGCGAAGGTTGAGGCTGTCACTAAATGGCCGAGACCTACTACGGTGACGGAGGTTAGGAGTTTCTTGGGTTTGACAGGGTACTATAGGCGATTTGTGGAAGGATTTTCCTTGCTTGCCTTGCCGTTGACTCAGTTGATGAGAAAGGGCACGAAGTTTGTGTGGAATGAGGAGCGTGAGAAGAGCTTTGAAGAATTGAAGAAACGACTTGTGACAGCTCCAATACTTACATTACCATCGGGCACGGGAGGTTACCAAATTTTTAGTAATGCTTCTAAAAAGGGCTTGGGGTGTGTTTTGATGCAGCACGGTAAGGTGATTGCTTATGCTTCTAGGCAACTTAAACCTTACGAAGTGAACTACCCTACTCATGATTTGGAGTTGGCAGTAGTAATCTTTGCCTTAAAAATTTGGAGGCACTATTTGTATGGAGAGACTTGTGATATCTTCACCGATCACAAAAGTCTTAAATACATTTTCACTCAGAAGGAGCTCAACATGAGGCAAATGCGTTGGTTGGAGCTTCTAAAAGATTATGATGCGAGAATTCAGTATCACCCAGGAAAAGCGTATGTGGTTGCAGATGCTCTTAGTCGAAAGAGTTCAGGGAGTGTAGCAACCCTTATTACACAACATCAGCTTATTGCGGATATAGAACAACTAGAGTTAGAGTTGTATGTTCAAGGTTCGGATGGACATTTAGCAGGTATGAGAGTGGAGCCCTCTCTTATCTTACGAGTTAAAGAAGCTCAGAAAGAAGATGGGGAGTTGTGGGCTATGACGCATAACGTGGAGGAGGGAAAACAACCCGAGTTTCGTATTGATGACCATGGTGTGATTTGGTTGGGTAAACGATTGTGTGTACCGTTAGATTCAACTATTCGGGAAGCAGTATTGGCTGAGGCTCATAGTTCACTATTCTCTATTCATCCGGGTTCTACAAAGATGTACAGAGATTTAAAGGAAAATTTTTGGTGGAATGGGATGAAGCGAGATGTGGCTGAATATGTTGGGAAGTGCCTCATTTGTCAACAAGTGAAGATAGAACATCAACGAGCTAGTGGACTGCTGCAACAATTAGACATTCCAGTTTGGAAGTGGGAGGATATCACAATGGATTTTGTGACTGGTTTGCCAAAGACTTTCAAGAAGAATGATGCCATTTGGGTTGTAGTGGATCGGTTGACAAAATCGGCACACTTCTTAGCAATCCATGAAGGTTACTCGGTGGACAGGTTGACACAAATCTTTTAGCAGGAAATTATTAGACTCCATGGTACTCCGGTGTCTATTGTTTCAGATCGGGATCTATGGTTTACTTCACGATTCTGGAAAGGGTTTCAGCGATCTTGGGGTACTCGACTCAACTTTAGTACTTCTTTCCATCCGCAAATTGATGGGCAATCTGAACGGACTATTCAGACGTTAGAAGACATGTTGAGGTCTTGTGCACTTGAGTGGTCTGGTAATTGGGATGATTACTTGAGCCTAGTTGAGTTTGCTTATAATAACAGCTGGCACGCAAGTATTGGAATGGCTTCGTTTGAGGCGTTGTATGGTAGGAAGTGTCGGGCACCAACTTGTTGGGACGAGGTTGGTGAGAAGGCCATAGAAGGGCCTGAGTTAGTTCAAATTACTACGGAGAAGGTAGCGGTGGCTAAGGAGAAATTGCGGTCGGCTCGATCACGACAGAAGAGTTATGCTGATAAGCATAGAAAGAAGTTAGAGTTTGAACCTGGTGAGCATGTATTTTTAAAAGTTTCTCCTTGGAAGGGCATTCGACGATTCGGGTTAAAAGGGAAACTTAGTCCGCGTTATATTGGCCCATTCGAGATTTTGGGGAGAGTTGGTAAGGTTGCATATCGGTTAGCTTTGCCTTCACAGCTAGCTCATGTGCATAATGTGTTCCATGTGTCGGTGTTGAGAAGTTATCATTATCATCCGTTGCATGTGGTGCAATATCCATTTGATAAAATTCGAGGTGATCTTACTTGTGAAGAGCAAGCTGAGGCGATTTTGGATCGTCAAGAACGGATTATGAGGAGAAAGACAATTCCCTTTGTTAAGGTTTTGTGGAAGAACCATTCAGAGTGGGAAGCTACATGGGAGATGGAGGAATCTATTCGAGCGGAGTATCCGCATCTTTTTGATAATTAGGTACATTTAAATTTTCTTTTGATTCCGGGGACGGAATCCTTTTTAAGGGGGAAGTAATATAATAACCAAAGTCCCACATCACTTAACTTTCAAGCCATCCTCCCTTAGTTAGCCTATATATATGGCTTTCCCCTTCTCATTTTAATACACTAACAAAAAAGACCTCCCATTGTGAGAAATGACTTGTTGTGTGAGGGGCTTTTAAGTAAGAACCTCCCTAGTTAAAAATTTTATTTTCCTTCTTTGGATTTTGGGTATTGATATAAGCCCAAATTTCTTTTGATTTTCTTTGGAGACGGTGAATCTCTCCTTAAATTCGGGTATGTCTCTTTTTCTTTCTTTATGTAATTATTTAATTTTCTGTATTAGTTTTAATTTTGTAGCTTTAATTTTTGTATGTTATTTAGTTTGTTAGGTATATATTTTGGGTATATATCTTTGTTGGTAATTAGCATTTTAGGCTATTAAATTATTATTTTTGTAACTTTAGAGTTTTGACATAATATAATAATAATAATAATAATAATAATAATATTTATTTGTAACATAATTAAAAATAGAAAGAATATTTTTGTAAATATATTTAAATTTATTTTAGAACAAGAAGGTGGTTAATTATTAAAATATTATATATGATTAAAATATGTATAACTTTAGGTAGAATTTTGTTAAGAACGAAAGGATTTCAAATTTGCCTAAGAGAAAGAAAATGTGTAAAACTTAATCAATTAATTAACTATTTATTTATTCCTTTATCTTGTTTAATTAGTTCCGACGGAGGAAATTTAACGAGTCGTTTTGGAATATAATTTTGGATATTACATTGCTTAATCTAGGTACGAATTCCGTACTCCTTCAGCGATATTTCTTTACTTTTAAGTTTATTCGTTTTGTCTCTCAATTAGAATTTAAATATTATTTCGATATATTATTCATATTCTAATGTTTATGATAGAATTGTTTGGTTTTAGATATTTGAAAATTTATAACTTGTACTCTTTGGACTTAGAGAGCATGTCTAGTATTTATTCTGATTCTGTAGCAACGTACATGCTAATATATTTTGAGGACTTTGTGTTGATTCGTTTCGGTTTAGCATGTGCGTATTAGAACCCCTTTTGTGATATTGTGTCGCATTCGTTGTGACATGATATTTTTGTTAGAAAGTACCTTAGGGTATACCTGAGCTATAACCACCTGTGGGGGTACCACAGACATGTCCTCTTGACACCGAGGCATGACACCTTCCGTGGCGGTGTGATCAGTCCACGGCGTCTCCATTTTGTGTTTTGGTGGGCGATGGCCAACTTTGGTGTTTTGTTGTGGGAGGCGTATGGGTCGACCCTAGTTTATGTTCTGTTTTGTTCTGCGGTTTGGTGTTGTTTGTGTCGAACATACCTTCCGATTTTACATACAGTTGGATCTGCAGTCCAATGTGTGCCTGCCTGTGTGGCAGTATTTTGACTTATCTTTGTGACAAGTTATATTTTTGTTCTGTTCTGAGCTCGGTATGAAATAACCCCAGCCATTTGATTCAGCCTATTATGTTATTCAGATTAATTCAGTTCAGTTAGTTTTGTTATTCATTTTAGTTCTTATTTTCTTGCACTCTATATCCGTACTGGGCATTTGGCTCATGCTGTGTTTTTCTTCCGGCAGGTAATCAAGGGGAGCAAGTGCAAGTGTGAAGAGAGCTTCCTTTATGTAAATAGCAAGAATATTTTGTGTAGGATTTGATATTTTGGTTTATAGGCATTGTAGTAATATTCAGACCGTGTTTTAGCCAGTTGGCAATTATCTATTTAGACTATTTGGTTTCATATTAAAGTTTGGATATCAGTTTATTAGTTCTGTTATGTTCTGTGCGTAACCTCTCTTTCCAGTACGGGAATGGGGTGTTACAATGACTTTCCTTTTCCACTTTTCTTATGAATGGTATTTGGAAGATAGTGTGACGTGAACAACTATTAGAAGGTGAAGTATGCGATGGAGATAAGGCCATAGCAGGTGCTAACACCAATTTGGAGTTGGAGGTGCTTTTAATAGGATATAATTGATGAATACAGATAAAAGCTATTGAAGGGTATATAACTTTTTGAAATTAACAGCAGTCTAGTTCGACCTTGGCCATATTGAGGGGTGTTTAATGTTTTAAAACTTACAGAAGGTCTAATTCGGCCTTGGTGATTTTTATATGAACATATTGTTAAATGGTATGCAAGTGGCCACCGATGCCAAAGTATAGGTCTCTTTACCTGATGGCATTGGTTAATGGTCATCTATGTATATGTATACATGTGTGTGATATGTTTTATATGTGTTTTCTAAATGTGAGCACGTGAATTTACGAGAGATTGTGGTGCTGTCTCTTTGTTTTTTGGTTTGCTTTTGAATTCTTGTGCCTTGAAGACCTGGAGCATAAGAACTGGAAGCAAATGTGCATGATTATCACGGTATCGCTTAGGTGTCCAGTCGGTATGGTTAAGGCAAGGTGAGGTCATGCCTTGCTGCAAGTTAGAAGGTCGAGCGCTTTGCCTCCATAGTTGTTGCCTTAGATGACGTGTCTTCAAGTCGTGCAACTTATCTATGATCGACATATTTTTTATTTTTTTTCTTCTTAAAAGTCGATTACCCAATAACCCACAAGTCCATAACCTAGTCAGGATCGACAGAGAGAGTCAATAACCCTAAAGAGCAGATATATATATATATATATATATATATATATATATATATATATATATATATATATATATAGAGAGAGAGAGAGAGAGAGAGAGAGAGAGACTGTTCCAACTCTTCTTCCCTCTGTAAATTTGATCTGAACCTCTGCTTCTCTACTTAGCTGTCGATCTTTAGCGGCTGCGATCTTCTTCTACCTCTTCAGATATGAAACTTCTCTCTTATGCTGCTTTATTTTTTTTTCCGGATGAAGGTCATTGTAGTATACCCTCAGCTGCTGACATGTTATATATAGTAATTTGTAAAAACTATTGCGTCTTTTGTTGTTGTGGTGGTAATAGTAAAATAAAAGTTATTTTGTTTCTTCTTTTGGACTTCTTATTGTATTTTTTCTTAATAATTAAAGACGAATAATTCATCGTTTTGTTAAGTGGGCTAAATACACTTATGTTACATCAACTACTTTCAAATCCATAATTTGGCCTATTGAGCTTACAATTTATTTCGTAAAGTACTTAATTTCATACAATGTAATCCCAAAGTCATATTCCGGCCAAAATTGGTCGAAATACCTAAATTTTTGGCCAGCTAGGAATTATATATATGACAATTAAAGTTATATTTATTGTATAGGCTAAAAAATCCAAGACACCATTCATTCAAAGGCCACCACTGATTCTACGTAGAGCAAAAACTATTACCATTTTGGCTGAAAATTTAGGTATTCTTACCAATTTTGGTCACAATTTTAATTTAAGGGCTACATTGTATGAAATTAGATACTTTATATAGTAAATTGTAAGTTCAAATACTTTTGGGACTGAATTATAAATTTGATGATACTTGGTGTAACAAAAGTATAATTAGCCCCTTGTTAAGTTTATGTACAAGATATGTAATGTTAATTACGTACATTTGCTGGCCTTTTCTTTTTCTTTTTTATTTTTATGTGCTTAGGTGCTTTTTTTATTTTATTTATTATTACTATAAGAATGTTATGTATGTACAAAATATGGAGTGTGTTTTGTTTTGGTGATGTTTTATTATTTGGATTGACGGATTAAAGTGTTGTGTATTCACAAAATATGATGTTTTAAAATTTTAATTATTATAATGCTACAAATTAAGTAATTTTTTGATGTTTAAAGTATTTTGATTTAAAACATATATATGATTTTACATGTATAAAATTCACATTGTTAATGACTTGTTGCAATATGGATGCCTAGTCGGGTGTCTTATCCCCTAAGAGCACAAGCTAATGGCTGTCAACCTGCCTCGCCTCAATTTAATGCGGTGACAACTATGCATATGTGTATAGTTCTTTTGTGGAATCAAAAGTAACAGTTGATCGCACATTTGTTATTTTTACATTTTGATGTAGGACAATTGTGAAGTTGTTTAATCAATAGCAAATTCTGGTATTGTACCTTAAGATTTTGCTCTGCGCGAAAATTTTTAGGGGGTTAAGGTTTTAACTCTACGGCTATTAACCCTAGGGATTTATCTTTGCGATAAAAGTATGCCAAAACAATTCTCAATAAAAATAATATAAAGAATCCAAGAATACGACTCTGTTTAAATATGACACAAAGCCTAATTTCCAAAATATATGTAAAGAAAATGCCGCCACGACGTAGACAACCAGTACAACCTACACAAGAAGAGTACGTAAACAATGAAAGAGGTCAGAGAGATTTGGTGCAGAGATTGGTAGAATTATTAGAAGGCACCTTTCAGGGGAGAAACCTGGAACTAGTAAATCTCAGTCCCCCAACGATTCTGGTAGTGAATTTCAAGGATTTTAAAAATATAGGACCCCCGGAATTTAAGTGGACGACTTATCCGATCGAGGTCCAGTTCTGGGTTAAAGAGATAGAGAAATCATTTGAAAACGCAAGGGTAGGAGACGATCAAAAGACTGCATTTGCTACGTATATGATGAAGGGGGAAGCGAATTTCTGGTGAGAAGCGAATCAACAAAGGGCTAGAGAAAGAGTCATACTGTGGGACCAGTTTAAGGAATTATTTTTTGAGAATTACTTTCCCAAAAGTATGAAAAACAGAATGGATGTTAAGTTTTTTGAATTAAAGCAAGGAGAGATGTCGGTGGCACAATATGCTGCCAAATTCAATGAACTCACGCGTTTTGCACCACACCAGGTAGACACTGAGGAGAGGAAGGTCGGACATTTCGAACAAGGGTTGAAACCTTGGCTATATAGTAAAGTATCTATTTTTCAAATTGACTCGTTTGGAAGTCTGATGGAGAAGGCCATCATAGTTGAAGGTGGGAGTGGGGCCTTTAGTCAATACAATAAGAAAAAAAAGAACAAGAAAAGTGGGGGAGATAATCGCAGATGAGATAGTAGCAGCGGTGGAAGTAATTTAGGAAAGAGAAAGTGGGACAGCACAAACAACAACAACACTAACAACAACAATACCCAATCCAGGCAGGGAGGATCGAAAAAGAGAAGTGATGCATGTCCAAAGTAAGGGAAGAGTCACCAAGGTGAATGTTGGAAGGGACGTAACGTTTGTTACAATTGCGGTCAAGATGAGCACATTTTACCAAATTACCCAAACCCGAAGAAGATTCGAAGATGTTTTGCTTGTGGGGCAACTGACCATCAGATCAAAGAATCATGAAATTTGAGTGAGATTATGATGAACTAATTAAGATGAATATAGAAGATATTACTGAGAGAGTGGATTAATTCGGTACTTATAATTTGACTTGAGTTGTTGCATTACTAAACAAAAGTATCAAGGTAACTTTTTTATATAAATTTGCTATAGAAAAAGTTGCATGTAATGACATTGTACAAAAAAATAATTCTTGTTTTCGTGTAAGCAATTTTTTTTTCTTTCCTGAAAAACCTATAGAAACAACATGCATTTAATTTATTTTTTAAAAAGACAAATGTTGCTGCTGCGAGGCGAGAGAGCAATTTGTCTAGTATTACGATGCATGCACTCATTTCCATTAAAAGAAAGAAACGAGAAAAAAATGACGCCCCAACTTGACTCGAGACCAATACTCTTTACAACTCACACCAATAATGACACTGAGTAGTCAAAGATTGATTGAAAATGCAGCCCCCTAGTTGCCTACTTGATAAGGTTCACGGTACACTTGTGTATAATGAACTATGTCCGGATAGTTTTCTAACCAAGTTGTACGGTGAAACACTTATAACACCTCAAATCCAACGCCTATATGGAGACGCGAACCTTAGTACAATTGCTCGTGCAAGAAATCGGCGTTGAATAGACTCCAACGACACCTAAACCCTTTGTTTATAAAGAAATAAGAACCTTGATACAATCGACGATTGATGCGGTAGAAGTTGTCACACCCAACTATATATTGTTAAATGATAAGATAAATTAAATCTCAATAATAACTAAAAAACGCTCAAAAACTCTTATAGAATCAAAAAATGAAGAATAATTCATTTCAAGAATTTAATTAAATCGAATAATAATGAATTATTTAATTACAAAGCTATAAAACTATAAATTTATATTTATAGTATTCTATGTATTCCTAATTAAATAACAACACAATAATAATAAGAATCCCGCCAGAGTGCTACTAAAATCCTTCCTTGTCCGTGCTTGATTTGTACTAGAACTCCTACCAAGAATCAAATTGAGGTTGCCGTGTATTGGCTTCAGAAAGCTGCTCTCCTTCCGTACTTTGGATCAGGCTATGCCGCGTGAATTATTGCCGTGTGATGATTCTTGAATTGCCGTGTGAATTAGTCTAAAATCCTGCCAAGAATCGGAAACTAAGTGTACAATATTTTGATCTTAATTATTAAAAGATAAGCTTAATAAAAAAATTTATGTTAAATCTTATTTCTTAATAATTAAAATATATATAGTATTTGAAGTAATATTTAATTATAATGTATATAAAATTATCCGAAAAGTAATTACCGAGAAATAGAATTAAAATCTGCCATCAATTAGAATTTAGGACTCCCCTGCCACGTAGGCCAATTGGAATCATATCACCTTGATTTTGGACTGCATAATTTGGACTCCATAATGACCGAATCACCGTCCTATAATTCAAGAACCAAGCTCCTGAATAGTTTAATGCTTCAGTGAATCAATAATGAATCCTTCATTGTTTACAAAGGCCCACTAGGAATACACCAATAGCTGCAATTGTATTGTTAGTTGCCTTCTAGTATTTAGTTTCTTTATAGCCGTGGGACCCAATTGGATTTAGTACTCTTGCTAAGATAGAATCCATGACTTGCATACCACTTGAATCCGTATCCTGATATAAGAATCCCATTTTAATTGCCGCAATTTGAAACAAGGTTTAATTCCATTAGTGATCCTTCTTGCAATAATTTCAACCCAAAATATTTGAATTAATTGAATAACCCTTGCAACTTGAATTGAATTATTATCGTTTAATATAGTCCTGATCATGATCGTATCACTATTTTTTCGTGTTCATAGCATTTAATATAGTCTTGATCAAAATCGTATCACTATTTCCTCGTGTTCATAGCTCGATCAAAAGTCAAGACTTCGGTCCTTTCGGTGCCCCTTGTTGGAAACTTGGAATTGATCAAATGTGAGACCGTGTAATTTAAACCAAAAAAATCTTCCTTTGCCAAGTCAAAGTCAAAAAGTACTACTACCTGACCAGAAAATTGAATTAATGCATTACTTCCTTCCCATCACCACATTAGAAATTCTCCCATCCCGGACCCAGCCTTGATTATTTTCCATCCCTCCTACCAAAAATGACAACATTTAGCCTTATAAACATTTTCCTAACAACCATTCTAGTTGGAGTTCTCGCCGGAGCCCTACCGGAACTGGTTTCCGGCCAGAACTGCGGTTGTCCAGCAAATCTATGTTGTAGCCAATTTGGTTATTGTGGCAGTAGCGACTCATATTGTGGCGCAGGATGCCAGCAAGGTCCTTGTAAAGCAGGGCCTAGTGGTAATAATGGTGCCTCTGTTGCTGATATCGTTACGGAATCGTTTTTTAACCGGATAATTAGTCAAGCTAACGGAAATTGTACGGGCAAGAAATTTTACACAAGATCAGCATTTATTGAAGCGATTGAATCATATCCTAGATTTGGTACTACTGCCTTTGGAGAAGATTCTAAGAGTATGTTTTTGATCGATTAAAAAAAGTGATTAATGATTCTGATTATTGTTTTTGCTTGTATTTAGTTTTCAAAATATAGTTTGTGGTTGGTAAATAAAAAACTCTTAAACTTGTAAGAAATGAAAAAGGAAACTGATATTTAGACATCTATTTTTGATATTTTCACAACTAAACTATCATTATAGATATATAGCGACTGTTAATCGCTTATTTTAAGTGTAAATTACTAAAAAGAAATGTTTTAAAAAGTAAATATAGGTAATTGATGAAATTATTAAAATAAATAAGGATAGATTAGTAATCTATGTGGTCAAACTTGATTATTAAATTTTGCAAATAATCAGACGCTCCAAATTAGAGTTTTTGATTATTTTCATAAAAAATAATTATAATTAATTTTAAAATTAATTTATCAAATATTTTATGTTTCTGATTATAAACATGTTTGATTATTTATAAGCGATCTTAAACACCTTCTAAGCACAAGATCGAGTCTTTCTTTATTCATGTTACACATGAGACTGGACGTATGAATTCTAACTCTATTTCTCTATATAAGTACATTTCTAACAATTTATATATAACTCATTTAGTCCCAAAATAAATGTCGTAATTTTAACTGAAAATTTAGGTTTCATGATGTTATTTATATATAGATATTAGTTGCATTTGCTACAACAAGCGTTGCACATGTCACACATTAGCTGGATTTGCTACTTCTGATTCTAGGAGAGTTGATTCTAGGCGCGAGGTTGCGGCTTTCTTCGCTCATGTTACACATGAGACTCAGCGTATGAATTCTATCTCTATCTCTCTATATAAGAAGCATATTTTTAACATATATATATATATATATATATATATATATATATATATATATATATATATATATATATATATATTTATGCTTACACAATCTCAAAATGAATATCATACTTTTGACTGGGGATTTAAATTCTATTATGTTACCTCTATATAGGAATTCGTTGCATTTGTTATAGTAATTAGAGTTGCATTCGTAATTATGTGTGATTTAACGTCCCTTTTGTATCTTACTATTTGTGGAATCGTCTCCCATTCCACTTTTAGGTATGTTTAGAAATTACAAAAATGACAGTAATATATGCACATCTTAAACTGATTGTTGTACACCCTTATATGTCAAAGAGGCTATATTACCCCTAATTAATGAGAATCTAATTAGTATATTTATCACTTGCACATTTTAGCCTTAAGCTTATGAACTTCAAAACTCAAAAAATTTAAAAATAAATCTCCAAATCTCAATCATTTATCTTATGAAATGTAAATTATTATCATACTATATTTTACCATACATGTTAGTACGTAAGACTAATTATACTTTAAATTTAGTTCAATTATCTAGTATGTTTCAAATGTGCTTATTAACATCATTTTCCAAATTTCTAAAAACTTCAATATAAATTATTCACAATTGGAAATCTTTTAAAAATAGTTTACAATATCAAAAAAATTTGACTAGATAATTTCTTATTTTCTATGAAATATAAGTTTTCGTGAATTGATTTCAACTCAAAATAAATAATTAATTGGTTTTATACACTTTAAGGGTAATATAGTTTGTTCAATATATTTAGGTGTGCAACTACAACTTTAGGGTGTGTATATATTAACACCCTTGCAAAAATTGAGCGGGGAAAGAAACAAAAATAGAAACAAATATAATAAATTTATTAATTATAGTTTTCTTAATCATCCATTGCATACATTTTAACATTAATTTTATATTAATTTTTTAAAATACAAAAAAACAGACTACCTTTATATATATATATATATTTTAATTTCTCTACATTTTTCAAATTTTAAAAATACCCTCAGGGTCAGTTTACATATATGTTATCAGAAATTCTAAAGATTTGTGTTTCCTTCCTGTTGACATGTAATTTTGTGGTGCATATTGGTTAGTACCTTCCTGATTAATAAGTAAGGTCCTTTTTTTTTCAATTTTTCATTAAGGGTGTGTTTGGATAAATTATTTTGAAATTTAATTTGAATTGTTACTCTATAGAATTAAAAATCGTTGAAATTTAATATTAAAACAAAATAATTCTATTGTTTGGTTAGCATATTGAATTCATATTGCATTTGTGTTAAAATTTGAAAACTAATATTTGGATAATTATTGTTTTCGTATTGTTTTCAATATTAAAAAATCAACATAATTAAATATATCCATATAAAATAAAACAATTATCCCCTACAAAAGAAACCTAATTATTGTTTTCATATTGTTTTCGTATTGCATCACAAACCTGTGTTCATTTAAATCATGTAAAATAACAACCAATCCCCTGCAAAAGAAAGATGAAACATTATAAGCTTATGATTTAATGAGATTATTAGAGAAGTTCAGAATTACCAAAGGGGTATCCAAAAAGAACAATTATTACCATCCTGTAAGTTCAAAATTAAAACTTTAACAGATAATGGTTCCAATCAATTCATTCTAAAAAACAAGGGAGTTGATTACTGTGCTCCAATTTTTACTGTTGTTGCAAGGAAAATTGAACAAAATTTGTTCTACACTGGAGCACAACTCGTAAATTGGACCAAATTTGTGATTTACAAAGAACAATATAGAGGCTAGTTTAACATAGAATGTTTAAGGTTTATTAACCTATGGTGAGTTATAGAAGAGGCAGTTGCAAGTGTTCTGACTCATACCCACTAGCTATAAAGATATCTAATGATACTCGTCAATTCGCACTCACCGCCTCTCAATTTCTCCGATGCGGCACCATCGGTCAGCCTAAAATTCAAGTAAATCTAAGGTAAAAAAACACCAGAATTCCATCTAAAAAATCCTAACATGAAACCTTGTGGAGAAAATGCTAAACCCAAACTAAACCCAAAATTGCTAAGAGCGCGACAACAAATAGAAACCACAAATCGTTCATATAAACCAATCACCACAAATATCAACAAAATGTTTGAAGAAGAAACCTATCTGACAATGGAGTAACGAAGGTAAACGGGAGGACCAAGTGATGAAGGATTAACCCGTAAACATTGTGGGGAAGAAGATGATTGAGCTATTAGCAAGAAAGTTGGATATAATTTGTTGAGAAATATGAGATCGGAAAAGAAGGAGCTAATTGTGTGTATTGAGCGTGTTTTAGTGCGTGTGCCCGACGCTTGATTTGTATGGAACTCTTAAGTTTTGTTTTTAAAATCTCATGGATAGCCTTAGTATTAGATTTATGTTATCTACTGATCTAGACTTATAAATCAATCTCAATTCTAAACTAATTTTCACTATCCGAACAATGAAATTGATTTTGGTAGCCCCAATTCTAATTCCAAGCCACCAAATCAAAGTTCCCAAACAGACCCTAATTGTTATCGAATGCCGGTGAGTTTTGTTGGAGTATTTCCGTGACAAAAGGAAAGAGGGAAAGAATAGTCAATTAGTCAACAAATATGTTTATTACTCCCTGAGTCCAGTTTTATGTCTCAAGTTTTAATTGATTTTTTATAGTTAAATTGACCATGTTTAAAATCAAAAATTATTTTTAAGTTTATTAAATATAGGCGCACAAATTATCATAATTTTTTTTATTGAATATACTATCAAAGTGAATTTATCTGATTTCAAAATTTCTACTACATTCGTTTAATTATTAATCTTAAAACTGATCAATTTGGCCATAAAAAATCAGTTAGGACATATAAACTCAGACAAAGGTAGTACTTTTAGCCGTACTTTTTTAGTTGGTTTACGACAATTATATTCCCTCTAATCCACAAAAAAGATTTCTTTTGTTTCATAAGAAAAGTCTCATATTAAGTTTGATATTCGCTTGATGTTATGTGCTGTATTTTTACTGGTTTACTTAATATTGTACTTGAAAGATAAATCATTGATATTGAATATATCATTTATGATATTTTTAGTCATAGTAAAAAAAGAGAGAGCATAAAATGACTTAACTTTCTTAAGTTTTACATTATTATGTAACACTATTAATCGATACACTTAATATACTTTTGTGAAACAAAGGATATATCGAAATAGTTGTTTGTAGCAAAAATAAATAAATTTGTGTTCAGTTAAGATTTCGCAAGTAAACTAAAATGTTAAAATTTATCCCTAATTCCTGAATGAGAGAAAGTATTAAACATAATTGTACTAATAAATCCAATCTTCCCCTGTTGTAGACTTTTGCTACATAGAAGAGGTCAATGGCCAGGATCGCGACTACTGCAACGAGGCAAACACACAGTACCCATGCAACCCAAATGTGAGCTACTTCGGTCGAGGTCCATTTCAGCTCACCTGGAATTACAACTATGGGCTGGCTGGAACTAGCATTGGTTTTGATGGGATAAACGACCCGGGCATAGTGGCCTCGGACGCAGTAGTGTCGTTCAAGACGGCCATATGGTTTTGGATTAATAACGTTCACTCTGTTATGGCTCAAGGGTTTGGAGCAACCATTCGGGCTATTAACGTGAATGAGTGCGATGGCGGACAGCTTTATGCTGCGAGTGACCGTATCAGGTATTATATTGATTACTGTAGCCAACTTGGTGTTGCACCTGGTTATAATCAGGCATGCTAGAACACTAAATTGAGTTGTATCAGAATTTATATAATTTATGTTTGACCGAAAAACTAGGAAGGGATTGACATTGATACAGCTAGTTGTGTTTTTTCTAAAACATTATTTTTGACATAATCTTCGTTAATACTATTAAGGTTGTTAACTGTAAATTATTATTTTGATGGGAGTTTGGAAAGTATTATTTTGAATGCACTGATTGGAGAGTTTTTAAGTGAAAATAATTGATATAAGTAGTGTTTTAGAGTTAGTTGACATATCAAATATGCGAGCTTTAAATTGAGATTACACCAAAAATAACCGTCAAAACGCCTCCCACTTTATAATATAGATATGATCCAAAAAGTATTATGTATTGATGATATATAAAATGAATCTTGTCGTTTCACCAAATAAGAAATAAATTTCCTTTTTTATGTTAACTGATTTTTTTGTATTCTGTATTGGTTGATTTGTTCCTCTTTCGCGAGGGAATTTTATTATCATCGTTTGGAAGATTTTATTTTATCTGTTTGAGAGATTTTTATTTCATCCGTAAAACTTTTTCGGTTACATAAATTGTTAAAGATAGATTGTTGAGATTTGGATGTGGCATTATCACGGTGGCTTGTTCTTCCGTTGTTTGTGTGAAAGAACGGTCTAAATATGCATATTTTATTATTATTTTTGAGATATGACTATATTTTAGTAGTTTAAATGGTGTATGTTGGGTTGCGTATTTGTTGATTGATGTTTTGATTTGATGATGATAATTGTTGTGCAAAAAGGACTGTGGTAAATGTGCTTATATGGCTGATTGTCAATGTATTTCTGAAAGTGTGCGTATGTGTAAATGTGATTATGTGCTTACTTGATTATGTGCATAGATGTTCTAAATGTGATTATGTGCTTACTTGATTATGTGCATAGATGTTCTAAATGTGCTTATGTGTTTACTTGATTCTGTGCGTGAATGTTCTGAAAGTGCCTATGTGATTATGTGACAAAGTGATTATATGTCAATCTAATTATAAGCTTACATTGTTATGTGTGTATGATATATATACTATTTCAATACTTTGATTTACACACTTGTATAACTCAATATGATCTTGTTGTAAACCATCTGCTGTCCATTAAAGAGAATGAAAGTTATCTGGTTAAAATGTTGTAAAGTCCTTTTAAAGATATATGTGTACAAAGGACTTAGATTATAAAGATCAGAAATGTTAGGTTGATCTTTCAATAGAAGTCACTTTGCATAAATGATGTAAGCAGAGCAGCTTAAGAATGAATCATTGTTGTATTTGTATTTCAGAGTCTGTAAAAGTCCTTTCAATATGTATGATATAATAATGTAAGAAAGGACTTAGTTAGAAAAGATCAAATCTGTTAGGTTGATCAGTCTATATGATCGTAGAATGGACTCTACGATTCCAAGCAAAGAATACTCAACGATTCGGACTCTACGATTCCAAGCAAAGAAGACTCAACGATTCGGACTCTACGATTCCAAACAAAGAAGACTCAACGATTCGGCATGTTCGTAGAGTGAAAGACACTAATCGTAGAGCCGAACTCTACGATCGTCAAACAGACAGCGAAGCAAGCCTGCAGATAACACTGAGCCAGAGAAGAAGTATACTCTACGATACACACTCTCTAGCAAAATCGTAGAGTAAACTTGCTGAGCAAGTTTTCAAGGACTGGAATATGCACAGATAGAAGAAGTCATTAAGTGGAACAGCATTATGAGGCAATGCAGTATATTGATCTAGATATGGAACAATCGTTGAGTTGAATCAAAAGATGTGCCAACAGACTGCAACTCAACGATTCCAATAAGAAGCACTACAGTCAACGAACTCTACGATTTGATCAGACCCATCGTAGAACGAGATCAGCAGCTTCATGACTTGCACAGGAAGACAAGCTCACAGAACGAAACCAAAGCAAAACACTGCAAGCACAAACTCTGTGACCTGACCAGAACAGCAAGGTCACAGAGTAAGAGAAAAGATCATTCTAACTCAACGTTTCACTTGACAGTCATTCATGGGGTTGAGTTCGCAGGATCAAAGTGGACAGTCTATCACTCAACGAATTTATCAAGCAGGACAGAGCTAGTATGCTATCAGAATGGCTATATGATGAAAGAAAGAAGAGTATACTCCTCACCCAGATTAAGGAAAGATTAAATGTTGTTGAGATACAGATGCATGTCAGAGTTGTAGTAGACGTTGTGCCTAAACGACCATAAGTCAGGACCCACTGCTCAGGAAAATGGTGAATAAAGTCAGACCAATGGGACATCTCTGAATGCATCAGAACAGTTGGTTCTAAAAGTCAAGGAAGGTATTTATTGATAAATCAGAAGATTGATTAACAAAGGAAATAATACTTCTTGCTGAACAACTCTGGGAATGCAACGGCTATAAAGTCAGAGAAAGCTGAGCTACAGGTCATTATATCAGAACGTGTCAGAAAAAGGAAAAACACTGACACAAGTGGCAAGAAAGTCAAACATCGAAGATATTTAAGATCTGCACAAAGCCAAAGGAAACCAACGGGATTTATCCCAACGGTAAAATATGTTCAGAGATATAAAGGCATACATAACAAACAGAAAAGGGTGGTGGTTGTTGCGGTTGTTGAAAAATATACACGAGAGAGATAATGGTTGACAACAACCTATCGTAGAGTGAAACAGAAAATGAAGATGCTGAAGGACTCTACGATCCATCAGAACACTAACACTGAATTGAGAGAGACATAGAGATAAATAACTCTATTACAGAAGAAGTGTTCAGAGCTGCTAGGTACATGGAAGAGAGAAGCTTAAACGCCAACTTGATACATACATGGTAGCAACTGAGTACCAAAAGGAAGGAGCATTACAGTCATCTCAGAAGCCCATCTCGAGAAGCTATAATCTGTCTATGATAAGAAGGAACAACTGAGTACCAAAAGAAAGGAGCATCACAGTCATCTCAGGAGTTCATCTCGAGAAGTTATCAAGTATCAAAGAAGCTGAAGTACAAAAGCCTAGCAGCACAATGGGTGATCACAAGAAGATATTGAGCATATAAAGAAGTCAAGCATCATTGTCGAACTCAATATTATCCCAGGAATGATCACAACCTGCTACTGAGTGTTTTAAAGACAATAGGACTTAAAGTACAACTCAGTAGCAACTCCAACCTCTTTCAAACGATCAAGGAGCCAAGTCTGTTGGACTTGAAGAGGGCAGTTGTCCTTGTCATAGTGACTAAAGGAGCCAAGTCTGCTGGACTTGAAGAGGGCAGTAATGTCCTTGTCTTTGTGACTAAACTAACCAAACCTGCTGGGTTTGAAGGGTTCTTAGTGAACCAGAGTTTCCAGGCTAATGAGCTTGAAGGGTTCCGTATGAACCATCCTTAGTGGATTTCCTACTCGTTGTAGTAGAAGAGTGGAGTAGGAGTTATTCAGTCTCCGAACCACTTAAAACTCTCTGGTGTCATTTACATTCAATCATTTACATTCTGTCTTATATATATACACACACACACACACACATATATATATATATATATATATATATATATATATATGACTGTGAATTAGTTTACTTAACAAATGACCTTCTTCAACTTAATCTCAAACTCAACGGAGAAGTTTTACAAATCTATAAGGGGTGTTTTTCAAACTAATATTCCGCTGTGCAAACAAATTATTTGGTAATAAACTCTTAAAGAAAATAAAAAGTTTATAAGAGATCTATTCAACCCCCCCTTCTAGATCACTTGTGTGCCTCTGGGAACTAACAATTGGTATCAGAGCAGGTTCTCACGAACTTTTAAAGCTTTGCTTTGAGTAGATCCTATGGCACTGGCAAATTTCTGTTTTTGAGTTTAAGAATTGACGTAAAACACTTCGTTTGAACAAGCTTACAAAATAATGTTTTTCTTTCAGGTATTAATTGAATGTTGAGTGATTCCTTGTCTGATGCTGAATATTAATTGATATTAATACTTCCTAATACAAATTCAGATGATCTCAGCAAAGATGCTATCGAGTGAACTTTCAAAGTTAATCTGGTGCTGCAAGTTGAAGAAATCAAAAGGACGTTCTGTTGACAAGAATTATTAACTGAGTCACTTGAAGAATACAAACGTGTATTTTTGCCTTCAAACAAACTGGGAAGTTCAAATCTTGATGCCAAAGGACACCGGATCCTATTCTTCTCTAGGGAAGCATCACTGTACCAAGCACTAACAAATCTACTTCTCACCAGTTCCAAAGTTTGAAGCAGAAGCAAGCCCAACATAAATCTATGCTTGAATTGTTAAATGATTTTTCTATCTACCAAATGTCAGCAACTGGAATCAGTCTCTAATCTATATTCACTCGATGGGCTCAGCATTAAGCTTTCCGATAAGCTTAAGGTCTTTTATTCTAAGGATCTTATCTGAAGATGTGTGTCTAAGGAAGTGCTTCATTTATTTTAGAGCAGCATCAAGAGTTCTGTCAAGCCATTTTTTTTGTGGCAATCAATGATGATATCCACAGGCAACATTTCACACTTCTTCTGGTGGATGATCTCTAGCTTGACTGGTTTTTTAAAGGAATCTAATTCAAAAGTCTTCAATGGTCTTCTGTAACTACTTCTCTGATATTGGGAGATAGATCAAATTACAGCTGTATACCTCATTGAAATGTCCTTGATGACGAGTTTTCAAAGTCATTCCTCCAAATCACAGTTATCAGGCCCGAGACCTGGAAATCAACTCAGCACGAATGAATGGACATATATGTTTATCAATGATCACCGGATCTAAGAATCATTCTGCAGCTCATTAAAGATCAAGAAGAGTTGAAGAACCTCATTCATGTACAAAGCAGCTAATATAATGAAGAAGTCCTTGCCAGGCACACCATGTGTAAATGCTCAGACTTAAAAGGCAAATGCTCTTAGTGTCAAAATTCTTCAAAAAATTATCTATGAATGAGAGGGGTGAGTAGATCAAGGCAAAAATGAGTAATCATGAATGATTTACCCTAAGTTTCAGAAATCACCCTTCAATCTGTGAAAAGAGGAAAAGTTCATCTCAAAGAAAAGATCACTCTCATAACCTTTGGCAGTAGGCTCTCCAAGGTGGAATGCATCAGAAGAAACTCTAAGCTTGAACTGATTGAAGTATCATCAGCTTGATTCCATGAAGAAGTCAGCTCCATGAAATGCTAAACCAGAAGTCTTTGAATAAGCATACATCCTCACAAGTCATTCTGGATGAAGATAAGCCAAGCAGATCAACAGGAAGGAAACAATGCCACAGCCTCAAGAGGAAAGCTCAATGATATAAAGAAGGTGGAGAAATTTGTTCTGAGACTCAACGATGAATTTTGGAGCATGCCCTACTCAATGAATCTGCAGGATATCTCAAGGAAGTCAATCTTTGATAGATTGAGTGAAGTCTGAATACTGATGCATGAAGAAGATTTGAATCTTGGGATTCTCTAGAAGAGAAAGAAGCTGGTCATAAAGGGAGGCATCTATTAATCTTTGATCTCACCTATTGATTTAGTGAAACTTGTTAGATATGTTATCACTAATATCATGGTAAAATAAAAGATCATTCAAGTAAGAAGGAAGTTCATCTCACAAAGAAGGATCGTAGAGTCTGTCAGACGATCGCAGTGTTAAGGCTTGGCAAACTGAAGTGTCTTCTCCAAAGAACGTAGAATTGACTCCTCGTTATAAAGCTCGCTCTCAAGATCGTAAAGTCAACACAGTCAGTTACTCTACGACTCTCTACAACCAATCTACGAAACCAGCAAAATCAAAGAGCAACCTCTACATGATAACCTGATTCATGACAACGATCCTTACAAAGTCCTTTTAGAAGGCTGTCATTGAGCTGTCAACCAGGCTTAACAAAGATCTCTGAATTCATCTAAAGTCTCCAGTCTTAACAGAGATCGTAGAGCAGTTCAAATCATAACTCTACGATTGCACTTCAGAAGGAAAGCAGAAGGTAAATCGGTTCTTCGTTGGACTACCCTTCTCATTCCAGTCACAAAGTCCCAAAACAATGTGATTGATGAACCAAATGCACTTATCTCTTCGGTCATAATCTCTAAATTCTATGACTAATAACCAAGCAAGCCATATTATCCTAAATCGTAGAGTCACCATGATCATCTTCCTGATCATAGAACATATTGAGTCTATGTTTGCATATCAGATCAAATATTTTTCCCGTAAACTCCTTCATAGCCTTTTTATCAGCATACTATTCGCACCAGTTTATCAAGACCATCTATTGAAAGGATGATGGTTGAGTGTCTTGCAGCCAACTCTACGAAATGGTCAAGCTTACTATACAGAGAAAGTGAACCTCACGCTCTTCAAACTCAAGTGGGTTAGAGTAATTGATGTGCTCCATTTATGGAAAATAAAAAGGTTAAACCCACGTTCTTCAAATAAGTATCTGGCACGTGTACTCTGCAAAAATAAGAGGGAACTAGCATAAGTCTTGTTTTTAAACTGACAATGGTCATTTACCGTCAGTTGTCAATACCCATTCTCCCAAAACTCATCAAAACCCTAGAAATCGAAAACTCTTCTTAAATCGATATTGGTGTCTCTCCCTGTGCCTTTTCCAAATCAGTTTAATTATGACATCTCTTCAAGTCATTCCTGGAAATCTAGTTTGTTTTGAAAAATTCGGATATGCAGAGCAGAAATACAAGGATATTTTACATCTGGTCAAGAATGCTGGCTTCACCAGGTGTTTGGAAACTAGCACCAGGATTTTCTCTTCGCTTGTGAATGAATTCTATTCAAACGCTGGTTATCGAGGTAACACCCTCTTCTCAAGGGTAAAAGAAATCGTAGTGCAAATAGGAGTTTCCGAAATCAATCTCAGTCTAGGTATTCCAAGTGGAGGAATTACTTCTCTTGACAAGATGAACATTGAACTTGGACTAGAATTGATGGGCTATGAAAAGAAGTCTCCTCTCAAAGGAATCAAGAAGAAAGATTTCCCTCAGCAGTATGAGTTTCTGGCTGATATTGTTGGAAAGAGTATTCTATGCAAAGACACTGCATATGATACTATCAGTGAAGATCAACTGAGGATGATGACTGCTATTGCTCAAAGAAAGAAAATCAACTTCGGAGCAGTTCTCTTAGGGTGGATAAAGAGATGGATAGATGATACAAAAACAAGAACTGAAGCTGGAAAGCCAACTCCCAAGATGCCTTATGGGAGATTCATAAGCATCATTTTGAAGAAATTGCTGGCAAATGAAATTGGGGAAGATGAAGGAGAAGTTCTAAACTGCAACAAAAGAATTACTCCAAGGCTGTTTGAAGATTGGAAAAAGAACCCTCATGCTAATAAAGGTAAGAAGTCACGAGGTTCTATGAGCTTCAGCAGTAAGATGGAGGTGAAATCGAAAGGAAAAGGAAAAAGGGAAATGGAAGAAATATCTGAGGAGATAGTACAGGAGGAAAATGAACAATCAAGAAACAAAACTCTTGTGATCTATGATAGTCAGGAATCAGAGAAGAAAAGAAAATTCATTGAAATAGAGAAGGCTGAAGAAGAAAAGGATGTCAGTTCAGGGAAAGCTGAGAAGGAGAAGATAAATATCAAAGGGTCTGAAATGAAGAAGAAGAAGAAATCAGGAAAGAAAGTTCCTCACACTGCTCTAAGGAGAAGTTGGAGAATCAGAGAACAGTGGAGAAGTTCAGTCACTGCAGGGCCACCTCAGGTGATAGAAATTGATGATGATGAAGAAAGCTCAGATTATAGAGAAGGAACATCTGACAGTTCAAAAGAAGAAATCTCTTCAGAAGAAAAATCAGAATATCATAAATTTAGCCCGTCTGAAAAAGAAATCATATTGGGCTCTGATCAAGAAGCTGAACCAGTTGAAAATGATTCAGCATCCGAGTTCAACGAAGATGATGATGTTGCTGAACCAGGGGAACAATCCTCGGAAAATTCTAAAGATGGAGAGGCTATATCAGATGAGAAAGGAGACTGTCAAGAAACCATGATGAAGGAAAGTGAACATATTCAAGAAGAGACTAGTACTCATGGTTTGGGAGAACCAAAAGGCAGGTCAAGTAAAAGGAGAGGGTTAAGTGGTTTTATGAAGAAAACAGACAGAAGTTCAAGGACAAGTCATAAGAAGAGACAAATAAGGATGAAAATTGAAAAGAAGCTGAAGGAGTTAAGACTGCTGAGAAAACTGGAAAAGCAGCAATATGGAGCATATCAGCTGAAGCAGAACAGAAGAAAACGTAGAGTCAGAAGGAAGCATGCCAGCCACAAGGAAAAATGCTCTATTACTTGGGATCATAATCATCTGTCAAGTTTCATTCCCATACTACCACTTCTCAGGGCTATATTCATGAATGATCAAAGTTCTATCAGTTGGAGCTACTCGACCTTTCCAAATCTTTCATTAGTAGCTCAAAATTTCTCAAAGGCAATGACCTTTGCAACTACACTGATAAGCAGTGTGTCCTTCTATCCTCACTACCAAAGTTGCCAGGAAATATCCATCTGGAATCTGTCCAGCTCTGTGGAGAATCAAAATGCAGAAATCAGAAAGTCCTCGGCTGTGACTTACTAAACTCTTAATCACCCTGCACCACCTCCCTGTTCGTAAAGTCCCAAAACTTTGCAAACATTTCTCAAAATACCAATTCTCCAGTCATAGAGTCCCAACACTCTATGGACCATGAAAATATCCTTCTAAATCCGCAATAACTCTGCAAGCTCCATACATTTCATAAATTGATGATGTCAAAAAGGGGGAGAGAATACAGGGGGAGCTATGAAGAAGGAGGAGCAACCAACTAAGGGGGAGACAACTAAGGGGGAGACAGCTAAGGGGGAGCTATGAGCTATGAAGATCAACCAGCTAAGAGGAAGACAGCTAGCAAAACTGAGTGGGAGAAAAGTTAAAACATTAAGAGCAGCTGTAAGTATGTATAACATTTTGTAAAAATGCTCATTTAATAAAGTCATCCTTTTGCACTAGCCATACAGTATTTCACTGTATCGTAAGACATAAATTACCTGTCAAGTAGATGCATTATATGAATGTCATTTCTATAAGTCTATTTGTTTTGTCATCATCAAATAGGGGGAGATTGTTGATTGATGTTTTGATTTGATGATGATAATTGTTGTGCAAAAAGGATTGTGGTAAATGTGCTTATATGGCTGATTGTCAATGTATTTCTGAAAGTGTGCGTATGTGTAAATGTGATTATGTGCTTACTTGATTATGTGCATAGATGTTCTAAATGTGATTATGTGCTTACTTGATTATGTGCATAGATGTTCTAAATGTGCTTATGTGTTTACTTGATTCTGTGCGTGAATGTTCTGAAAGTGCCTATGTGATTATGTGACAAAGTGATTATATGTCAATCTAATTATAAGCTTACATTGTTATGTGTGTATGATATATATACTATTTCAATACTTTGATTTACACACTTGTATAACTCAATATGATCTTGTTGTAAACCATCTGCTGTCCATTAAAGAGAATGAAAGTTATCTGGTTAAAATGTTGTAAAGTCCTTTTAAAGATATATGTGTACAAAGGACTTAGATTATAAAGATCAGAAATGTTAGGTTGATCTTTCAATAGAAGTCACTTTGCATAAATGATGTAAGCAGAACAGCTTAAGAATGAATCATTGTTGTATTTGTATTTCAGAGTCTGTAAAAGTCCTTTCAATATGTATGATATAATAATGTAAGAAAGGACTTAGTTAGAAAAGATCAAATCTGTTAGGTTGATCAATCTATATGATCGTAGAATGGACTCTACGATTTCAAGCAAAGAAGACTCAGCGATTCGGACTCTACGATTCCAAGCAAAGAAGACTCAACGATTCGGACTCTACGATTCCAAGCAAAGAAGACTCAACGATTCGGCATGTTCGTAGAGTGAAAGGCACTAATCGTAGAGCTGAACTCTACGATCGTCAAACAGACAGCGAAGCAAGCCTGCAGATAACACTGAGCCAGAGAAGAAGTATACTCTACGATACACACTCTCTAGCAAAATCGTAGAGTAAACTTGCTGAGCAAGTTTTCAAGGACTGGAATATGCACAGATAGAAGAAGTCATTAAGTGGAACAGCATTATGAGGCAATGCAGTATATTGATCTAGATATGGAACAATCGTTGAGTTGAATCAAAGGATGTGCCAACAGACTGCAACTCAACGATTCCAATAAGAAGCACTACAGTCAACGAACTTTATGATTTGATCAGACCCATCGTAGAACGAGATCAGCAGCTTCATGACTTGCACAGGAAGACAAGCTCACAGAACGAAACCAAAGCAAAACACTGCAAGCACAAACTCTGTGACCTGACAAGAACAGCAAGGTCACAGAGTAAGAGAAAAGATCATTCTAACTCAACGTTTCACTTGACAGTCATTCATGGGGTTGAGTTCGCAGGATCAAAGTGGACAGTCTATCACTCAACGAATTTATCAAGCAGGACAGAGCTAGTATGCTATCAGAATGGCTATATGATGAAAGAAAGAAGAGTATACTCCTCACCCAGATTAAGGAAAGATTAAATGTTGTTGAGATACAGATACATGTCAGAGTTGTAGTAGACGTTGTGCCTAAACGACCATAAGTCAGGACCCACTGCTCAGGAAAATGGTGAATAAAGTCAGACCAATGGGACATCTCTGAATGCATCAGAACAGTTGGTTCTAAAAGTCAAGGAAGGTATTTATTGATAAATCAGAAGATTGATTAACCAAGGAAATAATACTTCTTGCTGAACAACTCTGGGAATGCAACGGCTATAAAGTCAGAGAAAGCTGAGCTACAGGTCATTATATCAGAACGTGTCAGAAAAAGGAAAAGCACTGACACAAGTGGCAAGAAAGTCAAACATCGAAGATATTTAAGATCTGCACAAAGCCAAAGGAAACCAACGGGATTTATCCCAACGGTAAAATATGTTCAGAGATATAAAGGCATACATAACAAACAGAAAAGGGTGGTGGTTGTTGCGGTTGTTGAAAAATATACACGAGAGAGATAATGGTTGACAACAACCTATCGTAGAGTGAAACAGAAAATGAAGATGCTGAAGGACTCTACGATCCATCAGAACACTAACACTGAATTGAGAGAGACATAGAGATAAATAACTCTATTACAGAAGAAGTGTTCAGAGCTGCTAGGTACATGGAAGAGAGAAGCTTAAACGCCAACTTGATACATACATGGTAGCAACTGAGTACCAAAAGGAAGGAGCATTACAGTCATCTCAGAAGCCCATCTCGAGAAGCTATAATCTGTCTATGATAAGAAGGAACAACTGAGTACCAAAAGAAAGGAGCATCACAGTCATCTCAGGAGTTCATCTCGAGAAGTTATCAAGTATCAAAGAAGCTGAAATACAAAAGCCTAGCAGCACAATGGGTGATCACAAGAAGATATTGAGCATATAAAGAAGTCAAGCATCATTGTCGAACTCAATATTATCCCAGGAATGATCACAACCTGCTACTGAGTGTTTTAAAGACAATAGGACTTAAAGTACAACTCAGTAGCAACTACAACCTCTTTCAAACGATCAAGGAGCCAAGTCTGTTGGACTTGAAGAGGGCAGTTGTCCTTGTCATAGTGACTAAAGGAGCCAAGTCTGCTGGACTTGAAGAGGGCAGTAATGTCCTTGTCTTTGTGACTAAACTAACCAAACCTGTTGGGTTTGAAGGGTTCTTAGTGAACCAGAGTTTCCAGGCTAATGAGCTTGAAGGGTTCCGTATGAACCATCCTTAGTGGATTTCCTACTCGTTGTAGTAGAAGAGTGGAGTAGGAGTTATTCAGTCTCCGAACCAATTAAAACTCTCTGGTGTCATTTACATTCAGTCATTTACATTCTGTCTTATATATATACACACACATATATATATATATATATATATATATACATATGACTGTGAATTAGTTTACTTAACAAATGACCTTCTTCAACTTAATCTCAAACTCAACGGAGAAGTTTTACAAATCTATAAGGGGTGTTTTTCAAACTAATATTCCGCTGTGCAAACAAATTATTTGGTAATAAACTCTTAAAGAAAATAAAAAGTTTATAAGAGATCTATTCAACCCCCCCCCCCTTCTAGATCACTTGTGTGCCTCTGGGAACTAACAGTATTTACTAACGCAAATGGGTTGCCAATGTTAGATTGACCCAACAGCCCATTAGGCCTAACGCGCCCAAGAGGGCCCTTTGAGTCCGATAGGCTTGGACTAGATTCCTAGTCATTTTCGAATAGTTAATTAGTTACCATGTCCAATCATAACTGATATGAAAGTTACCTATCCAGCAGTGAGTAAGATGACATTTACCTTATCCAACTATATTTCTGAAATAATATTCCTAATAGGAGTCCTAACCCTAAGAAATCAACCGAGTACTATAAATACATTGTGAATAATAGAGGTATACACGCATTATTCTACCCTACTAAATATTTTCTGTCTCCATTTTTAACACATCTTGAAGCCTATAGTTATTCTCACGCAGGAGGTATCTTCTAGCAGCCCAAGCCGTCAAGTACTTTTGGTGATTCTTTCTGTGCAAGTTCACATTCAAGCCGAAGCCGGAGGTTGAACATGCGGACAAGTTCGAGCATTAATATTGACGCCAGAATGAGGGCATTGATATTTAGTAGAGATGATCTTTTTAACCAAGAACGATTAACATGGCGACCTCATCATCCCAAAAGAACCAAAACAACTTTAGGGGGCCATCCCTATCACAAACACGTCATGCGATCGAAGTTGAAAAGCAACGTCATCTCCAAGAGATTCTTGACCAGAAGAAAGCTCTAGACCTCCAACAAGAAGAGCTTAATAAATAATACGAGGACCTGGAGAAGGTTGGGAACGATTTATTGAGCCAAAGAGGCTCGGCCTCCCTCTCTATTCGTCATGAACATAACTCAGATATACATCGTGACCACAATCATGATCGAATAACTGTGAACTCCCGATCAATGCGCACTAAGGACTTGAAGAAACATTTGAGATCCCCCACGAGGTGGAACAGGGATGGTCGAGATATGAGACATAGGGAAGGGAGTCACAAAGGCGTGTCGTCCCCAAAGAAGACTTAAGACAAGTAACCTGGATCTAGAAAACCACATGTATCACCATTCACGATGGAGCTCAAGGAAGTTAAGATTGACATGAGTCTAAAAGTCCCTATCTTGAAGATGTATGACGGGACAGGTGGCCCCAATGATCATACCTTTTCGTTCAAACAAGCCATGCACTTTCATGACCATGATACATCAGCAATGTGCCACCTTTTCATATCTATCATGAAGAAGACAGCTAGATAGTGGATTATTTCTCTGCTTCCACGATATATTGTGTTATTTCCTAAAGGCACAAAGTGATCTAAAAGGGGAATTGAATAGATCTTTGAAAACTTTTGCTTTTAATTACTAGTTTATAAATAAAGCAGGGCAATATGGTTAAACACAGTAGAATGTTTATTTGAAAATCCTCTTATAAGATTTAATGACAATCTCAGTTCTGAATTTTGTTGATTTTTGTGGAAGACAATCATAGACAAGTATAAAATAGTACATAAAGTAAATTGCAGAAATGTAAAAGACACGGAGAAATTTTAAGTGATTCGGAGCACAAAGACCTCCTAGTCCACTCTTCTGCACACTGGTAGGGAATCCACTAAGGATGTCTGAGGACAACTAAGACCATATCACTAAGATCTATTACAAGCTTGAATCACTAAGATTCCTTTAAGTTACTAAGTCTCAGCATATGTCACCCAGACAAGGTCACTCAGACCAGTTCACTAAGAGCTTTTCAAGTCACTTAGACTTGGCAACACAGAGGTCACTAAGACCTTCAATCACAAGTAGAATGAGTGATATGAGTAGCTGCTAAGTAGCTTTGAGTCTAATCGGCAATAGAACAAGTTGTTCTTGATCGTAGAGTAAAGCATTTTGGATTCTGATAACAATTCGGCATGTAATCTCTTTCTTGTTCTCTATATTCCTTTCGATTCTTCTTGTCCTTTTATAGTAGATCTTAAAAAAAAATTGTTGATAAGTAGTGGTTGCTCATTTAATGCGTTGATTCTTGAAGATCTCTGAAGTTGACGTTAAGAGGAAAATGTTAGCTTGATTCTGGCTCTGTCTTCACATCATTTTTTCAAAAATAGAAATCAAATTTGAAAAAAAAGGAAAATTGAGTCTGAGGTTCATAGGACCGTTCGAAATATTGAAGAGAGTGGGTGAAGTGACATACGAGGTAGCTCTACCTCCTAAACTAGAACATATCTATAATGTATTTCATGTGTTAGTGTTGCGGTCATACAAGCCTGATTATAAGCACGTCATATCCTATGAGCCGATTCAAGTTGAGAAAGACTTATCATATGAAGAAATTTATGTTCAAATATTAGATAAGAAAGAACAAACTTTAAAAAATAAGGTTATACATTCTGTCAAAGTGCTTTGGAGGAACCACAACGCCGAAGAAGCTACTTGGGAACTTGAAGAAAAGATGAAGAATAATTACCCGAATCTTTTTTAGTAACTTTAAATTTGTAATTTCGGAACGGAATTCTCATAAGAGGGTAGACTGTAATAACCATGAATTCTAAGTTACATTGTAATTATAATTATTAAATAATTATCAATGAATTAAAAATTTTGTATGAATTAATTGTGCATTTACATGATTGAATGAATATATATATATATATATATATATATATATATATATATATATATGTATATTTATTAATCTAATAATGTATCAAGGTAATGGAATTAATTTAATTAATCCAAGAAGAGTTCAAATAATTAAATTATACTAGTGGACTAGCTCATGAGTTGAATTTAAAAAGCCCAAGTCTTGTATGTTATTTATGTGTTGGTATTTTATAAACTAGCCCAACCTAGTAGCCCAAAAGAATTAATAAAGCAAGCCTAATTGGATTATGAGTTTCATTTAATGGATTTACTAATTAAAGTCCAAAAGAATTAATTTAGTAGTCCATGGATTTAATGTAATGGTTAGTCCGTGTTATAATTAAATTAGCTCAATGCTTAATTTAATTTCAAGTATCATGTGTTAGTTAATGTTAGCCTAATGAAATGAATTATTTAAGCCTAAACAAATTAAATGAATGAGCCCAATGGAATAAATTCTAGAGTCCAATGTGGAGCCCAATGTGGTCAATATGTACATATATATATATATAAACATTGTAAGAATAAAATTTAAAGCAAAAATGTGAGCAATATTAGGCCATTTGACTGGCCACTTTAGGGTCCGACAAGGGTGGAGTGTTAGCTTTTTGGTTGCTTCATTTACACACTAAAGGAAGCTTCACTCAATGGGCATAAAGAAAATATAAGCAACATATCAATCATATAGTCAATTAAAGTGTCAATTCATCAAATAGTAAGCATGTTTAGGGAGCTTAATTGACTTGATGTTAGTTGTTTAAGGGGGCTGATGATGCAATTCTAAACTTCTATAAATAAGATATTCACCAAGCTTGGCTAGGTTGTTAGTATTTTTGCTAGAAACACAAGAAAGAAAAAGAGAGAATTTTCTAGAGAGAAAAGTTGAGAGAGTTCTTGAAGGTTGAGAGTTAAAAGTATAGAGAGAAGCTTTGGTGTATGTCACCTAGTATCACAACCTACTTTGGAAGGAGAAGAAGAAGAGCATCTAAGTGTAAAAGGTTTAAAAGTGTTCAAAACCTTAACTTCCATTTAATTTTTGTGTTTTTGTATATTTGAAGTGATTTTGATGGTCAAAAGTGCATTTCTATGGTAGCAAATCATTTTCAAAACTCTCTAATCTTAAATCCATGCTAGATTTGTAGATATATAGTTTAATGGGTGTAACATAAGTATTTATATGCTTTAATGTTGGAAAAATTGATAAAATGCATGAAATCAACTTTATCGAAAAAACCCCAAACTGGTCAGTCTGGTTCCCGTAGTTACTGCTCATGTTCCTTAGCTTGTATTCGAGATCCGTCAATTTCGAGTGGTAGGACTATGAGATATGAAACTTTTCCAAGTGGAACGACTAAAATATATTAAAAGGGCTATTTTTTGTGATTTTTCTAGTAAAACAGTTCCTGTCAAAAAAATCCCAACAACCTTATTGTCTAGAATATTAAGTGGGCTATTTTGGCTAGTTAATTTGCTCTGAAAATTTCGTGCTTCTGAATTATGAAAATATATGTTTTTATTGACATACTTTCCAAAAATGAGCTTATTCCGACTTCGGATGACTGAGATATGACCCGATTAACATTTTATGATTTTAAAAAGAAATTGTTATAACTAGAGTATTATAGCTCAGAAAATTATGAAATTTTTTGTGGAAGCAGTACGTATTGAGATGTAGTATTGTGTAAATTTCGTCACATTATGATATAAGTATAGTTTTTAATAAATGTTATAACATCTTTAAAAATAGGAAATGAACTTAGAAAATTACAAAAAAATTATTTTGGGAGTAATATATATTATACTAAAGATATCCAGAATATATAAAAATAATAAGTCAATTAGTTATTTTTTTTAAATACAATTAAGTTAAGAAGGATTAAAGAAATTAATGTAAATTAAGTCATAAATTTGTGAAATGTAATTTTATTGGCTCATAAGTGTTAAAATAAGTTAATAAGACTAATCAAGGGTAATTTGGTTGTTTTTATATAAATATTATAATAATGGCATAATTTAGTTATTAAATAAATTTAATTATGAGAATTAAATAATTAAATTAAATTATTTAATATTGTTTGGCTAGTAGTGAATAAAAGTTTATTATTTAATGATATAATAATAAATTATTTTAAAATCAATTTAAATAATTTGGAAGATTAAGTAAAATAATCACTTAATCATTATGAGTGAAATTAAAATGATTTAAATCATTTGAGAAGATATAAACATTATTAACTATTACAAAATTAATAAAATATTATTAAAAACTTAATAATATTAAAAAATTAATAAAATATTATTAAATAATTAATAATATTAAAAAATAAATAAAATATTATTAAATGATTAATAATGTTAAAAAATAAATAAAATATTATTAAATAATTAATAATATTAAAAAATAAATAAAATATTAATAATTTTAGAGATTTAATAAAATATTATTAAATGGTTAATAATATTAAAAAAGTGTTTAAAGGATATTAAATGATTAATATTTCTCTAAGAGAATAAAATATTATCAAAGGATAGTAATATTTCTAAGTGTTCGATATTTATTTTTGTGGATAAATGTTAGTAATTAAAAACGATTAAATGTTATAAACATGAACCAATGTGCGTTACTAATTGAAAGATCATTCTTATCAATGGTTAGGTCCTTCCAAAGGGAGTAAATTAAATTGCATTAGCAGTAATTCGCGAACAAGACAAATTTTCTACACTTAAACTTGTATTTATTTTACAAGAGCTTTAAGTGGTTTAATTATTGAAAATTAATCCACATCAATGTTGTTCATGTATTCGCACCTAGTGCATTTGAAGCTTTATAATTCGTTTGATTCATGAACTGTTTAAGAATGTCTAAGCTAGTTGTTTCGGCTAGATAACACATATATAAATTCATTAACTTGAATATTTTTATAAGAGTTTATCCAAATTATTGGTTGGTGCGGATTCTTATAGTAAGACTGAGAACAAACAACCCTAAATAAAGGGGATTATATTTTGGAAACCGACATTTGCGCAAGATGTTTGAATGTTATGTATATACATATGGTACAAGAGGTTATCCCCTCGAATACCAAAACAATAAAAGGGTCATAAACATATTTGATTTACCTTCAGTATTAGTTCATGGTCCTTAGAGACCAATCAGCAGTAAAGGCTCAATCATATTTTTTAATTGAAATTTGACTCTTGTTCTTTCACAAGCATTTTATATTGTTAAAAACTCTGAAGTTATTTCTCATTCAATCATGATATATCAATATTGTAATAATTTTTCTTAAACTTGTCGGGCAAGCTAGTTGCTCACCCTTGCTACGTCATGAATAAATTTTTAGCTAATCCCGAGTGCTCCAAGAAAGAGAAGGGCAAGAAAAAAGCCAAAGCGTAGTATTTGCATGCTAGTAGCATTGTTTAAAATTTATTTAAATGTTGTAAATATTTTATAAACCCTTAAGATATGTATTGTTATGTTAATATTAGAAGACCTTGGGTTTGTATTACATTTTGTAATAAATAGTTATGTATTATTCTGCTAAGTTTAATGAAGATTATGTATCTAGTTGTTATTATGTATTGGATTGTGAGCACTAAACTCGAGGTTATGGACCAAAATTTGGGGGTGTCACGGGTCCAAAGGAGTTCTTACTAATGTTGGATTGTACACTACTTTACCTATCCCTGAATCTCCATGGTTTCACATAAGCAAGGATTTTGTGTTGAGCTTACCCCGAACCCAGTGGACTATGGATCAATTTTGATAGTGGTTGATCAGTTCTTAAAAATGGCTCATTTTGTAGCTTGTCGGAAGATAATGGATGCTAATCAAATTGTCCACCTCTACTTTTGGGAGATTGACCGTCTACATGGTATACCGAAGTCCATCACTTCTGATCGGGACACTAAATTCATGAGTGACTTCTGGAGGAGCTTGTGGGAGAAAATGGGAACGCAGTTGAATTTCAACATTGCATACCATCCTCAAACCGATGGTCAAACCGAAGTGGTAAACTGAAGTTTGGGAAATCTTCTATGGTGTTTAGCTGGATCTAAACCGAAGCAATGGGACCTTGCTCTATCTCAAACCGAGTTTGCATACAACAGGTCCAAGAACAAAACTATTGGCCTAAGTTCTTTTGATATTGTCTATGGTCAAAATCCAGCAAGAATCCTAGACTTAGTGCTTATTCTCAGGATCAGACATGTGCATCCGAAGGCAGATGAAATGGCAGCTCATCTTCGGGACATCCATGATCAGGTTCGGAGATCTATTATCGAGAACAATGCCAAGTATAAGGATCGAGCTGACAATCATCGTCGTCAGGTACTTTTTAAAGTTGGTGATTTTGTTTGGGTGGTGTTGACCCGTGACCAATGTCCTGTCAGGGAATACCACAAGCTTAAGGATAAGAAGATTTGACCTTGTGAGGTTCTACAGAAGATTAATGATAACGTCTATCGGCTACATCTCCTTAGCTATTTGAGGATTTTGGACGAGTCCTTGTTTTGGGGAGTCTAAAGACAATGCTACAAACTCGAGGACGAGTTCTTTCCAACCTGGGGTGACTGATGCATGAGAATCTGAGTTTGATGATGCTGACTTGTCGGACAGTGCATTAATGACATTAAATTATCTGGAGCTAAAGGATCAACGCGAGGTGGGCAAGTATTGATGACTTTGGATTAATCGACTTCGGGAACGGTCTTCGAATTATTATGACTTCGGGAAATTCTTTTGAGACTTGATTTCAGACGCCCTCTTATTTTCGTGGTTATTTCTATTTTATAATAATAGTTTATTTCTTTTAGCACGTGGGTCTGCGTCCTTTTCATGATAGTAAATTGTGGGTTATTTATATAGCATCATATGGTGTATTCACGTGGTATGGTTATAAGGATATGCTAGGTGACATTATTTTACTAATGAAGTCAGATCAAGTTAGTTATGCAGTCAGCATGTGTACGTGATGTTGTTACCTTTTTTGCGTGGCATAATGTTAGGAATATGTCAGTATCTGTCACGTGATTATAAGAGTAAAGTTATTTCTTGTTGCCCAAGAACTAACAGCTATATAACCCGGCTTGTGGGTTAAGAGAAGAGACTTTTTCTTTTGATAATATTGAATTTGAGCACTAGAGATTTCTCTGTATTTTTTTTGGATTTTTCTCGTTCCTTTGGCCTGTAAATTTGTCTGTTAACCAAGCCTACAGGATAATCGTTATCCTGCACCTGGCGTCACTAAAGCTTTTATACATACACTAACAAATAATCTATTTTGTGTTTAAGCACAACCACTTTAATAATTAATCTAATTGTCGAATAGATTATGAGTAGAATATTAAAAATTAGCAACAAATAATTGTGTAAACTTTTATGGTTGAGAGTGTAGTTATTTATATGCAACTAACTTGTGATTAATGAAATAGATAGTATTCCCAAATCGGATCAGAAATGGTTAAGGAAGAATGAACGCCGACGAAAGTTGTACCACATGAAAAAAAAAGGTCTATTGATGGAAGTTTTTGTAATGGCAAGTATCAGAACTCAGTTACTTTAATAAAGTAATTTTTTTAGAGTGTATTAGTGTATAAACATTCTTAATTGTGCTTTTTCAGATGAGGGTCGTTCCCAACAGGTAGTGGAAACAAGTATAATAAAGAAAGAATTATAACATCCCCTAATAATGAACCCGCAGATATAGGTAAATAGAAAGGAATAATACAATTAATACTGATTTGCTTTCATTGATTTTTGTTTATTTTTGAAATAATAATTTTACACATGAAATAATAATTTTACACATGAAATGGTAAGTTTTTCGATATAATGAGTAGTGCTAAAGAGAAAAGGTTGCAGAGGACTGTGCGAAGAAAAGAATTGTACCATCTGAGAAAAAATTGTAATAACAGAGATAGAGCAATCTGTCGACAAAATTTAATTTATAAAAGACGTACGGCAACGTGAAGGTCATGATTAAACTGTTTACTATTATTTTTATTGGTGTTATAATATCTGAATTTGAATTTCATTAGATTCATTATTTTGTATAGATGAGACAAGAAGAAATGAAAAAAAAAATTAAGAGAAAGAATTGGCTATCATGAGAAGAAAAATGCTAACACCGCGGGTGACTTACTATATGAATAATTCATGCATCCATGTATACTTTAGATTGTTAAAATAGAAATCATATGACAATATAATGATGCAGAGGGTTTTGATGAAGCAGTACCTAAAGTTTTTTCAAAGAAAGAGAGAGGCTATTAACAAGAAGCATACGGAAAGCATTTGGTTAATAGTTTTTTTAAGTTCAATTGTTGTCTTTCTCATATGACGTTCTTTTGAATCCTCTATTATTAACTATGTATTTTTTTAAAAAAATTAAAGCTACTACGACGAGAGTCTTTGATTTGGGATTACCCAATTTTACATGTGGCCGCTATGACGCAATTGTGTGAGATGCAGAAAGAACATATAAACAATTTGCCACTAATGCTTGGGGTGTTTCAATTTGTTGTTGTGAGGGAAAAGTAGAATTGCCTCTTCTGGGGGGAACCCCTCTGGAGATACATGAGTTATTGGAGTCGACCAATTCTACATGTGTTGCATTTTGAAAAAATATATGAGCATATAATATCATTTTTGCATTTACTTCTGTTGGTGGTCATATTCATGAAGAAATTAATCGTCGACGTGAACTTTCTGTTTATGTGGTGAATGGACTAACTTACCATCGAATTGGATCTTTACTGCCAGATGGTGGGGAAAAACCTCGGTTTGCACAACTGTACATGTTTGATGGTGAAGATGACATTTAAGGACGGATCAACAGCCAGTCCAATGAAAACAACCTGGATCCCAAAATAGTGCAGATATTGAAATTGATTTTAGAAAGGGATAATGCTTTGGTTAAGATTTTTCATGATTGCTAGAGCTACTAGATTCTCTCAGGAGGAATACATACCTGTTTCTTTGAAATTGGTTGAGCATAGAACCACAAATGGTAGAATGACAAATACTCCCACAAATGCTTACGAGTTTGCAGGCTTGGTACCTGGGGATGATTTTATAAACAATAGGGATATAATTATAGAGCACAAGAGAAAAGGACTAAAAAGAATTATATAATACCTTGCACTCTAGCTACATGGCATTACAATATCCTATTTTGTTCCCCTATGGAGAAGATGGTTATCGTAAAAATATTCTGCACAAAGGAGTTGTTAATGTAATCCCAAATAAAAGGAATACATTAACGATGCGAGAGTATTATGCGTACAGACTTCAATACCGTATATATATATATATATTAAGAGGGGAAGGTTATTCTTGCAATTTACCATTGATGAATGGACTTGTTGACATCGGGCGAGATAGTGATTATCCGGCGGGCCAAGTAAAAAAGAAATTTACAAGTAAAAGGACAAGAGATTTACCCAAAAAGAAACAGAGAGATCTTCTCTTAGTTCTTAGATTAAAATTCAATATTCAACAACCCTTATTTTAACCCACAAACCGGTTTAAATAGCCAAAGATTGCTTGGAAAAAACTGGAGTTTCTGACAGGAATGTAAGTTTCTAACGGAAACTCATAACAGCGCCGAAGTTTCTGTTAGAAACTTACATCATCGAAAGTTCCTGTCGAAAAAACTGACACATCATCATTCCATCAACCCACGTGATGTAGTCACGTGGAATTACAAAATATCTGATTTATATAAAACATAAATAAATAAAAAGGATTTCCTATCGGCATAACTCCCGAAACTGACCTCTCTTCCGAAGCCCGACCCCGACTCTTGACCCTAAAGCCCGAAGCCAATTCGATCAACATTTGTTAATCTTGCATCGATCCCTTGTCTCCATATAATTCAATGCCATCACTGAATTATCTAACAAGTAGGCATTATCAGGCTCAGATCCTCCTGCATCAGTCATCCCGGGTTAGAAAGAATTCATCCTTGAGTTCACTTGGTTATCGTTGGATATATTCCCCAAAATAAGGACTCAAGTGTTTAACATTAAAAACGTCTGAAGTCTGCAAATGGCTGGATATGCACAACCGATAAGCATTGTTATTAATTTTCTTCAAAACCTCACACAGCCCAATCTTCTGATCCTTAAGATTGTTGTAACCTCCAACAAGAAATTAATCACAAGTCAACATCGCCCAAACAAAATCATCAACTTTTAAAAGTACCTGACGACAATGACTGTCAACCCGATCCTTGTATGTGGCATTGCTCTCCTGAATGAATCGTTGAACCTTGTCATGGATATCTCGAAGATGTTCTGTCATTTCATCCGTCTTTGGTTTAATACGTTCCTACCCTTGGAATAGGAGTTAAGTCCATAACTCTAGATGAATTTTGACATACATAATCTCAAAAGGACTCAATTCGGTAGTTCGATTCCTTGATCGGTTGTATGCAAACTTCTCTTGAGCGAGTGCAAGATCCCACTACTTCGGCTTAGGTCCAGTTAGACATCTTAAAAGATTACCCAAACTCCTGTTCACTACTTTAGTCTGACCATCGGTTTGAGAATGATAAACACTGCTGAAGTTCAACTGCGTCCTGAGCTTTCCCCATAGGCTTTTCAAAAAATTGCTCATAAAGTAATTGATTTTGGAACACCAAGCAAGCGCACAATCTCTCGAAAGTAAAGATGAGCAATCCGATCAGCATCCGTGGTCTTACGACAAGCAATAAAATGAGCCATCTTAGAAAACCTATCGACCACCACAAAAATAAAATCCATTACTCGTTGGGTTTAGGGTAAGCCCAGCACAAAATCCATACTAACATCGACTCATGGAGCTTCAGGAATAGGTAAGGGAGTATACTGCCCCGCATTAGTAAGAACTCCCTTGGACCTCTGACATATATTACATCGCTCTACGTGGTGAGCCATACCACTAAATATCTTCGGCCAATAGTAATCAGTCGTAACTGTAATATCCCAGATATTTTCAAGATTTTATATAAGATCTTAATTGATTTAATTAAAGGTTAATGTTTAAAACCTAGAATTTGAGAAGTAAGATGTGTAGAAAATGGGTAAACATTTTTTTTTTAACATAATTGATTTGTTAGAAATTAAATGTAAGAATATTTTTAATGATGCATGTAGAGAATTTATTAAGAAAATAAAGTCAATTGAGAAGTAAAGGTGATTATATGAATACATATATATACCTAAAGTGTGCTTGTTAGCCAAATAAAAAGATGAGTAATTAATACTCAACAAAACTAATAAAGTAATTAGTTTTAATATAAAGTAAGAAGGAATGTTGTAAAACATAATTAATTAGGTTAATTATATTAGTTATGAGTCCAAGTAATTTAATTACTACTAGTGGACTAGCCCAAAAGGATTATATGTGTTAGCCCAATATGGGAATACTTGCATGAAGGTGGGTAATTAAATAAGAGAGCCCAATGAAAGGTAAGCTATGTAGCCCAAACTTTTAAAAGTCCAATGTTGGTCAAAGTGTGGGGAAATACTATTGAGTGTAGAGAATTAACTAATGTAGGGTTAATTGAATAACCCTAGTTGGTAGACAAGAGAGAGAATTAACCAAACATTGGTTAATTGATAGAGAAAGGAAGGTAGAGTTGAGAATTAACCATGTATTAGTTAATTGTGTAACCCAATGTAGGAATAACTATATGGGTATGGGTAATTATATTATAAACCCAAGTTAATGATAAAATGTAGTTAATGAATTTAATTTAATCAAGTCAAAGTACTTGTATTAATGTATTTTAGAGTTTTGAAAATTAGCACTACCGCCGCAGCGGTAGGTTTCACCGCCGCAACGGTGAAACTCTCTGGAAAGTAAAATTTGAACTACCGCCACAGCGGTAGTAATCACCGCCGCAGCGGTGGAACAGAATGTTGAAAATTAATAGAAGTGCTTGTATGTATGAGCATTATTAGGGTTTTAATAAATCAAACTCAAACTATGTTAAGTGTTAGTGTTTTGTAAACTAACTCAATTAGAGGTCCAATGGACTTATAGATAGCAAATATAATTGGATTATGTAATTAGATTAATGTGTTTATTTAATGAGGTAATTGGATTATATTATAAGTCCAAATGAGGTTTTGAACTAGGTCTAATAAATTAACCTAGTAATTCTTGTAATTAATTTAACATTGATTCAAGTTATAATTAATCAAGCCCAATGCTTGTTTTAATTAAACGTGACATAGGGTGTTTAATGTTAGCCCAATGTGATAAATATATTGAGCCCAAACAAATTAAATGGATGAGCCCAATATATTAATTCCTAAGTCCAAAATGAAGCCTAATAAGAAGTCAAAATGTTGGTCAAACATTATATATATATATATATATATATATATATATATATATATATATATATATATATATATATATATATATATATATATATATATCAATTGGTGTATATATGTATAATAAATGTAATAAAAATAAACCAAAAATGGGTGATTAAATCCCATTTTTGTTGAGATTTAGTGGGGCCCCAATGGGGTGTCTAGCTAGCTTTATGGTTGAGTGTGTTATACACAAATGGTTGCTTGATAAGTTATGTGATGGATGTCATTCATGGAAGTCAATCAAGCTAGTCATTCAAGGTAATAGTAAGCATGAATTAAGCTTCTAATTTACTAGCATTGGTTGATTAGGAGATGTTAAGCAAGTCTAGAGAAGTCCTATAAATAGTGTACTCCACTCTCTTGCTATGTTGGTTAGTCATTTTGTAAGAACTTTAGAGAGAAAAGAGTGAGAGCTCTTTGAGAGAAAGTGAAGCAAACCTTTGGGAGATTGATGATCCACCATGGAAAAATGCTAGAGGATGGTTAATGAGGAGTCACAAGCCGAGATCATGTCAAGAGAAATGAGAGCATCCATGTATAAAAGGTTAAAAAGTGTTCTAAACCCTCTTTAGTTCATTTTCATAGTTTAGATATGATTTGAACGGTTAAAAGGTATTTTTAACCGATCAAAAGTTATTTTGATGCTCTAGAAGTCTAAATCTATGATATATAGGTAGATTCATGGTTTAGTATGTTTAAAACAAGTATTGGTATGTGTGGTATGCAAATAAATGGAAGAAAATTTCATATTGCGATTTACCGGTAAAACCCTAAGGGGTTCGATCTTTATAATTCGTGTCAAACGTTTTTAAAAATGTGATCAAACCATGAAATATTGTAAAACAAGAAGTTAGAAAGACAACAACACTAAGTTGGTGTCATTTTGATGTGTAGAGTTTATTTTATTCAAGTTTGAACAATTAAAACCAATGATTTGTGATTTTAGTTTTCACTTTGTCCTTGTGAGCAGTTTTTAGTCCAGTTCCGTTCGGAATTTGGATTTGTGATCTAAAGAGAAATTGTAGAGGGGGGAAATTATGATGAGAATGGACTTAATAATCACCCCAAAATGTTTTAAAATGAAGAAGTTATGGCTGTCGGAGCGGTGGAGGGTCGGGCAGTCCCCAAACTAGGGTTTCAGAAATTATGTACCACCGCCGCAGCGGTGAAACATTCTGCCAGTGACCTATTTTAGTGGTCCGGGTCGGGTCGGTCCGGGTTGAGTTTTTTATGAAAATTTAACTTGAAATACATGCAAAATAAATGTATTTGAATACTAAATCAATTTACATTGAATCTATTAGTGATTAATTGGTATCTAAAGATATAAAATAAAGACTAAAGTTAACACAATTAAAAAGTTAACTATTGGTAATGTTTGAAGAATATTAAAATATTATTAAATAATGAATAATATTAGTATAAGATTAAAAGGGTTATTAAATGTGTAATAACATTTGTATATGATGAAAATGTTCTTAAATAATTAATGACATTATTAAATAAGTAAAATATTATTAAATGGTTAATAATATTAATAAGTGATTAAAATATTATTAAATGGTTAATAATATTAATAAGTGTGTAAAATATTATTAAATGGTTAATAATATTCATAAGTGATTAAAATATTATTAAATGGTTAATAATATTAATAAGTGATTAAAATATTATTAAATGGTTAATAATAGTAATAGGTGATTAAAATATTATTAAATGGTTAATAATATTAATAAGTGATTAAAATATTATTAAATGGTTAATAATATTAACAAGTGATTAAAATATTATTAAATTGTTAATAATATTAAGAAGTGATTTAAATATTATTAAATGGTTAATAATATTAATAAGTGATTAAAATATTATTAAATGGACAATAATATTTATAAGTGATTGAAATATTATTAAATGGTTAATAATATTAGTAAGTGATTAAAATATTATTAAATAGTTAATAGTATTAATAAATGATTAAAATATTATTAAATAATTAATAATATTAACAAGAGATTAAAATATTATTAAATGGTTAATAATATTTGAACTTAGTGGTATATTATCAAAGATAGATAATATGTTGGGGTATTTGATACATTGTTAAATGTCCGAATCATTAAGTTATGTGAAAGAAGAAAGTTTAATTGAATAAAACAAATGTAAATAGTCCATTTGTGACTAATTTAGACAACTTATTAAAAGTGGGTCGTACGAAGATTGTATAATGAAAGCGTAAGCTGGTTAAGCATGCCTGATATGTCCAAACTGTATTTGGACTAGGGTTTTGTCCGGAACTTAAGGGTTCGTTTGTCGGACATCTTAAGAGTTAATAATTTGAAGTTAAGGTCTTAAGTTAAGACTAATTAAAAGTCCTGGTAGCTAATGATTATGTCAATTTGTTATATAAATTGTAGGTTGAGCAAATGACACAAATAAGCGTAAATGGTAGAAGCGACCAGACAAGTTTTTCAGAACTTGCTCCTATGTGTATTAACATGTTGCCATGTGATATTTAATTGTTGATAAGATAATCTAATGATGATTTTGTGATATGTGAAATGCATGAAGTATGATTACATAAAAAATATGTACAAGAATAAAGCAGGATTTGCTAAATGCTAGTTCGTTATTGTATGAAATGCCTGAGGAGCATGATATAAGTATAAAATGCATAGTATGTTTAAAATGTGAAGCATGCAATGTGTTATGTGTAATTGTTAAACTTGCTGAGCCGTTGTGCTCACTCTTGCTTAAAACTAACATTTTCAGATAGTGCAAGTTAGGTGAAGTTTTCGATAAAGATCAAGGAACAGGAAAGCATAATACTTTCACTGAAGATCTAGATGTCTATTGTAGATATCAGTCCGAATTGGACAGGTAAGTGATTGAGTAGTATACGAATTAGTTGGTATATTATATGAGTGTTAAATACTCAATTTGATTGTAATAGAATGTCGTATCATGTATGATATTGAGACATACTAAGAATGTATAAAGATTGCGATTCTAGAATAGAAAGAGATGTTGTGAAATTGTAAATAAATGGTTATTCACCAATTATTATATTGTTGTAATTCATGAACAATAAGGAAAATGTAGTACTCGTGTTGAACCGGATCCGAGGTTCAAGGAACCCGGATTTGGGGTCGTCACAGTAACCAATGCCAAAGTTTTGTCTCGCCCAAAGTGGCATTTGTTGTGAATTTCACTAATGATATTTTGCCGAAGTGAGCAATCCAGAATGCATAACTATAGTCCCCGAAACAGATATTCCTCATGTAAAATAAAGTCATGTTATCAACCTTTTACTTCCCGAACTATCTTCCCGAAGGAAGGATCATCTGCATATATATGGGTAAAAGCTTCAAAACCTATAACTTTGTTGTTTATAGTACTAAGGAGTAATGCACGTTGGCTTAGTGCATCTGCAACATGGTTTAAACTCCCAGCTTGATGTCTCAAAGTAAAAGGGAACTCCTGCAAGTACACCACCCACTTAGCATGTCTTCGACTCAGTTTATGTTGGCCATTGATGTACTTCAGGGCTTCATAATCAGTGAAAAGAATGAACTCCCGATTTACCAGATAGTGACGCTAATGTTTCAGTAACTGAACTATGGCATAGAATTCCAAATCATAGGTGTAATAGTTCTTCTTGGACCCCGACAACTTTTCACTGAAGAATGCAACTGGCCGACCCGATTGACTTAAAATACCACCAATGCCGATCCCAGAGGCATCACAATTGACTTCGAACACCTTATCAAAATCAAGAAGTGCTAATACTGATGCCTCGGTCATCCTTTTCATAACCAGTTGAAAACTAGTTTCTTCGAACCACTGGAATTCTCGACCTTTGAGGTATTCGATGACAGGTGCAATTAAGGTGCTGAAGTTCTTAATAAACCTTTGATAGAAAGACGTCAGCCCGTGAAAACTCCTAACATCATGCAAGGTCTTTGGCGTTGGTCATTCCCGAACAACATTTACCTTGGACTGATCAGCATTTAATCCTTTGGTTAAGACAATAAACCCCAAAAAACTTACCAAAGTTATAAAGTAAGAGCTCTTCTTCTGGTTAACAAATAGGCTCTCCTTCCTTAATTCTTCAAAAATAGCTTGAAGGTGCTCATCGTGCGACTCCCAGTTCGGATTATAGATCAAAATATTATCTAAGTAAACGACCACAAACTTCCCCATAAAGGGTCGTAATACTTGATGCATGAACCTCATGAATGTACTGAGTGCATTAGAAAGACCGAAATGAGTGACCATCCACTTATACAATCCATGCTACGTCTTGAATGCTATTTTTCATTCATCTCCAGGCCTGATTCTAATTTGATCGTATCCACTTTTAAGGTCAATTTTGGAAAAAAACCTTAGCTCCCGACAGCTGATCATGTCGTTTAGACGAGGAATTAAAAATCGATACTTTACCATGATCTTGTTAATTGCTCTGTTGTCAATACACATGCGTGAAGAACCATCTTTCTTCGGCACTAGTAGAGTTGGCACTTCACAGGGGCTCATACTTTCACGGAAATATATAGCCCTTCTCCATTAGATCTACTGCTTGTCATTGTAGCTCTTCAGACTTCTTGGGATTGAGTCGATATGCTGGTTTGTTCGGCAAACTCGATCCTAGGACAAGGTCAATTTGATGTTGGATATCCTTCATCGGTGGTAACCCAAAAGGAAGCTCCTCAGGCATCAGATTAGAAAATTATGACAAGAGTCCTTGCACATCGGTTAGTAACTCGGCGTCCCCATTAGTTGCCTTACTCTTACATGGAAGTAAAACGTATACTACCCCTTCTTGCTCTACATCGGTGAGAAACCTTGACATAGACAACAAATTGGCATTGATGACTGGTTGAACCGAACTCCCTTCTTCCAAACGCGGTGCTAATACCATTTTATTCCCTTTGAGGTTAAATTAAGGAGTACGTGTTCTTCCGACCATCGTGAATGACACTTCGATCATATTGCCAAGTGAGCATCATCAGGCTCAGATCCTCCTGCATCACTAGTATAGAGCATGAAAGATTGCCGTGGGTTTTGAACAACCAAACAACTCTTACCGGTGAATTATATCAGAATGTAGTTGACACAATCAACAGAGGCGACATGGATGCAACGAGTGTGGGTAAACGCCTAATACTGCCATATTCATTTATTGGTAGCCTAAGATACATGAAGCAAAATTACCAAGATGCGCTTGCTGTATGTAAAAAATATGGCCATCCTGACCTTTTTATTACTTTTACATGCTATCCTAAATGGCCTGAGATTTCTAGCTTCTTAGAAATGACTTCTAATGGCGATGCATCATCCCCGCCCGGACATCTTTGCTAGAGTGTTTAAATTGAAGGTGGAACCTCTTATTGATGATATAAGGATAAATCAATTATTTGGTGAATGTATTGCTGGTGAGTTTTATTATTTTCCTTTAAGCTAACAAATGTTTAATGAGTTCAGTTTCAAATAAGTAGCTACTGCATATGATTTTTATCCATCACTTATAATTACTACATATAATATAATTTTGTAGTTGTCTACACGATTGACTTTCAAAAGAGAGGATTACCACATGCTCATATTGTTGTTTGGCTTGTTGTTTCTGTAAAGTGTTTCACTGCTGAAAATGTTGATGCCATAATATGAGCTGAAATACCAGAAAAGGAAAATAATCTAATAGGTTATAAAGCAATATCACAGTTTATGATGCATGGCCCTTGTGGAGATGCAAAACCAAAAAATGTTTGTATGAAAGACGGTCAATGTTCAAAAAATTTCCCAAAGGAATTTTCAGAGGAAGCTAAAATAGATCAAAATGGATATCTTGTTTATAGTAGGCGACAAGATTGATGGAAATGGAGGAAAAGGATATAGTTTAGAGAGGAAGTGAAATATAACTTTGGAGAACATTCAAGAACACTTTCATTTCACTCGCTTAAAATGACTCACATACAAGACTATTTATAGGGTTCCTAGTACACTTCTAGAGCCATTTTAATAATTACTACATGACCAAATACATTTACATGAATCTAATCATACATATTCTAAGACTTTTTAAATACATTCATGTACTTAAAAACATAATAACTGTAAAATTAATTGAAAAATTATAGTGAATTCATTACTAACTAATTGTCATAAATAACTTAAACCTTATTAAAGTTTGAGTTTTGTACTTCTATTCGAATTACAATTTTGAGCAAATTTTGTCAATATAAGCATTAACATAGAATTCCATTAAAAACTTAAATAAAATAAAAATAATTATTTTCTCATAATTGTAACTAAATAAATATGCATTTCATTCAAATGCTTAGCTTAATATTTGATCAAAGGAACTTATAATACATAATTTAATAATTTATTATTTAAATAAATATTTAATAATTTAATAACTATAACTATCTTCTCAAAATCTTAATTAAATATTTGCTAATTTAATAATATAATAAATTATTATATATGCCGACTGTACTTCGTACAAAGTTGGTAAGCTTTTATATATATATATATATATATATATATATGCACATCATATATTAATATATGTATTAGTATAATATCACATTGTTGGCTAACTGTTAACGTTTGGCATGCTTAGTTAGTTACTAACATACTGTTGTAGCAAACTTACATAGTTACTATTATAAACTTAACACTTATTCATGCCTAATTGCTTAAAACTTAGGGTCTATACTTATATATATATTCCATACTTGTGAACTTGGGGCATAGATTCCAATTTATATATACTGAAGTTCCATGTATTGTTTCTTTAAGAGGGATTATACCGATTGCGATACCTTGAATTGAGGTTGTTTTTAGTTATGTAAAAGCTGTAACGTACCAAGCCAAAAATTTTATGTGACAAAAAAATTCTTTTGTAACAATTCATTTAATTTTGGGTGAATGACGAGAATTAAATGAGCACATGTGTACCATAGATTCTATAGTCCATTACGGGCCCAATCCAAAAGGTACACATTCATGTGGACTTGACATCGCCGTTGTCATACTGATTTTAGAGGCTTTGGTGTAGCACTTAGTCACATGTAACACTTAGGTCTCACACTTTCCACTGTCCTCTTCTTATTGCCACCATACTTGATGTCCCCGTTATCAGATTGGTTATAGAGGTTTTGGGGTAACACTTAGTCCCACATAACAATTAGGTCTTACACTTCCATCCATGACTCTAATACTATTTGTTGGAAACTTGACGTCGCTGTTATTATACCGGTTCCCATTATCATGCCGGTTCTAGAGGCTTTGATGATACTTAAGTCTCACACTTCCAGCCATGACTCTAATACTATTTGTTAGAACTTGACGTCACTGCTATCATACCAATTTCGTTATCATGCCGATTCTAGAGGCTTTGATGACACTTCGGTCTCACACTTCTAGCCATGACTCTAATACTATTTGTTGTGGATTTGACGTCACTGTTATCATATCGGTTCCTATTATCATGTCGGTTCTAGAGACTTAGTCCCGCATAACACTTAAGTCTCACTTTCCACCGTCCTCTTCTTATTGCCACCAATGTGGACTTGACGTCGCGTTATCATACGGGTTCTAAGAGACTTTGGTGTAGCACACTTGGTCCCCGCATAACACTTAGGTCTCACACTTCCAGCCATGACTCTAATACTATTTGTTGTGGACTTGACATTATCGTTATCAATATCGGTTCTCGTTATCATGCCGGTTCTAGAAGCTTTCATCGTGTTATCATACCAATTCCTCTTGTCATGTCAGTTCTAGTGGCTTTAGCGTAGGCACTAGTCCCGCATAACACTTAAGTCTCAAACTTTCAGCCATGACTCTTGTAGCGATCCAGAATATTTTAATATAGAGAAATGAAATTATCGACAATAATTGTAAATTTCTGGGGGATTAAATTAAATCAGTGTATGATGGCTTGGTTTATTTAATTATGTGTTTAAATAATTAAAGAAATTATAGGAATGTTCAGTTAATGGATTGATTAAGTTAATGGATCAACCTAGGTTGTGTAATATCAAAGTTTGATAAGTTAAATGAGCTAGGTAATGATTTAATTATCAAGGCCCAAAACCTAGCCCAATGAATTAATTTCGGTAGCCCAACTTGACGTTCATTTAATTTAATTGTTGGGAGCCCTAAAGGATTTAATTATGTAGCCTAATGAAAGTTAGTGCATAGTCCATTATATAGCCCAAGTGATTTAAATGCCTAGCCCATTGATTTAGTTAATGTTTGGCCCAGTCATTTAATTAAGTGGAGCCCAAATGGAGTTAATTGTTGAGCCCAAACAAGTTGAGACATTGAGCCCAAATGAATTTAAATTATGACCCAATGAGTAGCCCAAATACATGTGTATGGGTGATTATATATTGTGTATGTATATATACAATTTACTAGCACAATTGGGCATTAAAATAAAAGGAAAAGGAAACAATTCTTGGACCCTTTTACCCTCAGATTTTGAGCAGCTTTGGAAGATTTTAGGGGGCTGATTTGCTCAGTTTTTAGAGGCTCAAGGCATGGGGAAAAACAAGGAAAAATAGGGGGGGCTTGTGTAAGTAAGCTAGGATGGCTATTGATGTATATACTTACATATAATGTAAATATACACATCTACTAACACCCCATTTCTCTCTATCTCTCTCATTCTATCATCTTTCCATTTCATCTCATCTTCCAAGTCTAGAGAGAAAATAAAGAGCAAAGTAGAGAAACATAGAGAGAAAGTAAGAGAAAGAAAGGAAAACTCTAGCAAATCAAGATCCAAGCAAGGAAAGAGAATCATCTAGTCATCAAGATAGATCATCCAAGCCTCCTCTCATTTCTAGCAAGAAGAAGAAAAGCCATCAAAAGGTTTAAAAGTGTTCAAACCCTAGCTTTCATTTAAATATTTGGGTCTTGTATACTTAGAGTGATTTTGATGGTCAAAATGTGTTTCTAGTGATTTCCATGGTGAAAAACCATTTTTCAAAGCTATAAATGTTTATATCCATGCTAGGTTAGTAAATCTAGGGTTCAATGGGTTTAACATGTATATTTATAGGTATCTATTATGAAAAGTTTAGCAAAAAGCTTGAAAACAATTTCTACTGACGGAACTTTAATCGAATGTATGATTCGGGGCTATACATTTTAAAACCTAAAGTTGGTTAGGTGATTTATAAATCTATAGGTGTATACCCTAGATCTACAAGTGTTGTAAACAAGCTATAGTATGATTTTTAGACTCAACATGAGGGTTAATGATCAATTTATGATCAATGGAAGCAAGAATGTATAAATCTAGTTTGCACCATGTCTGTTTTTGCTGTTTCTAGTCTAGTTCCGTAAGGAATTTGAAAGTGTTATCTAAAGATAAGTTGTAGAGGGAGAAGTTACGGACGCGTGAGCGCTTGAATCACTCAAAACGATTAAGAAATGAGAAAGTTATGGCCATCGGAGTGAGCGGAGGTCGGGCAGACAAAAAGTCCGAAAATGTTTCTGTTTTGAAAGCCGGGGCTTTCAAATCAGTGTTATTTTGAAAGCCGGGGCTTTGATGGCAGATTTTTGAAAAATGTTATTTTTGATCCGGGTCGGGTCATTTAAGTCCAAAATGGGTCAAAATATTTAAAAATTAATATAATTAATTTGAGAGCCAAAATTAATATAAATAATAAATAAGGTAAATCAAAAGCCATTATTATGATAAATTAGTTAATTAATTATTATTTAAATAATATTAAATAATAATTAAAGGGAGATAAAGTTAATATATTAATTATTTACTATTTAATAATGAATAAGGATAATAGTTAATTAATTATTATTTAAATAATAATAAATAATAATTAAAGGGAGATAAAGTTAATAAATTAATTATTTATTACTTAATAATGAATAAGGATAATAGTTAATTAATTATTATTTAAATAATAATTAAAGGGAGATAAAGTTAATATAATAATTAATTGTTATTTAATTAATATTAAATAATGAATAAGGATGATTAATTATTTAATTATTATTTAAAGGATATTAAATAATAATTAAAGGACGATAAAGATAATAAGGTAATTATTTATTATTTAATAAATAAGGATGATTAATTAATTAATTATTATTTAAAGGATATTAAATAATAATTAAAGGGAGATGAAGTGAATAAAATAATTACTTATTATTTAATTAATATTAAATAATAAATGAGGTTAAATTAATTAAGAAATGATTATTTAATTGACATTCAATAATCATTAAAGGAATTAAGGAGAATTAATTAATTGTAATTTAACTTAAATAATAATTAAAGTGAATTATGGTTAATGATATAATTGTTATGTAATAATAAATAACAAGTAATGTTAATTTAATTTAATTATTTATTTAAATAATATTAAATAAATAATGTGAAGTAATTAAGGAAATAATTGGTTATGTGAAGATAAATAAACAAGTAAAATTAATTGAATCAATTATTTATTTAAATGATATTAAATAAATAATGTGAAGTAATTAAGGAAATAATTATTTATGTGAAGATAAATAAACAAGTAAAATTAATTGAATTAATTATTTATTTAAATGATATTAAATAAATAATGTGAAGTAATTAATGAAATAATTGTTTAGGTGAAGATAATAAACAAGTAAAGTTAAGAAAATTAATTATTTATTTAAATGATATTAAATAAATAATGTGAAATAATTTAAGGTAATAAAGTGTAAACAATTGACGGGTAATTGTTGGAGTGTTTAGTTATTACCAATATTATAAATTATCATTATAGGGTTTATAATTGACGGTAAGTAGTTAAATATTATTAACGGATTAATAATATTGGTAATTGAGTAAATATTATTAAGGGTTCAATAATATTAGTAACCAATTAAGGTATTGTTAGGTACCTAAGTACAGTTAAAAATTTAATGATGTATTATTAATGTATAATAATACTGGTCGATAATTAAAATATTATCCAAGGAGGATAATATTGTCTTATAAATTATGAGTTAATAAATAGGAGATGCTGTGTTGTAGAGTCAATTCTTTTATGAATAACAACTGAGTTCCTATGTACTTTACTAATTGCCAAATAAACAAATTAGGTCTTTCGAAGACAGTAATTCGATTTGTTGAGCGTTAATAATGGAACGCGGATTTCAGACTGGTAGCGTAAGTCAATGCGACTATCAGGCAAGTTTTTCAGTACTATGTGCTACACTTGTGAACTATTTGCTATAGGCATAAATTATTATATGTGCACTCATTTTATGTGCTAACTGATTATAAATGTGTCTGTGTGCAGTCATATGTTGTTAATAGCTGGTATATGATTAATGCTATGAATTGAATGTGTTATATGAGTTATATAACCTATAAATATTGACATGCATGGTAATCATGTGTAAATTGTATAAATGCAAAGCATGATAAGCATGATGCCTAGGTAAATGCCAAGCATGGAGCATAAAGCATAAATTAAATGTAATCTACGTGTTATGTGTTAGCTGTTAGACTTGCTGAGCCGTCGTGCTCATTCTTGCTATAATAAATATTTTCAGCGAGGAACGAGAAATTTGAAGATCCCGGTAATCGCAGAGAAGATGTTTGAGGTTTATTTTTAATTTAAGACGATGTTGATTTGAACTGCTTTAAGCTAATGTCGTAAAAGCCTTGTAATAACAGTGAAAGGCATTTGTATATCTAGACGAGTGTTAAGGTTTTGCAAACTCGTGTAATTAAAAGCGGTTAGTAAATAGTCATGTCAACTTATTGATAGGTTGCGAGTTTTATTTGCTCACAATGGTTGTAATACACTAGGTCATAAAAATATAAATGATCTGAGTTGTAGGATTTATGTAAAGATTGCGATTCTAAGGCAAGGTAAAGTAGATATTATAAAAATTTAAATTTACTGAGTTTTTCAACAACATGCCTTTATTTAAATGTTGTGGAGTTTATTCGTTGACGAGCGGGGAGTCACAGTATGGTGTCAGGTGATTTTCCGCGGGGCGTCACAACTCTAATACCATTTGTAACGCCCCAATCCCAAATGGGTGGGGCGTGTATACCATGAATCCTACAACCATTACCCACCACAAACCTAATCAAAAAGTCATGAATTTTAAGTAAACATGAATACTGAGTTTGGCCTCATAAGGACTTGTACTCCTCTTATTGCCATTGATATGGGATATTACATTCTTATTGCTGTGAATGCAAGATTTAAATTAGTTAACTATATCTAACAAAGTTTTTAAACTTTGTTTTTAGTTTTTAATGTCTTACGGCTCTATAACAATTGACTAGTAAAAAATATAATTAAATACATTAATAGTATTTTATTTTATTTTTAATCATGTCTTGTTTAAAAATGCAAGTTTCTCCGTAATCTCTTACCTACACATCAGATCATCTCAATTAGAACCAACAGATTTCTTCTTCGAGTTTTGAAAGATTGACAATCAATTGAAAACAACAATAAAATCAAAACATTCTGTAATAAGGTTCCTCCGATATCTTCACTCTAGAGTTATGAGTACCTCTTCGCAAAAAATTTGGGCGTAAAGACCAATACTACCTTCAGATTTCAGTTCAATTAGTCCCTCATTAACTGAGAATTCATGCTTCTTGTTTCCAAATTGGTTGAACCAGTTGTTTCACTATCTGATGTTTCAGGTTCTACCACAGCTTTGAATCCAAACTCCTTTCCAGAACTAAACATTAATTTGAGCTCTTCAGCTGTTTGTGTTGTGTTAATCTTGTTGTCCTTCACTCTCAGATTTTCCTGGTAGATGAATGATCCTAAGATACTCTACCAATCAACTTTTAACTAACTAGTGGAAAGATTTTACCTTTTTTCACATAATCGGCCAAGGTTGAGTTTACTATTTCTTGAATAACAAATTTGGTGACACGATCTTCACCAATAATTTGTAGAAGGAAACTTTTTGGTACCTGCCAAAATTTCTAATCAGAAATCTTGGAAGAAGAGAGAAAATCAGTAATGATAGAAATTTCTCTAGAAAACTTTTAAAAAACACAATAGATATACTACTCAGCAAGTATCTTTTGTGAGAAAGTTTCATTTATAGGATTTCAAATCTCATCAAACCCAAACTCATTATCTAAATATAAGTAACGGTGCATTAAGTGTGGAAGTGAGAGAGAACAATAATTCTACGCGCAAGTTCACCAACAGTTGTGCACCAATATAGAGAGAACAATATGTACATCCTACTATTTAAATTAGAAGTTTCTGAATTGGACCCACGTGTTGTTTACTCTTTGTTAGTTCACTAACAGTTTAACAACTGTTAATACACAGTTAGTGCACGTAGAAGTACTCAATAGAGAAATGCATCAGATACTTTAAATTAGTTTGGATTTTTTTGTAAATGGCTTCTTTCTAATACCACGTCTCAAGCACACACTGAATATTATTTGTAAAATTCGTGGCTTATAATATGCCGTACTTTTTATTTGTAAAACTACGCATTTAGGTTCTGATAGTTGGAAATATTGGACAGTCAAATTTAGCATCGACAATGAAACTAGCAAACAGAAATGTGGCCTTCTCTGATGCAGGACGAAGAAAACTTTTTGGAGGTTTTACTTTAATTAGAAATTGATTTATTAAATATTTTATTAAGAGTTGTATTTTAGTTAGGAGTTTATTTTAATTAATTATAGTTACCTTATTTAAATTTGTATTTATCTTTTAGAATCCAACTTGGATTAGGAAGTTGTTTAGGACCTATTATAAATAGGGTTGTAACCTGTTATTTGATATAGATTGATATATATAATTTTTGAGTGTGTAATTCTCTGTGTGAGAAATTCTCTTCGGATATAGATTGATATATATAATTTTTGAGTGTGTAATTCTCTGTGTGAGAAATTCTCTTCGTGAGACGAAAATTCTCTCTTTGTGAGACGATTCCCCATTATTTGGTATCAGAGCCTAACCCTGAACCACCCTCAGCCACCCAAAACCAAACCCTAATCCCATTCTGTCAACCACGACCCAAACCAAACTCAAAACCCATATACAATCCCAAATACCCTGTCATACCTCTCACCACTGTCTTCCGATACATCCAAAATAGTCCAAATACCCAGTCATACCACTCATCACTGCCTTCCGATACGTCCAAAACAACCCCGCGTATAACCCATCGGAAGGGGGAAAAAAAGCAGAAAAAATAGAAGAAATAGAGGAAGTAGAAGAAGAGAGAGAAAACATACCTGAGACGCCGCTGCCGCCTCCTGACTTCGCAGCCTCCGCCAACCACAGACGAGCCACCTGTTGCTCCATATCCACAGTCGCAAGAAGGAACCGAAAAAGAAAGAAAAAGAAACGAAGAAGAAAGGAAAAAGAAAAGAACCAACGCTGCTGCTGCTGCTGATCTGTGATATAAAATCTTGGCAAATTTCAGTTTGCACCCTAAAGTTTCGTAAAAATTTTAAAATACCCCTTAACTTATAAATTTTTACAAATACACCCCTAAACTTTTATATTATTACATTTTTTTCCCTGAAGTTTCATTAATTTCAGCTTAGCCCCTGTACTTTCAGTTTTTACATCCCAGCCCCTACAGTTTCAAAAAATTTCAGTTTAGTCCCTGTTTCAAAAAAAAAAAAGCAAATAGATATATTAAAGCAAATATGGTGGATTATGATTGGAATGATCGTCTTAAGAAAATTGAAGAGTCCATCGCAACAATTACTGCATGTAATATCCCAGATATTTCCAAGATTTTAAATAATATCTTAATTGATTTTATTAAAGGTTCAGGTTTAAAACCTAGAATTTGAGAAGTAAGATGTGTAGAAAATGGGTAAACATTTTTTTTTTAACATAATTTATTTGTTAGAAATTAAATGTGAGAATATTGTATTGATGTATGTAGGGAATTTATTAAGGAAATAAATTTAATTGAGAAGTGAAGGTGAATATATATATATATATACCTAGAGTTGAGTTTTCTAGTCAAACAAGATGATGTGTGAAGTAAATTAAATACTCAATAAAACTAATAAATTAATTAGTTTAAGTATGGATTAAAAAGGAAAGTCATGTAATATAATTAATTGAATTAATTATATGAGTCATGAATTAAAGCTAAGATTAGCAAGTAGAGAAGTGGAATATTGCCTAGAATGACAATATTAAGAAGATAATTAATTAAGTAATTAACTTAATTATTTAGTTGTCATATAGAGTCCATTAATGGATTTAATACAAGCCCAATATGGGAATACTTGCATGAAGGTGGGTAATTAAATAATAAGCCCAAATGTTAAGTTATGATATAGTCCAAGAGATAATTAATATAAGTCCAATTAAATAATATTGGAAGTCCAATTAAATTAATTACCAAGCCCAAGTTATATATGATATGTGAGTTGTGTTGGGTAGCCCAAGTAATTAAATAAGAGAGCCCAATACAAAGTAATCCATGTAGCTCAAACACATTAAAGTCAAATGATGGTCAATGTGTTGGGAGAATATTTTTCAAGTATTGATTGAGTGTAGAGAATTAACTAATGTATGGTTAATTGAATAACCCTAGTTGGTAGACAAGAGAGAGAATTAACCAAACATTGGTTAATTGATAGAGGAAAGAAGGTAGTGTTGAGAATTAACTATGGGTGAGTTAATTATGTAACCCAATGTGGTAGGATAATTAAAAGTAAGTCTAATTGGATTATATTATAAGTCCAATTGATGTATTAAACTAAGTTAAATTAATTAACCTAGTAGTCCATATAATTTAATTTGAACATTGATTTATGTAATAATTAACCAAGCCCAATGCTTGTTTTAATTAAATGTAACATAGGGTATTTAATGTTAGCCCAATATAACAATTAAATTGAGCTCAACCAAATTAAATAAATGAGCTCAATATAATTTAATTCTAAAGTCCAAAGTGGAGCCCAATGTACAAGTATAGGTGAATATGTATACATATATTGGTGTATATATATATGAATACTTATATAATGATATAGGATATAAAAATAAAGCCAAATTGGTGTAATAAATTGCAAATCCCGAATTTTGAGGGGGGCCCACATGGAAATGTTGAGTGTGGACTTCCTATGGCTTCAATTACACTCCAAAAGTTGCTTACAAGCAACCTTGATGGATGTCACACCAATGGTCATTCATGGTAGTCATTCCATGCAATAGTAATCTAGTTTAAGCTCCTAATTTCACCAACACTAGTTGATTAGGAGGTTAATGAAGGATTAACATTGTGCTATAAATAGAAGTGTTCCATTTATTGGTGAGGTTGGTTAGTCATTTGTAGCATTTTCTAGAGAGAAAAAAGGAGAGCTTCTTAAGAGATATAGCGAGTTACTCTTATGAGATTGATGATCCACCAAGCAAATTTGCTAGAGAATGGACAAGAGAGAGTCACAATCCAAGATCAAGTCAAGAGGAAGAAGAGCATCCATGTATAAAAGGTTAAAAAGTGTTCTAAACCTTCTTTAGTTCATTTTTATAGTTTAGATATGATTTGAACGGTTAAAATGTATTTTTAACCGATCAAAACACGTTTTGATATTCTAGAAGTCTTTAGCTATGTAATATATGTATATTCATAGTTTGATGGGTTTAACATGGGTTTTTATATGTGTTTGTGATGAAAAATTTCATCAAACTCATTGAATAAATTTTTACCGACGAAAATAAATTAATCTAATACGTAGCAACCCCTTCACGGAATTACTGTTCACAATCCGTAAGTCGGATTTATGATCCGTCAATTTTGGGTGATAGATCCATGAAATATGAAGATTCACCAAGTTGAATGACTAAAATCCGATTTAAAATGAGCAAGATATGGATTTTCTACCAAAACACCCCATTGTTTTAGGGTTGTGCACAACAGTCCGGTTTGGAGCCAATTTCCGTGACCAAAACAAATCCAAATTAGATGTTTGATGACAGAAAAATGTAGTTCGGCAAGTTACGAATCCATCGATACCAAATAGGCCTCAATCGGACTTGTGGATTTCATTTTATTCAAGTTCCCGTCGAAGACCCCAAGTCTGAAAAATTCAGAAAGTAATCTGCCTATTTTTTTAAAAAAACCGGCCGGTTCGGTTTTTTTCGATTTTTCATAATTTCTAGGTAGGGCCGGTTCGGACATTTTTAGGCCGGTTCTTGGATTGGTTCCAAAAGAGAAAATGCTTATAATTTTATAAAGAAAATTATCAAAATTTAAAATCCGAATTTTTGTGTAATTTGGTATTTATTAGAATTAATGGTGGATTAAAGCTTACTAAATTGCTAATAAGTATGGAAAATTATTTTTAATTTCAGAAAAATAATATTTGACCTATTGGCATGCTAGTTAAGTGTTATAAAATAAATTTTGAAATTATTGGAGTGATTCACTATATATTAGCTATTTATTAGTGTATAAATAGGCTAATAATCTAATTAAATATTATTTAATAAATATTAAATAATATATGAAGTTATGTAATTAATTAATTATGATTTAATGAATATTAAATAATAATTAAAGGATGTTAAGATGAATAAGTTAGTTATTTATTATTTAATTGCACTTAAATAATAAGTAAAGTTAAATAAATAATTAATTATTATTTAAATTAATATTAAATAATAATTAAAGAATATTAAAGTTAGAAAGCTAATTATTTATTTTTTAATTAATATTAAATAATAAGTAAGGTTAATTAAGTAATTAATTATTATTTAATTAATATTAAATAATAATTAAGGTTAATAAACTAATTATTTATTATTTAATTAATATTAAATAATAAGTAAGGTTAATTAATTAATTAATTATTATTTAATTAATATTAAATAATGAGTTCGGATAATTAGTTAATTAATTATTATTTAATTCATATTAAATAATAATTAAATGGTAATTAAGTGGAATAAATTATTACTTAATCGAAAGAAAATTATTAAGTAATTAAAATATATTGATAATATTATTGACTAACTATTAAATGATAATAGTTAAGAATTAAATCATTATTCAATAATTAATAATGATATGTAATTAATTTAAAATATTATTAAAGAATTAATAATATTATTTAGCATTTAATTAACTATTAAATAATAATAGTTAAGAGTTAAATCATTATTAAATAAATAATAATGATAAATAAAGATTTAGAATATTATTAAAGAATTAATAATATTGTTTAACAAGTAATTAACTATTGGGTAATAATAGTTAAGGGTTGAATCGTTATTAAATAATTACTAATGATACGTGAGGATTTCAAATATTATTAAATGATTGATAATATTGATGAACAATTAAATTATTATTAAAATGATTGATAATAATGAGAAGTCAATTAAAATATTATTAAAGGGTAATAATATTAGCAAGCAATTAAATTATTATTAAAAGATTAATAATAATGATTAAGGTAAACTATTATTAAAAATAAATTAATAATAGTAATGATTATTTAAAGTGTTATTTAACAATTAAATAACATTATAAGTTATTACTAATTGATAGTAAAATTTAAAATATTATCCAAGGTGGGTAATATTATGATAGGTATCAAGATAAATGATGTGATTAAGTTAAACCAAGGGTATGGTCCATTAGTGATTAATTGGTAGATCGACCTAAATAAATATAGGGTCCAAGTTTTAATGCAGTGACATTAATAAATGTCAGAATTGCATAGTTTCGAACAAAAGATTTATGGTGTTGAATATGAAACACTGAGTCAAGTCAAAGAGAGACTAAAATATGAAATTAACCTTATTAAATAAAGGGGATGATAAGAAGAAATAAATATCTTTAAAATAAGATTTAGTATTGAGTCAAACTTTGACTGATATTGTGCACCGTTGATCTCACATATCGTGTAGGTGGTGCGAGGAACGTGAAAGATTAACGTAAGCTGGTTATACAAGTCCAGACAAGTTTTTCAGAACGTGTTGTATTATGTGCATGAATTATAAGTTTGTTATTAAACTGAGATGTGCTCATACGTGGTTATGTGCAAAGATGTTTTAATGTGCCTTTGTGCAATAAGTTGATTTGAACTGTTGATATGCGGTAGTTGATTTAAGACAATTGTTCTGCATTGAACTATATGTCATGATAGAGGTTAGATATGAATCATAGATTAAATGTGAGGCATGATATGCATGAGCAGTAGGTCATAAACTGAAATGCATGAAAAACATGATGTTAGTATAAATTGCAGATTTTATGTGAAGCATGTAATGTGTTATGTGTAGCTGTTAGACTTGCTGAGCCGTCGTGTTCACTCTTGCCTAAACCAACATTTTCAGATAAGGCTAGTTACCTGAAGTTCTCGATAAAGAACAAGGAACAGGAAAACATATTACTTCCATTGAAGATCTAAATATCTATTATAGATATCAGTCCGAATTGGACAGGTAAATGATTGTGTAGCATAAGACTTAGTTGGTATGTTATATGAGTATTGAATACTCAAATTGATTGTAATAGAATGTCGTATCATGTATGATATTGAGACATACTAGGAATGTATAAAGATTTCGATTCTGGAATAGAAAGAGATGTTGTAAAATTGTAAATAAATGATTATTTAGCAATTATAGTATTGTTGTAATTCATGAACAATAAGGAAAATGTTGTACTCGTGTTGAACCGAGTTCGAGGTTCGGGGGACCCGGATTCGGGGTCGTCACACTGCACATACTCAAACATCTATTGCAGCACTTAAAATAAAAATTGATGAAATCATGGAACGATATGGAGTCGGTGAGATAGAACAAGAACCTCAACATGCTATTGAAGTAATTGAAGATGCAAATGTGGTTTGCATTAAACAAAGTGCAGTGCAAGAGGTGACCCATTTTGATCAAGAATACGATAAGAAAGACATAATTGAGGTCGAGCACGTTGATTTTGTTTTACCAAATTCTATATTCGAGTCCAAGGCTGCATCTACTTTCGTGCTTGTGTCCATGCTATTTCTAAAGGCTGTGATCAAGAAACATCGGATGCACGTGTTCTATTGGAATGTTTCTTTTATGTTTATTATTCTTCGCTATTTCAAAACTCGTGGACGAGTTTTTTTCAAAGGAGAGGAGAATGATGCAGGACGAAGAAGACTTTTTGGAGGTTTTATTTAAATTAGAAATTGGTTTATTAAATATTTTATTAAGAATTGTATTTTAGTTAGGAGTTTATTTTAATTATGTTGAATGTTGTTTGATTTGATGATGATGACTGTTGTGCAAAAAGGACTGGGCTAAATGTGCTTATGTGGTTATTTGACAAAGTGATTTTATAATGTGCTTATATGGTTAATTGTCAATATGTATCTGACAAAGTGCATATGTGTTAATGTGCTTATGTGCTTAATTGATTATGTGCTTAGATACTCTGAAAGTGTTTATGTGCTTACATGATTGATTATATGTGTTAATGTGCTTATGTGCTTAATTGACTATGTGCTTAGATACTCTGAAAGTGTTTATGTGCCTACATGATTGATTGTCATGGTTGATATATAATGTGTTTCTGAAAAAGTGCGTAGATGTTCTAAATGTAATTATGTGCTTACCTGTTTATGTGCACAGCTTGTCTAAAAGTGTTTATGAGGATATTTGACGAAGTGATTATATGTTAATCTAATTATGTGCTTACATTGTTGTGGGTGTATGATATATATTACCTATCTTAAATACTGTGATGTGCACACACTTGTATAGCACATATATGATCTTGTTATAAACTATCTGCTTCTTATTAAAGAGAACGAAAGTTATCTGGTTATAATGTTGTAAAGTCCTTTTTTAATTATGTGTGTACAAAGGACTTAGATTTTAAAGATCAGAAATGTTAGGTTGATCTTTCAATAGAAGTCATTCTGCATAAACGTTGTATGATATAAGCAGAGTTGCTTAAAGATGAATCAGTGTTGAAATTGTGCATGACAGAGTCTGTAAATGTTCTTTCAATATGTAATGATGATGTAATAATGTAAGAAAGGACTTAGTTAGAAAAGATCAAATATGTTAGGTTGATCAGTCTATTAAATCGTAGAGTGGACTCAAGGATTCCAAGCAAAGAAGACTCAACGTTTCTGTATAGATCGTAGAGTTAACTCTACGACTCCTTACCAGGATAACTCTACGATCATCAAAGAGAGTCAGATGTGCAAGAAGTCTACAGGTTATACAAGTAAAGTTAAAGAACTGTTCAAGTATAAATCGTAGAGCTGAACTCTACGATCGTCGAACAGACAACCAAGCTAGCCTGCAGATAACGCTGAACCAGAGAAGAAATGTACTCTACGATACACACTCCCTAGCAAAATCGTAGAGTAAATTTGATGAGCAAGCTTACAAGAACTAGAATTTTGCACAGATAGAAGAAGTCGTAGAGTGGAACAGGATGACAAGGCAATACAGAAGATTGCTATACACATGGAACAATCGTTGAGTAGAATTAAAGGATGAAGCAACACAGACTGCAACTCAACGATTCCACTAAGAAGCACTACAGTTAACTAACTCTACGATTTGATCAAACCTACAAGATCGTAGAACGAAATCAAAGCAAAGCATTACAAGCACAAACTCTACGATCTGACCAGAGCAACAAGGTCGCAGAGTTAGAGAAAAGATCGTTCTAACTCAACGTTTCACTTGACATACCTCAAGTAACATTCATGAAGCTGAATTCGCAGAAACAAAGTAGACAGTCTATCACTCAACGAATTCATTAAGCAGGTCAGGACAAGTAGACTAACAGAACGGCTATATGGTGCAAGAGAAAAGAGAATACTCCTCGCCCAGATTAAAGAAAGATTAAGTGCTGTTGAGATACAGATGCATGTCAGAGTCGCAGTAGACGTTGTGCCCAACCGACTATAAGTCAGGACCCACTGCTCAGAAAAATGGTGAATAAAGTCAGACCAATGGGACATCTCTGAATGCATCAGAACAGTTGGTTCTAAAAGTCAAGGAAGGTATTTATTGATGAATCAGAAGATTAATTAACAAAGAAAATAATAATCCTTACTGAACAACTCTGGGAGTGCAACGACTATAAATTCAGAGAAAGCTAAGCTACAGGTCAATATATCAGAACATGTCAGAAAAGGAAAAAGCACTGACACAAGCGGCAAGAAAGTCAAACATCGAAGATATTTAAGATCTGCACAAAGCCAAAGGAAACCAACGGGATTTATCTCAACGGTAAAATATGCTCAGAGATATAAAGGCATACATAACAAACAGAAAAGTGGTTGTTGCAGTTGTTGAAAAATATATACGAGAGAGATGATAGTAGACAACAACCGATCGTAGAGTGAAACAGAAAATGAATATGCTGAAGGACTCTACGATCCATCAGAACACTAACACTGAATTGAGAGAGACATATAGATAAATAACTCTATTACAAGAGAAGTGTTCAGAGCTGCTAGGCACATGGAAGAGAGAAGCTTAAACGCCAACTTGATACATACATTGTAGCAACTGAGTACCAAAAGGAAGAAGCATCACAGTCATCTCAGGAGTTCATCTCGAGAAGTTATCAAGTACCAAAGAAGCTGAAGTGCAAAAGCCTAGTAGCACAATGGGTGATCATGAGTAGTTGCTGAATACAGAAAGAAGAAGAACATCAACGACAAATATCAGCAGCATTCAACGTTTGATCACAAGCAGCTGCTAAGTACCTAAAGATGAAGAAGAGCAAATGTTCTACTTAGCAGCACAACCAAACGGACAAACAAATCAAGTCTGCTGGACTTGTTGAGTACCGAAGGGTACAAGAGATTCTAAGTCTGCTGGACTTAGTCTACAGTCCCAAGGCTATTAGCCTTGATGAGGGCAAAAGTGTCCTAGTCTTAATGTGACTAAAAGAGCCAAGTCTGCTGGACTTGATGAGGGCAAGAGTGTCCTAGTCCGGAGGACTAAACCTTAGTGGATTTCCTACTCGTTGTAGTAGAAGAGTGGAGTAGGAGTTATTCAGTCTCCGAACCACTTTAAACTCTCTGGTGTTATTTACTTTCAGTCATTTACATTCTGTTTTATATATATATATATATATATATATACATATACATGACTGTCAATTGATTTACCTAACAAATGACTTTCTCCAATAGTCTTAACTCAACGAAGAAGTGTTACAAATCTTTAAGGGGTGTTTTCAAACTAATATTCCGCTGTGCAAACAAATATTAATTAAGTTTATTAATTGCTATTAAATCTTTGAACTTAATCTTAAAAGAAAAAGTTTTTAAGAGATCTATTCAACCTCCCCTTCTAGATCACTTGTGTGCCACTGGGAACTAACAATTGGTATCAGAGCAGGTTATCAAGAACTTTTAAAGCTACGCTTTGAGTAGATCCTATGGCACTGGCAAATTTCTGTTTTTGAGTTTAAGAACTGAAGTAAAACACTTTGTTTGAACAAGCTTACAAAATAATGTTTTTCTTTCAGGTACTAATTGAATGTTGAGTGATTCCCTGTCTGATGCTGAATATTAATTGATATTAATACTTCCTAATAAAAATTCAGATGATCTAAGCAAAGAAGCTATCGAGTGAACTTTCAAAGTTAATCTGGTGTTGCAAGTTGAAGAAATCAAAAGGACGTTCTGTTGACAAGAATTATTAATTGATTCACTTGAAGAATACAAACGTGTATTTTTGCCTTCAAACTATCTGGGAAGTTCAAATCTTGATGCCAAAGGACACCGGATCCTATTCTTCTCTAAGGAAGCATCACTGTACCAAGCACTAACAAATCTACTTCTCACCGGTTCTAAAAGTTTGAAGCAGAAGCAAGCTCAACAGAAATCTATACTTGAATGGTTAAATAATTTTTCTATCTACCAAATGTCAGCAACTGGAATCAGTCTCTAATCTATATTCACTCAACGGGCTCAGCATTAAGCTTTCCAATAAGCTTAAGGTCTTTTATTCTAAAGATCTTATCTGAAGATGTGTGTCTAAGGAAGTGCTTCATTTATTTTAGAGCAGCATCAAGAGTTCTGTCAAGCCATTTTTTTGTGTGGCAATCAATGATAATATCCACAGGCAACATTTCTCATTTCTTCTGGTGGATGATCTCTAGCTTGACTAGTTTTTAAAGGAATCTAATTCAAAAGTCTTCAACGGTCTTCTCGAACTACTTCTCTGAAATTGAGAGGAAGATCGAATCACAGTTGTATACTTCACTGCAATATCCTTGGTGATGAGTTTTCAAAGTCATTCCTCCAAATCACAGTTATCAGGCCCGAGACCTGGAAATCAACTTAGCACGAATGAATGGACATATATGTTTATCAATGATCACCGGATCTAAGAATCATTCTGCAGCTCATTAAAGATCAAGAAGAGTTGAAGAACCTCATTCATGTACAAAGCAACTCATAAAATGAAGAAGTCCTTGCCAGACACACCATGTGTACAGGTTTAGATTTAAAAGGCAAATGCTCTCAGTGTCAAAATTCTTCAAAACCATCTATGAATGAGAAGGGTGAGGAGATCAAGGCAGAAAGGAGTAATCACGAATGATTTACTCTAAGTTTCAGAAATCACCCTTCAATCTGTGAAAAGAGGAAAAGTTCATCTCAAAGAAAAGATCACTCTCATAACCTTTGGCAGTAGGCTCTCCAAGGTGGAATGCATCAGAAGAAACTCTAAGCTTGAAGTGATTGAAGTATCATCAGCTTGATTCCATGAAGAAGTCAGCTCCATGAAATGTTAAACCAGAAGTCTTTGAATAAGCATACATCCTCACAAGTCATTCCGGATGAAGATAATCCAAGCAAATCAACAGAAAGGAAACATGTTGTAGCATCGAGAGAAAAGCTCTACGATATGAAGAAGATGGAGAAAAGTATTCTGAGACTCAACGATGAACTTTGTAGAATATCTTACTCAACGAATTTGAAGGAAGTCAATCTATGATAGATTGAGTGAAGTCTAAATACTGATGCATGAAGAAGATTTGAATCTTGGGATTCTCTAGAAGAGAAAGAAGCTGGTCATAAAAGGAGGCATCTATTAATCTTTATCTCACCTATTGATTTAGTGAATCTTGTTGGAATTATTGTCACTAATATCATGGTAAGATAAAAGATCATTCAAGACAGAAGAAAGTTCATCTTGCAAAGAAGGATCGTAGAGTCTGTCAGACGATCGCAGTTTAAGGCTTGGCAAATTGAAGTGTCTTCTCCAAAGAACGTAGAATTGACTCCTCGTTATAAAGCTCGCTCTCAAGATCGTAGAGTCAACTCAGTCAGACACTCTACGACTCTCTATATCAATTCTACGAAACCAGCAAAATCAAAGAGCAATCTCTTCATAAGAAATCAGAGTCTTGACAACGATCCTTACAAATTCCATTCAGAAGGCTGTCCTTGAGCTGTCAAACAGGCTTAACAAAGATCTCTGAATTCATCTAAAGCCTCCAGTATTAACAGAGATCGTAGAGCAGTACCTATCATAACTCTACGATTACACTTCAGACAAGATCGTAAAGTAACAAAGCCAAGTCGTAGAGTATGAAAGCAAGCTCAGAAGTACAAAACTCTTCAGAAGACAATTTGGATTATTCTATGTCAACTCTACGTCTTAAGAAGGAAAGCAGAATGTAAATCGATTATTCATTGCATTACCTTTCTCATTCCAGTCACAAAGTCCCAAAACAATGTGATTGATGAACCAAATGCACTTATCTATTCAATCATAATCTCTAAATTCTATGACTGATAACCAAGCAAGCCATATCATCCCAAATCGTAGAGTCACCATGATCATCTTCCTGATCGTAGAACATTGAGTCTACGTTTGCATCTCATAACAATATCTTTCCCATAGACTCCTTCATAGCCTTTTGCCAGCATACAATTCACACCAGTTTATCAAGGTCATTTATTGAAAGGATGATGGTTGAGTATCTTGCAGCCAACTCTACGAACTGGTCAAACTTACTACAGAGAAAGTGAACCTCACGCCCTTTAAACTTAAGTGGGATAAAATACTTGATGTGCTTTAGTTATGGAAAATAAAAAGGTTAAACCCACGTTCTTCAAATGAGTATCTGACACGTATACTCTGCAAAAATAAGAGGGAACTAGCATAAGTCTTGATTTTAAACTGACAATGGTCATTTCCCGTCAGTTATCAATACCCATTCTCCCAAAACTCATCAAAACCCTAGAAATCGAAAATTCTTCTGGAACCGATATTGGTATCTTTCCCTGTGCTATTCCCAAATCAGTTTAATCACATGGCATCTCTTCAAGTCATTCCTGGAAATCTTGTTTGTTTTGAAAAATTCGGAGATGCAGAGCAGAAATACAAGGATATTTTACATCTGGTCAAGAATGCTGGTTTCACCCAATGTTTGGAAACCAGCACCAGGATTTTCTTTACGCTTGTTAAAGAATTCTTTTCAAACGCTGATTATCGAGGTAACACCCTCTTCTCAAGGGTTAAAGAAATCGCAGTGCAAATAGGAGTTTCTGAAATCAATCTCAGTCTAGGTATTCCAAGCGGAGGAATTACTTCTCTTGACAAGATTAACATTGAACTTGGACTGGAATTGATGGGCTATGAAAAGAAGTCTTCTCTCAAATGAATCAAAAAGAAAGATTTCCCTCAGCAGTATGAGTTTCTGGCTGACATTGTTGGAAAGAGTATTCTGTGCAAAGACACTGCATATGATACTATCAGTGAAGATCAACTGAGGATGATGACTGTTATTGCTCAAAGAAAGAAAATCAACTTCGGAGCAATTCTCTTAGGATGGATAAAGAGATGGATAGATGATTCAAAGACAAGAGCTGAAGTTGGAAAGCCAACTCCCAAGATGCCCTATGGGAGATTCATAAGCATCATTTTGAAGAAATTGCTGGCAAATGAAATTGGGGAAGATGAAGGAGAAGTTCTAAACTGCAATAAAAGAATTACTCCAAGGTTGTTTGAAGATTGGAAAAAGAACCCTCATGCCAATAAAGGTAAGAAGTCACGAGGTTCTATGAGCTTCAGCAGTAGGATGGAGGTGAAATTGAAAGGAAAAGGAAAAAGGGAAATGGAAGAAATATCTGAGGAGATATTACAGGAGGAAAATGAACAATCAAGAAACAAAACTCTTGTGATCTATGATAGTCAGGAATCAGAGAAGAAAAGAAAATTCATTGAAATAAAGAAGGCTGAAGAAGAGAAAGATGTCTGTTCAGGAAAAGCTAAGAAGGAAAAGATTAATCCCAAAGTATCTGAAGTAAAGAAGAAGAAGAAGAAGAAAATAGAAAAGAAAGTTCCTCACTTTGCTCCAAGAAGAAGTTGGAGAATCAGAGAACAGTGGAGAAGCTCAATCACTGCAGGACCACCTCAGGTGATAGAAATTGATGATGATGAAGCAAGTTCGGATTCTGAAGAAAGAACACCTGGCAGTTCAAAAGAGGAAACATCTACAGGCTCTTCAGAGGAAAGATCAGAATATCTTAAAAATAGCCTGTCTGAAAAGGAAAAGGAAATCTTTTTGGGTTCTGATCAGGAAACTGAACCAGTTGAAAAAGACTCAACACCTGAGTTCAACAAGGATAATGATGTAGCTGAAGAAGATGATGTATCAAGGGAACAATGCTCTGCAAATTCTGAAGCTGAGAAGACTGGATCAGATGAAAAAGGAGACTGTCAAGAAACTATGGTGAAAGAAGATAAACACCTTCAAGAAGAGACCAGCACTCATGATTTGGATAAATCAAAAGACGGGTCAAGAAGGTCAAGAAGAGGATTAAGTGGCTTTATGAAGAACATAGGTAGGAGTTTAAAAACAAGTCACAAGGAGAGACAAATAAGGATGAAAGCTGAAAAGAAGCTGAAGAAAGTAAGACTGCTGAGAAAACTGGAAAAGCAGAAATTTGAAGCATATCGATTAAAGCAGATCAAAAGAAGACGTAGAGAAAGAAGGAAGCATGCCAGCCAGATAGAAAGATGCTCTATTACTTGGGATAATAATCATCTGTTGAGTTTCATTCCCATTTTACCACTTCTAAGGGCAACATTCATGAATGATCAAAGTTCTATCAGCTGGAGCTACTCAACATTTCCAAATCTCTCACTAATTGCTCAACATTTCACAAAGGCAATGACCCTTGCAACCACACTGATAAGCAGTGAACCCTTCTATTCGCACTACCAAAGTTGCCAGGAAATATCCATTTGGAATCTGTCCAGCTCTGTGGAAAATCAAAATGCATAAATCAGAAAGTCCTCGGCTGTGACTTACTAAACTCTTAATCACCCTGCACCACCTCCCTGTTCGTAAAGTCCCAAAACTTTGCAAACATTTCTCAAAATACCAATTCTCCAGTCATAGAGTCCCAACACTCTATGGACCATGAAAATTTACTTACTCTTAGTCTCGTAGAGTCTCAAAACTCTGTGATAGACTTCAAAATATCCTTCTAAATTCGCAGTAACTCTGCAAGCTCCATACATTTCATAATTGATGATGTCAAAAAGGGGGAGAGAATACAAGGGGAGCTATGAAGAAGGAAGAGCAACCAGCTAAGGGGGTATGAAGAAGGAGGAGCAACCAACTAAGGGGGAGACAGCTAAGGGGGAGCTATGAAGATCAGATTCAACCAGCTAAGAGGAAGACAGCTAGCAAAACTGAGTGGGAGAAAAGTTAAAACATGAAGAGCAACTGTAAGTATGTATAACCTTTTGTAAGAATGCTCATTTAATGAAATCATCCTTTTGCACTAGCCATACAATACTTCACTGTATCGTAAGACATAATTTACCTGTCAAGTAGATGCATTATATAAATGTCTTATAAATAAGTCTATTAGTTTTGTCATCATCAAATAGGGGGAGATTGTTGAATGTTGTTTGATTTGATGATGATGACTGTTGTGCAAAAAGAACTGGGCTAAATGTGCTTATGTGGTTATTTGACAAAGTGATTTTATAATGTGCTTATATGGTTAATTGTCAATATGTATTTGACAAAGTGCATATGTGTTAATGTGCTTATGTGCTTAATTGATTATGTGCTTAGATACTCTGAAAGTGTTTATGTGCTTACATGATTGATTATATGTGTTAATGTGCTTATGTGCTTAATTGACTATGTGCTTAGATACTCTGAAAGTGTTTATGTGCCTACATGATTGATTGTCATGGTTGATATATAATGTGTTTCTGAAAAAGTGCGTAGATGTTCTAAATGTAATTATGTGCTTACCTGTTTATGTGCACAGCTTGTCTAAAAGTGTTTATGAGGATATTTGACGAAGTGATTATATGTTAATCTAATTATGTGCTTACATTGTTGTGGGTGTATGATATATATTACCTATCTTAAATACTGTGATGTGCACACACTTGTATAGCACATATATGATCTTGTTATAAACTATCTGCTTCTTATTAAAGAGAACGAAAGTTATCTGGTTATAATGTTGTAAAGTCCTTTTTTAATTATGTGTGTACAAAGGACTTAGATTTTAAAGATCAGAAATGTTAGGTTGATCTTTCAATAGAAGTCATTCTGCATAAACGTTGTATGATATAAGCAGAGTTGCTTAAAGATGAATCAGTGTTGAAATTGTGCATGACAGAGTCTGTAAATGTTCTTTCAATATGTAATGATGATGTAATAATGTAAGAAATGACTTAGTTAGAAAAGATCAAATATGTTAGGTTGATCAGTCTATTAAATCGTAGAGTGGACTCAACGATTCCAAGCAAAGAAGACTCAACGTTTTTGTATAGATCGTAGAGTTAACTCTACGACTCCTTACCAGGATAACTCTACGATCATCAAAGAGAGTCAGATATGCAAGAAGTCTACAGGTTATACAAGTAAAGTTAAAGAACTGTTCAAGTACAAATCGTAGAGCTGAACTCTACGATCGTCGAACAGACAGCCAAGCTAGCCTGCAGATAACGCTGAACCAGAGAAGAAATGTACTCTACGATACACACTCCCTAGCAAAATCGTAGAGTAAACTTGATGAGCAAGCTTACAAGAACTGGAATTTTGCACAGATAGAAGAAGTCGTAGAGTGGAACAGAATGACAAGGCAATACAGAAGATTGCTATACACATGGAACAATCGTTGAGTAGAATTAAAGGATGAAGCAACACAGACTGCAACTCAACGATTCCACTAAGAAGCACTACAGTTAACTAACTCTACGATTTGATCAAACCTACAAGATCGTAGAACGAAATCAAAGCAAAGCATTACAAGCACAAACTCTACGATCTGACCAGAGCAACAAGGTCGCAGAGTTAGAGAAAAGATCGTTCTAACTCAACGTTTCACTTGACATACCTCAAGTAACATTCATGAAGCTGAATTCGCAGAAACAAAGTAGACAGTCTATCACTCAACGAATTCATTAAGCAGGTCAGGACAAGTAGACTAACAGAACGGCTATATGGTGCAAGAGAAAAGAGAATACTCCTCGCCCAGATTAAAGAAAGATTAAGTGCTGTTGAGATACAGATGCATGTCAGAGTCGCAGTAGACGTTGTGCCCAACCGACTATAAGTCAGGACCCACTGCTCAGAAAAATGGTGAATAAAGTCAGACCAATGGGACATCTCTGAATGCATCAGAACAGTTGGTTCTAAAAGTCAAGGAAGGTATTTATTAATGAATCAGAAGATTAATTAACAAAGGAAATAATAATCCTTACTGAACAACTCTGGGAGTGCAACGGCTATAAATTCAGAGAAAGCTAAGCTACAGGTCAATATATCAGAACATGTCAGAAAAGGAAAAAACACTGACACAAGCGGCAAGAAAGTCAAACATCGAAGATATTTAAGATCTGCACAAAGCCAAAGGAAACCAACGGGATTTATCTCAACGGTAAAATATGCTCAGAGATATAAAGGCATACATAACAAACAGAAAAGTGGTTGTTGCAGTTGTTGAAAAATATATACGAGAGAGGTGATAGTAGACAACAACCGATCGTAGAGTGAAACAGAAAATGAATATGCTGAAGGACTCTACGATCCATCAGAACACTAACACTGAATTGAGAGAGACATAGAGATAAATAACTCTATTACAAGAGAAGTGTTCAGAGCTGCTAGGCACATGGAAGAGAGAAGCTTAAACGCCAACTTGATACATACATTGTAGCAACTGAGTACCAAAAGGAAGAAGCATCACAGTCATCTCAGGAGTTCATCTCGAGAAGTTATCAAGTACCAAAGAAGCTGAAGTGCAAAAGCCTAGCAGCACAATGGGTGATCATGAGTAGTTGCTGAATACAGAAAGAAGAAGAACATCAACGACAAATATCAGCAGCATTCAACGTTTGATCACAAGCAGCTGCTAAGTACCTAAAGATGAAGAAGAGCAAATGTTCTACTTAGCAGCACAACCAAACGGACAAACAAATCAAGTCTGCTGGACTTGTTGAGTAGCAAAGGGTACAAGAGATTCTAAGTCTGCTGGACTTAGTCTACAGTCCCAAGGCTATTAGCCTTGATGAGGGCAAAAGTGTCCTAGTCTTAATGTGACTAAAAGAGCCAAGTCTGCTGGATTTGATGAGGGCAAGAGTGTCCTAGTCCGGAGGACTAAACCTTAGTGGATTTCCTACTCGTTGTAGTAGAAGAGTGGAGTATGAGTTATTCAGTCTCCGAACCATTTTAAACTCTCTAGTGTTATTTACTTTCAGTCATTTACATTCTGTTTTATATATATATATATACATATACATGACTGTCAATTGATTTACCTAACAAGTGACTTTCTCCAATAGTCTTAACTCAACGGAGAAGTGTTACAAATCTTTAAGGGGTGTTTTCAAACTAATATTCCGCTGTGCAAACAAATATTAATTAAGTTTATTAATTGCTATTAAATCTTTGAACTTAATCTTAAAAGAAAAAGTTTTTAAGAGATCTATTCAACCCCCCCTTCTAGATCACTTGTGTGCCACTGGGAACTAACAAATTAATTATAGTTACCTTATTTAAATTTGTATTTATCTTTTAGAATCCAACTTGGATTAGGAAGTTGTTTAGGACCTATTATAAATAGGGTTGTAATCTGTTATTTGATATAGATTGATATATATAATTTTTGAGTGTGTAATTCTCTGTGTGAGAAATTCTATTCGTAAGACGGAAATTCTCTCTTCGTGAGACGGTTCCCCATTATTCTCCATGAATATAGTTAGACTTTTAAAGGCAATGAGTGAAGCAAAATGAAGGTTTAAGATTTTGAGGGGTTTATATAAGAGAAACCAAGGGTAAGAAGATTTATAACGCTTCTCCAACTTATCCACTACATAAATTTTCGAGTTTAGGCTTTGCCATAAAAGCAGTAGCAGTAATATTACATAGTTGAGCAGGAGTATCTTACAAAAATATTTAGAATTAATGATTAATTTGTGCATGTCTACAGAGAAATAATATAATAGCGTCTAGTTAAACCTTTATTATCAATACCTTTAGCATATTGTATGAATCTTAGTTCTTATAAACCTCGACTCTCTAAACAGGATGACTAAAGAATTAACGGCATATAAACACGCAATAAACAAATAAAGATTGGCTAGGTGAAGTCTTTTCCCTTTCAATTAAAAGACCAAGAACGCAAGTCATGGAGAGACGCCGCACACCCCGAATTTTAAAAATGGAATTTCTGATGCCTGTTATTTAAACAGATTACGTGAACTAGATGATCACGTGATCTACTTGCTCAACAGCACCTTTATCCCAAACTAGTTGGGGGTAAGCTTCACGATTTATGACAAACTAGAAATATTTTCCCAAAGAGCCAAGGTATTGTATTTTTTGCACATATACAACTAATCAGTGTTTTCTAAATCCTGTGATAGTTATATTAGGCAATAAGCATAATAGTTCTATAAGATGTTGAAATGAGAAATATAGTTATCATGAGATGAGTGCAGTCTCTGTCACAAACCGTCTGCGATTTTAGGGAGCTAATATCTTTTCCAAAAATCAACTTTGCCCAGAGTCGGTCATTTAGACGATTAGAAAGATATAACTGTAGGCAAACAAGTAAATAACTCATCTCTTGAACTAGGAAGAAGTGAAACGAAAGGCATCTATCTATTGTAAAAATCTAACTAAAAGCAAGATGCAAAAGAAAGTACCTTCGATGTTTTTACTGGAAAAACCATGGTGTACATGCAAATGAAGTAACCAAATCAGAATAAAAGGATTAGAAAGCATGGAATTGGTTTTTAAAAAAAAGATACAATACAATAAAAAACGCAGCAGTTACACTAAAAATGAACAGGATGGGATGGTCAATCTATCAAATTTGAAAATCTCGATTTTAAAAAGCATGCCAAATGCTTTTTTGAAACTGAAATATTTTAGTTAGTGTGTCAAATGTTTTCTAATTTTATTTTTATTTTTCATATAAGTGTTTCAAATGCTTATTTACGTCTGAGATTATAATTTTTTTTAATCTGAAGTTTTCTAATACACACACTGATTGGGTGCTGATCCAACCTCCAAAGCCATATTTGTTGGGCAGCAAACGTCCTATTGTATGGTGAACTGATAGTGTAAAACATCTTCGGCCATACAATATGTAGGACATAGACTTGGCATATATATATTGCATGTGATTAGCCACAAATATGCACTAGAAGTACCAAGTAAACAATTAAAGGATGTAGTTTTTATTCACAAATTATTAACAATTTGCAGAATCGATATATTTCGATCATCCTAGCTTCGTGGTGGATAATTCAAAAGGGTAAGATGGTCTACAAATCTATAATCCATTGGTCGAAAAGAAAATTGGTATTTCTTTTCAACAGTAGTTGGTATATACAATGTATCAGACGAAAATTAAGTCCCTCAATTCATATTCATTCTAAGAGAGATATATTGTTATGAACTTGAACAGCATGGGTAGGCTTTTTTCTGTTCACATTTACATAAACACATCACCTCCTTTTTTTCTGCAAAAGCCTGGAACCGGTGATGCCGTGTGAGCCAAATTAGTCAAAACCTTATCAAACACTATCTGTGTGTCCTCCCATGTCACGTCAATTCTTATCTGAAAGCAAAACACTAGGATAACTTTTATATGCTTAGAAAACATAACACGATATTATTAAATCATATGACAATTGAAGCATTATTTTCATACCCAATGGTCTGCAATCTCCAATTAGCATAAACTGAACTATCCCCATGCCTTTATGAGCGTAGATATACAATATATTCTATGCTCATGCAAATCATGTGTATAACATAAAAAATGCATGCAACTTGGAGAAGCCAACAGACAAGCTTAACCCACTAAGCCAAGGAGAGCTTGTCCAGTTATTGTTTGTGGTTGTTAGATTCTACTTGAGTATAATTGACCCCAATACATGAGGTCCTTATTATAGATGATATATAAAAATTTACATATATACAAACTAGCTGACAGTGATGTACTGGATAGCTGTTAACACGCACCAGCAGGATCCAGCAGGTCTGTCTATAATATTCAAGAATGATTTTTACCTGAAAAGCTCTATAAAGAAAATAATATCTTATTCTATTTTCTCCACGAATTTTTTGGGTACATAATATTACACTTGCATAATATAATACACTACATCAATTGTAAGGAATTGTCTAAATTTGTTGAGTTTCAATCAACTATACAATGCACCGAGTCCCATTGAGATGTAGCATGCTGTATGTGTCTACAGATCAAAACTAAGAAGATTGTCGCACTTAAGGATGATTGAACTAAAGTCCTAATAATGCATCACTGTGTTAACTAGACTGGAAAACTTGAGTTAAACCTTCACAATCATCACATGTATTTAGAAACACTGATTAACAGTAAGTGCATAGAGCCAACTGCAACATTCACTACCCAAGATGCATTACTGATAAACAAAAGTTTGTAATAAAGTTAAGTTTGAAAGCTAACTTGTATGCTGTCATCAGCCTGAGACTCCACAACTATCTTGGCATTTTTTATGGTTATTGCATCATCCTTCTGATCAGTAATTGAAGCCTCTAAACTGATGAGGACATGCTTGGCTTGGATGGGAGTCAAGGAGTCAAAGCTTGGGGAGATCCAGTTCAAGTTCCAATTGGACCAGTTATGCGTAAACGATTCAAGGAAGGGCCTATCGGATTAATTCAAGAAGTTTGGGCTAGAGAAAGCGCAAGCAATACAAGTCAAGAAGAGAATTCAAGGTTGGTTCAAGTGTTACAAGCATGTATGAATCAAAACGTAAAAGTCAAATAAAAGTCAAAATTGGAAAACAGCGAGTACGCCCCAGCCATGGAATTTATATCGGAGGAGTCCGCCCCGGCCGTGACCAGCAGAGACCATCTCCCCCCGACTCGTTTTGGCTGAGAGGTCCGCGCCCCGGTCGTGATTTTAGCCTATGGGAGTCCACCCCGACCTCGGACGTGAAATCAGAATTTTAAGTTTTACGCGTTTTTCAAATTTTTGTCCAATTTGGCATAAGAATTGTTACCTTTTTAGATAAAATTTCCTATGTAATGATATTTCCTATTAGTTTGAGAATTAGGAATCATAAATTTTGTATAAATAAACATCAAGGCTCTTGTAAACATAACAATTCATTATTCATTCAATATATTTTTTGAGAGGAATTATTCTTCATCTTTTGATTCTTTGAGAATTTCTAAGCGTTTTTCTTAGTTATTCTTGATATTCAATTTGACTTATCATACAACAATTCATAGTTGTGTGTGGCGTCTTCTATCTCATCAATCGTCGATTGTACCGAGGTTCATGTGTCTTTATAGACAACGCGTTTAGGTGTCATTGGTGTCCATTCAACGCAATTATCCTACACAAGTAATTGTACCAAGGTTCTCACTTCAATATAAGCAACGGGTTGAGGTGTTGTGCGTGTTCCACCATACAACTTAGCTAGAAAACGATCCGGGCAGTGTTCACCTTAAGCAATCGTACCGTGGAGTCGTGGACCATCATAAACCTACAAAATAGGAACTACTTCTCAGCAAATAAATTAACTAGAAAATGCAAAAGAATAAAAGATAAAAGGTGGAGAAAGTATGAGACTAGCTGCACATACTTTGAGTTCTAATTTGAAGTTAAGATCACCTGAACCTACAACAGATATTGGCTTGGAGAAAGATCTGAGACCTCCACCACGAAAGTTACAGGGGTTCAAAACTCTGAAAACAATAAAACACGCAAAAATGATGCTTTTGCATATGGACGTGATAAAGAATGGAATCCCATGCAAGCATCAAAGAATACTGACCACCAGAATGTACAAGTTCAGCTATAGTCTTGGACCCTTTTCTTGCCCCCCCCCCCCCCCCCCCCCCCCCCCCCCCCCCTTCTTCCCCCTCTTTTTCATTAGAGTTCCATAGAAAATTCCAGGATTAATTTCCAAACAATGAACTGATATGTAGATTGTAGCGTAAAACTCAAAAGAAGGCTTCATCCTTAAATGGCTATAATAATCCTATTCGAAAAAGGTTCCCCAATCCATATCAGTGGATAGTATTGGATATTATGCTAAAAGGTAAGATGTTTGACCATAAAGCCCTTATTTCAATAGATGCTTTGTGTTTTTTTTGGTGCCAGTGGAGATTCCTCAATAGATATCCTGGTCTCCAGAGGAACACTGCAGTAGCCATGAGGATCCCCACAACATAGATGCAGATTAATTCACTCCAATAGTCCAATGGCAGTTGTTTTTCCCTCCCCATGATGTTTACTCCCACATACATACAAAAGAAAGAATAAAGCTTCCGTAGGAATTATTAGGCAAAGGGAAAATATAATTTTTTTTAAAAGAAAAATGTAAATTACAAAGGATTAGTAAATAGAAAGTGATCATAGTTACCTCCTGCATAGATGTTGTTTTACAAAGCAAGTTGTTGTAGTACGACTAGTTAGAACACACACCGGGAGGCTCATAGTGGTAAAATGCTGTAAAAATGAGAGAATACAATTGAATCAATGAAGCAGCTCAGACCGCTCAATACTCAAGTAACTGAAGAATAGTTAAACCAAGTGAATTAATTTTCTGACCAGATCCAAGGACTTCATTATTTTCTTTGACTAAATTAAGTTCCTGATTGAAAACTAAATCAAAAGCAAGATATTGTTAAATGTGAGAGATATATGGAATATTGTACAAATTGAGTGAATCACATGATTAGTCCATGTGAACCATAGGTTTCAAAGTGATGAAAATTTATATAAGATTTTCCAGCACTCATTGTGCAGATGCATGTGTTAATGACTCATATTATCCTTTAATTCTTCTTTTGAACAGTCTTCCGTGATGTAACCTTTATTATAAACTGTGTTCCAATTCAGAAGCACTCCATCTTAGGTTCTTAACTTTGAACTTACGTAGCTACCAATACATGAAAAATATTATTCCAAGTTTCTAGCTTAGCAATTCATGTCCACATTCTTTTTATACCGTTTTATTTAATTTGTAACCATGGTTCTAAAAGATTGGCATATTTACCAGTAAACACAGACTTTCTCTAATTGGTGTTGTTTTTGTTGAGGTTGAGAAAGTAGCCAAACAATCATATTCAGATATTGGTGATATATTTACTTACTTTCACATCTATCCACTAAAATCAAACCTAGTTGCAAGAAACCCTACATTACCATTTAGCAAGTACACAGTTATCCAACATGAAGCCTCGGAAGAACTGAATTCAGTTATGATTTTGCATTAATACAAATGACACGTAAAAGAAGAGTCCATAAAAGTCATTCAAATTGTCTATGTCACCAAATTCAGGAATTAGCTGAAGCTAACAATTTACCTTCCTTATGGTTTACCGATGTACTAATGGAAAGGAAATGAAAATGCAAAGGAATTCACACCCCCATTTCAAAATATAAGGGGAAGCTAAGATTTTTTTTATATATTTTTTACATCTTTTTTTTAAGTTTACCGCGACAATTCCCCTTTCCTTTCTGACCAAATTCACGAATAATCGAGCTTAAAAATCCCAATTGAGCTTCAAACTAAAGCTCAATTAGTTCTACTAATACAAGAGCATTGAATTCCAAAGCATTTGATATCACATCCAATTATAAAAATTCATAATACCCACAATCTATAAGGTCTAATTTAAGAACTCCCGCACACAAACAAATGCATACAGCATAGTATAGTTTAATATAGTTCAAATGACTCTTATCCACAATAAACACAAACAGAATATAAGCACATATTAGCCAAAAAAAAATAGAATTACAAGTATATTGAAAGAAGGGTCTGTTTTTCTCTTACATTGGAGTCGTGAAAGTGAAGAAACGGTGAAGAAATTCTCATCGCCATTGCTATTACAGTCCACAAGCTCTCTGCCTCTCTCAATAAAATAACCATAAGAAATAAGTATGAAAATTTTCCAACCCCTCGTAATTTATGGCAGGACTTATGACCAGTTTGGTAATTACGCTGAAATGATAGAATAATAAGTAGTAGTACTACTGAATACTGATTTATATAGGGGTGCCTTTGTCATAGAGCTTCCAATTGTTGGGGTAGTATTGTCCAAATAATTTATACTCCTGCTTTCTTCTTCTCTTTTTTTATGTTTGTTCAACATTGGAGTAAGTTTCATACATTGTTGCTTAATGGAATAATTTAAGGCAATGAACTCAATACTGTTAATGAAAGAAGAAATTTATCACTTCTAATTAAATTATGTTTTGTACTAGTGTAATAATATATGCCCTTCGTTTGTTCTAAAATGGGAAAAATGATAATCTATATCCTCTGATTTTATTTTTATTTTTAAAAAAAATTGTGCAGATTTACAAAAATACCATTTAAATTATAAATATTTATGGAACATATCATTGTATTTAAGTCCCCATATAGCCGATGAGTTTTTAGTCTAGTGGTTAATACTTAAATTATGTGACCTAAATTTTAGGTCTCGAGTTCTTGAAAAGTTTATTTCTTCCTCTTCTAGTGAGGAGTTCAATTTGTTCTTTTCTCCTTTATATGAGTTGGGTAAATTGTTCAAAGAAAGACTTGTTTGGAGGGAAAAAATTATTTATTTCTCTTTTAACGAGACTTGATTGGTTCTTGATATTAGATAATGTGATGATATATTTAATTATGAATTATATTGTACTCCTAAAAAAAATAGGACTTTAAAAAAAAAGTCTCCACATATCTCTGATAATTTGCTTTTAAATTTAAGAAAAATTTGACTTTAGTAATTGTATTTCACTTAAATATAATGAGATTTGACACACTATGTTTGAAAGCATCTATCAATACAAGAGACAATTGGAAACCAATTTCGGGACGCCATGATTATTACTTTCTCTATTACGAAAAAGGTTTTACTTGTAAATTTGTGAATTAAAGATATGTATTTTCTCAGTGAATATCACTGACAATAATAAATTGTTAATTAAGTATTGTAATATAATAATTATAATAACAAATAAGAGGAAATTGTGTTGTTTTATATTATTATTACTGAAAAAGTAATAATTAATTTGATGGGAAAAAAGTGTACTCCCTTCATCCTTAAAAAGATAAGCAAAGGTATAATTTTTTTTGTCTACAAAAAAATGAGTTAAGGTATATAAAGCGAACAATAAATATGTTATTTAATAAAATTCATTAATATTTAAAAAATAAAAGCACTTATTATTTTATATAATTTTGTGAAGTCTTCAAGATAAATTTAATTTTTTTTTACTCTTTTCCCACTACTTAAATCTTTTCTTAGCATATGAGAAAATGTACTTCGTTTAGACGGAGGGAGTAAAAAATTTGTACTGCAACTAGATAATGTTGTGATGTTGACTTTTGTTTTTAGTAGACAAATCAATTGCATGCATTGATTTATATGCTATGCGATTTTATATATGAATAAGTATAAGTGCTTAATATTAAATATAATATTTTGATTTTAATTATTAAAAAATAAAATTTGATACAAAAATTTGTAAGTCTTATTTTTTAATAATTAAAATGTATGTAATATTTAAAAGAGTGTTTAATTATAATATGTATAAATTATCATTTATGTATTCTTTGTAAGACCCCGAATTTTATGAAATATAAAATTTATTTTTTTTCTTCATATATATTTTCATGAAATAGTAAGTGGTTAAATTGATAAAGTTAAAAGTCAAGGATGTTATGTGCAAATTATATTATGTCGGACAATATTCTTTTGGTCGGGGAATATTCGTTCTGTCGGGGAATATTCGTACGACGGTGCCGTGCGAACCAATCATTGGTGGACGACCCCACAAAGAATAATTGTCGGATACAGAAAATGACATAAACAATTCTTAAATGGTCAATGGTACTATCACTTTTAATTGTTGAAATATCCGGTGGTAAAAGAATAGTAACATACGGTATTGCACAGTAGCACACGGTATTGCATAGTAGCACACGGCATTGCACAGTGTTTCGTATTATTAAACTGATAAAGTGGTTACCGTACAATATTTGACTTTATTGTCACATGCACAATAATTCATATTATTAAATTGATAATTGTCACAGTAGCATATGCACAGTAATTCACATTATTGAATCAATAATTGTCATTACACAGTAACGTATGCTTTATTTTACATACTTTCTGCATTATTGTTATCTCTATTATGATGTTGATTAAACTGTTGTATTTCATTATTAATTGATTTGGTATTTAACTCAGAAAGCTAACTACATTGTATTTATAACAATTAGTATTAATAATGAATAAGTGTGATTTATTATTGAATAATTGAATTGATAAAGTTATTTGTTTATAATATAAAGTTAGGTGATGTAAAATGAATGGTATAAATTAAAGATAATATAGAATTTGAAATAGATGATGTAGATTAAAAGATGATATTTAAATGAATGGTTTAGATAAAATGAATGATATAGATTAAAGATAATATATAATTTGAAATGAATGGTGTAGTTTAAAGATGCTCTTTAAATGAATGGTTTAAATTAAAGAAATCTTAAAAGAGAAAATGAATGGTATGGATTAAACATTATCTTGAAATGAATGGTTTGGATTAAATTAGGAAATTTTGGTTATGATAAGATTTTTGCCTATAAATAGAGGACTTAACTTAAGAAATTTTTCATAACATTCTTACATACATTTTCTTCCACTCTCTAAATACTTCTTTGTGTAAGTTCTCTCTAAGTATTCTTAAGTCATTCCTAGTTTTGAAATCTTTTGCATTCTTCTTTGAATTCCCGAGTGGAATTTTCTTATGTACAGTAACTCTTTCGAAAAATTATAGTAAATTCATTATTTGTCAGAATTTAATGAATTAAAAGCCTGTCTCTTCAGTTTTTCGTCCTCTACAACTTTGAAGAAGGAAGAAAAGTCATCTGAAGTCATCTTCATGCCTTAAAATACTAAAAACCGTAACATATTCTGATTTTCGTCACTATTTTCAGTCTTAGTTTTGAAAATTCATAACTCATTCATATTAACTCCGAATTGAGTGATTTTTGAGTCAATGCCGTCTATCTTTCCGAGAGTAACATTATTTTAAAAAACATAAAGAGATTTTAAAAACTCTAGAAGACTCAAAAGTCAGATTCTTTACTGCTACAAACAAGGAAGGATTTGTTCGGCTATAAACTTGTTTAACAATATCAAGGTAAGGAATATCATTCTTTTCACACTCTTAAATTTACTACGGTAAGGAATATCATCTTCTTTCATATTTTATTATTTAAACTTACTACGGTAAGGGATTATCATTATTTGATTCTCGAAAATAATACCGTTTCTTTCTTACTCATAAGATGTGCCATTTATTTCCATGTATTAATTTGTGGGAATAACCTTACGGTGCTAAGTATCGCCTGTTAGTGAATAAGCATTCGTATTCATTCCTTATTAATCTCTGAGAATAACCTTACTACGCGGATTATCGCCTGTTTGGTGAATAACTCTTCGTATTCAATTTTTATTAAATTGTGGGAATAACCTTACGGCGCGGATTACCGCATGTTGGTGAATAACCTTTTGTATTCATTCCTTATTAATCTCTGAGAATAACCTTACTGCGCGGATTACCGTCTGTTTGGTGAATAACTCTTCGTATTCATTTCTTATTTGTCTCTTGTGGAAATAATTTGTCTACACGAATTATCACATGACACTTTTATTGCATATTCGTTTATAATATCATTTTCTTTCATATTCGTAAGTGATATTATTTTCCTTTATACTCATAAGGGATACCATCTTTTTCATCTTCCATTATTCAAACTTACTATGGTAAGGGATAATAATTTCCTTCACCTTTTGTTAATCAAACCTGCTACGGTAAGGGATATTATTTTCTTTCATACACCTAAATCGAAACTTATTATGGAACTATTGCTTCTATAATTCCTGAAAATATTATATGTTCCATAATAGTTGCATTTCATCATTTCAATTGAACCATCCTATTTACGTGAACCTTTCTATTGAACTGTAACCGTTATTCTGAACTGTGGATCTTGAATATCATTTTTAAATTTCACTCCACATCATGTTGACAATTTGGACATTATTTGAATCTGTACAAAGTAAACTTCTGATACTTATTATTTATCCTGTTTCTTCTGTTCATCATTTATATCATTCTAATCATCCAAAATCAAGTTGTTGTGAATATCTGTGGCCGGGGGCACAGATGCGATATAATTGTTGAACAGATGATAGGTTAAAGGCGATATAATAGGTTAAAGGCGATACATCTGTTCGGTGTCTTTTATGGCACATGGTGAATGTTCTCTTTGGCCCGTAGTGCAAATATGAACTGTTGTTTGGTATGATTATGACCAAAGGCTGAATCTGGTATAATCATGACCGTTTGTGTTATATTGAATGTCTTTGGCCCGTAGTGCAAAGATGAACTGTTGATCTGCATGATTATGATCATGAACTCTGAATTGTATTATCTTGACTAAAGGTATTTCATATGATAAAAGTTGATGATGTTTTTCCTAAAAAGAGAACCGAGTGGACATTATAGTCTGCATTATTCTTCTAATAGATTGCTCATTCCGCTGCTATTATTGATCTGAACGTTGTTTAAGAATTTAACTACAGTTTTTGATATAAATCTTGTAGTCTATTGTATTCTATCAAGAACTCAACTGTTGAAGACTAATGATAATTTATTCGTCATTATCTTAGTCATGATATTCTTTATTGGGCTATTTGAGCTCACCCTTTCTTTTGTTCCATTGTTTTCAACAGGAGATGGGAACGTAGCTGGGTCTAGCCGGGGAATGGAGTGAGAGTCCGAGAGATAGCTATTGTAGTCTTCACGTGTTCTAAAATAGTGTGACAATAGTCGTAAAAGACTTAGTTGTATATTATTATACACTGTATTGTTGTACGTTGCACTATTTGTAATAATTTTGTTGTAGTCTTTTGACAACTCAAGTTTGGGCTATGTGAGCCCAGATTTGGGGGCGTCACAGTTGGCATCAGAGCTTAGGGATATGGTCTTTAATGGAGATCTGGGGTTAGAACTAGGAGGGGAGAGACGAATAGAATCAATCACTAGTGTGTCCTAGCTAAATTAGATTTTTATCTAATGAATCGATTTAAATGTAGGAACATGAAGAGATGAGTCAGTTTGTTTGAGCTAACAATTATTTTGTGACTACAGTTGAATATGGCATATGAAAATCAGGAAGTTAACAATGGAGTGCCCGAAACAAATGTTCCTGCGAATCAAGAGACGACGAATAATCTTCCTACAAACTCAGAGTTGAATCTTTTGCCTAAGGCAAAATTTATGCGTGTTCTATCCAGTAAGGATGAAGGTGAAAGCTCTACTGTAGTCATTCCAGATCCTTTTTTAGAAGCAATTAAAGGATGTAATGAACTAGCAGAAATTATTGCCTTTAATATGCTTACTAATTGGAAGGATCATATCACTTGGTTATGCTCGATAACAAAGGATCAGAATATATGGACTTTTCATATCAGTCTTTGGGATTTATGGTGTTCCAGCTATGATTTTCAAGATTATTTAAAAATGATGTTTCTATACTTTTGGGCATTACAATTTAGAGGAATTCAGGTTAAGTTAGTCACTATCGTGGAAACTGCAGTCTATCGAAAATACTATTCTTATAGAAATCATTGGTACGTTACTACTGATGAAGTTGAGGAATCCGAGAAACAGTTCGTTAGAGAATTATTTAGTGGTATTCCCATGGTTGAAATACGTGAAGATCCGAATGAAGTACTCGGGATTCGATTTGACGATAACAGTCAAGAACCGAATGAAATGATAACCGGTAAGCTATTTATAAATTCTTGTGAAGTTTATGCCATGTTAGATATTTGCTCTACCCATTCTTTTATCTCACCTACATGTGCTTAACGTTTAAATTTGACTTCGAAAAACATAGAATTTGACTTATCAGTTGAAACCCCATTGGGAGAAATATCTATCACTTCTACTATCTATAAATCTTGCCTAGTTCAAATCAATAACCTCACATTATCTGTTGACCTTATTTCTTTGGAGATGCATGAATTTGATGTGATTTTAGGAATTGATTGGTTGACTACCCATCATGCTAAAATTGATTGTTTTCATAAGATTATTAGTTTTCATATTCCTAATCAACCTGTCATGCAAATTCAAGCAATTAAACCATTGAAATCTATAACTGTTATTTCTAGCCATAAAGTCATTCGTTTATTGAAAAACGAATGTCAAGCCTTTTTAGCTCATGTCATTTAAACAAAAATACGTCAAACTTGAATGATATTCCCATTGTTAATGAGTTTCCTGACATTTTTCCTGAAGAACTTCCTGGCTTACCCCCAAACCGTGAAATTGAATTTTGTATTGATCTTGAACTCGGTACCAAACCCATTTCCAAAGCCCCATACCGAATGACTCTCATAGAATGCCAAGAGTTAAAAGTTTAATTATTAGATATTGGTATCATTCGTTCTAGTACAAAACTTATATCGAGCGAGGAATGCGAGAAGAGTTTCCAAGAACTCAAGAGGAGACTTGTTTCAGCTCCTGTTCTGACCATACCATCGGGATCGGGAGAATTCGTCATATTTAGCGATGCTTCAGACAAAGGTCTAGGCTGTGTCCTTATGCAACATGGAAAGGTGAGAAAAATTACCCTACTCATGATCTAGAGTTGGCAGCAGTCGTTTTCGCGTTGAAAATCTGGAGACACTATTTGTACGGAGAAAAAGTGGATATCTATACGGATCATAAAAGTCTCAAGTATTTCTTCACCTAGAAGGAACTCAACATGCGACAACGACGTTGACTTGAGTTATTGAAGGATTACGACCACCCGATCTAATATCACCCGGGAAAGGCGAACGTTGTAGCTGACGCTTTGAGCAGAAGATCTTATGCAAGTACAATTGCACTTCTAACAATACAAAAACGTATTTTGTACGACTTGCAAAAGATGGAGATAAAGCTAAAAACACCAATGACCCACTTGAAGATTGCGCACGTACGAGTAGAACCAACTTTAATCGATAAAATTAAAGTTGCTCAAGCTACTGATCCGGAGCTAATGAATATAATGAAGAAATTACAAGAAGGTGCTATTCATGAGGTAAGAATTGATGAGAAAGGAATACTTCAAGTCAATTCTCGACTTTGTGTTCATAACGATCCTGAATTAAAGCATAAAATCACGATGGAGGCACACAACACGCCGTTTGCAATTCACCCAGGAGGTACCAAGATGTATCGAGATCTTTGACATACATTTTGGTGGAACAATATGAAAAGAGAGATTGCAGAGTTTATCTCAAGGTGCCTAACTTGTCAACGTGTTAAGGCAGAACATCAAGTACCTAAAGGTCCATTACAACCACTTGAAGTTCCCGAATGAAAGTGGGAACACATCAATATGGACTTCGTGACGGGTCTTCCAAAAGTTTCTCAAGGCTTAGATGCAATTTGGGTGATCGTAGATAGATTGACCAAATCTGCTCATTTCTTGCCTATACGAGAAAACTTTTCACTTGAACGTCTTGCCGGTATGTACATAAATGAGATCGTGAGATTGCATAGCATGCCAGTTTCCATAGTATCTGATCGAGATCCTAGATTCACTTCACGCTTTTGGATCAGTCTACAAAAAGCTATGGGCACTGAACTACGTTTTAGTTCTACATATCATCCTTAAACGGACGGACAATCGGAAAGGACGATCCAGACCCTCGAAGATTTTTTGAGACTTTGTGTATTAGACTTCAAAGGAAGTTGGGATAAGTACTTGTCATTGGTGGAATTTTCTTACAACAACAGTTACCAAGCAAGCATAGACATGGCTCCATTCGAGGCTTTGTATGGAAGGAAGTACCGCTCTCCAGTATGTTGGAATGAGGTAGGAGAAACAAATTTGTTAGGACCCGAGTTGGTACGCTTGACAACAGAAAAGATTCAAATGATCTGACAACGAATACAGACCGCACAAGAAAGACAAAAGAGTTATGTTAATCTTCATCGGAAAGATGAAAGTTTCAACGTCGGAGATCATGTATTCTTACGTGTTTCTCCATGAAAATGGGTTACGAGATCCGGAAAGAGAGAAAAGCTCAACCCTCGATTTATTGGCCCATTTGAAATCATCGATCGAATAGGAACCGTAGCCTACAGACTAGCCCTACCACCAAGTATGTCTCGCATCCATAACATTTTTCACATATCTATGTTACGTAAATAGGTGAAGGACCCAAACCACATCATTGAGTTAGAACCAGACGTTATAGCAGAGGATTTAACGTACGAGGATGTACCTGTTAAGATCCTAGATAAGAAGGAGCAGATCCTACGCTCAAATGTTATACCTCAAGTTAAGGTTTTATGGAGGAACCAAGATACTGAGGAAATGACTTGGGAGCTAGAATCTGAGATGAAATCTAAGTATCCTTACCTCTTCGATATGCCAGGTACATCAATTTCGGGGACGAAATTTCATAAGGAGGGGAGATTGTAAGACCCCGAATTTTATGAAATATAAAATTTATTTTTTTTCTTCATATATATTTTCATGAAACAGTAAGTGGTTAAATTGATAAAGTTAAAAGTCAAGGATGTTATGTGCAAATTATATTATGTCGGACAATATTCTTTTGGTCGGGGAATATTCGTACGACGGTGCCGTACGAACCAATCATTGGTGGACGACCCCACAAAGAATAATTGTCGGATACAGAAAATGACATAAACAATTCTTAAATGGTCAATGGTACTATCACTTTTAATTGTTGAAATATCCGGTGGTAAAAGAATAGTAACATACGGTATTGCACAGTAGCACACGGTATTGCATAGTAGCACACGGCATTGCACAGTGTTTCGTATTATTAAACTGATAAAGTGGTTATCGTACAATATTTGACTTTATTGTCACATGCACAATAATTCATATTATTAAATTGATAATTGTCACAGTAGCATATGCACAGTAATTCACATTATTGAATCAATAATTATCATTACACAGTAACGTATGTTTTATTTTACATACTTTCTGCATTATTGTTATCTCTATTATGATGTTGATTAAACTGTTGTATTTCATTATTAATTGATTTGGTATTTAACTCAGAAAGCTAACTACACTATATTTATAACAATTAGTATTAATAATGATTAAGTGTGATTTATTATTGAATAATTGAATTGATAAAGTTATTTGTTTATAATATAAAGTTAGGTGATGTAAAATGAATGATATAGATTAAAGATAATATAGAATTTGAAATGGATGATGTAGATTAAAAGATGATATTTAAATGAATGGTTTAGATAAAATGAATGATATAGATTAAAGATAATATATAATTTGAAATGAATGGTGTAGTTTAAAGATGCTCTTTAAATGAATGGTTTAAATTAAAGAAATCTTAAAAGAGAAAATGAATGGTATGGATTAAACATTATCTTGAAATGAATGGTTTGGATTAAATTAGGAAATTTTGGTTATGATAAGATTTTTGCCTATAAATAGAGGACTTAACTTAAGAAATTTTTCATAACATTCTTACATACATTTTCTTCCACTCTCTAAATACTTCTTTGTGTAAGTTCTCTCTAAGTGTTCTTAAGTCATTCCTAGTTTTGAAATCTTTTGCATTCTTCTTTGAATTCCCGAGTGGAATTTTCTTATGTACAGTAACTCTTTCGAAAAATCATAGTAAATTCATTATTTGTCAGAATTTAATGAATTAAAAGCCTGTCTCTTCAGTTTTTCGTCCTCTACAATTTTGAAGAAGGAAGAAAAGTCATCTGAAATCATCTTCATGCCTTAAAAAACTAAAAACCGTAACCTATTCTGATTTTCGTCACTATTTTCAGTCTTAGTTTTGAAAATTCATAACTCATTCATATTAACTCCGAATTGAGTGATTCTTGAGTCTATGCCGTCTATCTTTCTGAGAGTAACATTATTTTAAAAAATATAAAGAGATTTTAAAAACTCTAGAAGACTCAAAAGTCAGATTCTTTACTGCTACAAACAAGGAAGGATTTGTTCGGCTATAAACTTGTTTCACAATATCAAGGTAAGGAATATCATTCTTTTCACACTCTTAAATTTACTACGGTAAGGAATATCATCTTCTTTCATATTCTATTATTTAAACTTACTACGGTAAGGGATTATCATTATTTGATTCTCGAAAATAATACCGTTTCTTTCTTACTCATAAGATGTGTCATTTATTTCCATGTATTAATTTGTGGGAATAACCTTACGGTGCTAAGTATCGCCTGTTAGTGAATAAGCATTCGTATTCATTCCTTATTAATCTCTGAGAATAACCTTACTGCGCGGATTATCGCCTGTTTGGTGAATAACTCTTCGTATTCAATTTTTATTAAATTGTGGGAATAACCTTACGGCGCGGATTACCGCCTGTTGGTGAATAACCTTTTGTATTCATTCCTTATTAATCTCTGAGAATAACCTTACTGCGCGGATTACCGCCTGTTTGGTGAATAACTCTTCGTATTCATTTCTTATTTGTCTCTTGTGGAAATAATTTGTCTACACGAATTATCACATGACACTTTTATTGCATATTCGTTTATAATATCATTTTCTTTCATATTCGTAAATGATATTATTTTCCTTTATACTCATAAGGGATACCATCTTTTTCATCTTCCATTATTCAAACTTATTATGGTAAGGGATAATAATTTCCTTCACCTTTTGTTAATCAAACCTGCTACGGTAAGGGATATTATTTTCTTTCATACACCTAAATCGAAACTTATTATGGAACTATTGCTTCTATAATTCCTGAAAATATTATATGTTCCATAATAGTTGCACTTCATCATTTCAATTGAACCATCCTATTTACGTGAACCTTTCTATTGAACTGTAACCGTTATTCTGAACTGTGGATCTTGAATATCATTTTTAAATTTCACTCCACATCATGTTGACAATTTGGACATTATTTGAATATGTACAAAGTAAACTTCTGATACTTATTATTTATCCTGTTTCTTCTGTTCATCATTTATATCATTCTAATCATCCAAAATCAAGTTGTTGTGAATATCTGTGGCCGGGGGCACAGATGCGATATAATTGTTGAACAGATGATAGGTTAAAGGCGATATAATAGGTTAAAGGCGATACATCTGTTCGGTGTCTTTTATGGCACATGGTGAATGTTCTCTTTGACCCGTAGTGCAAATATGAACTGTTGTTTGGTATGATTATGACCAAAGGCTGAATCTGGTATAATCATGACCGTTTGTGTTATATTGAATGTCTTTGGCCCGTAGTGCAAAGATGAATTGTTGATCTGCATGATTATGATCATGAACTCTGAATTGTATTATCTTGACTAAAGGTATTTCATATGATAAAAGTTGATGATGTTTTTCCTAAAAAGAGAACCGAGTGGACATTATAGTCTGCATTATTCTTCTAATAGATTGCTCATTCCGGTGCTATTATTGATCTGAACGTTGTTTAAGAATTTAACTGCAATTTTTGATATAAATCTTGTAGTCTATCGTATTCTATCAAGAACTCAACTGTTGAAGACTAATGATAATTTATTCGTCATTATCTTAGTCATGATATTCTTTACTGGGCTATTTGAGCTCACCCTTTCTTTTGTTCCATTGTTTTCAACAGGAGATGGGAACGTAGCTGGGTCTAGCCGGGGAATGGAGTGAGAGTCCGAGAGATAACTATTGTAGTCTTCACGTGTTCTAAAATAGTGTGACAATAGTCGTGAAAGACTTAGTTGTGTATTATTATACACTGTATTGTTGTACGTTGCACTATTTGTAATAATTTTGTTGTAGTCTTTTGATAACTCAAGTTTGGGGTATGTGAGCCCAGATTTGGGGGCGTCACATTCTTAACAATAGTCGACATATTTTTGTCATAATATATAATATAGGTAAAATGATAGGTGAATAACACCACATATAATTGAGTGATCTATTAAATAAAAACGACGTCATTTTATAAGATGTTGTATATGAAAATTACACTTTCTCCTTTGTGGTGTATGAATAAATATTTTATAATTTTATTAATGTATTATTATTTTGGAGGATAATTTACACAATTATATAGTAACACAAGGTATCTCTCACCTTTCGGATGCCCTCTATAATATAAATTAGAAGAACTCAAAACAAATGGCCAATAAAACTTCTTTTTTTTTAAGGTTTATTTGGCTATTAACGCTTGCGTGTTTGCAATAATAGCTTTTATAATATTTAGACCTTTAAATATTACACTTATAAGTTAAATAAATTATATTTAAAATAAATTACATTTAGAATAATAAAATTTTAAGTGCCTTTCGAAGTTTCAAATCTTATGCACCAAATAGAAAATTGGGAACAAAAAACTAAAAAAGAAAGAAAGAAAAAGAAAAGAAATCACATAAATAATACGCCTTGCACACTCGAAGTGTCGATCAGTTTCTGTCTTTCCTTCCTATCGTGAAGCTAGTCATCGAGTGTGATTGGGGTTTTCCTCTGATTTTAAATCGAAGGTTTCGCCATGGTAAATAATCTCTCCTATTCGCTCTCTATAGTGTTCGCGTATCTGTTTATTTGAATTGATTGTTCTAATTTATTAAGTTGTTTAATGGGGTTGATCAGTTTTACATAATAACGTTTCATGGTTCTTTTGCTGTATTTAATCCTTGTAGATACTGTATTTTTTGCATATGCCCATTGAGTTGTATGAATTGGGTATTGATGGTAATGTAGATACTGTATTTTTTTCATATATCCATTGGGTGGTATAAATTGGGTATTGATGGTATGCAAGAAGAATATGGAAAACTGAAGCACAATTTTTACACAGAAGATGATAAAAATGGGCCAATCAGTAGTTCTAGTTAGTGGGAATCCGTTCTGGGTTTTGGGGGCGAATGTTTTTTTTTTTTTACTGTTCCTATGAATGGTGGAAGATTTTATTGTGGTCATATTTGGAAGATAATGTGATGTGGACAGATAGTAGTAGGTGAATTATGTGATGGAGGTAAGACCATAGCAGGTGCTAACACCAATTTGGAGCCGGAGATTCTTTTAATAGGATAGAATTGATGAATACAGATAAAAGCTATTGAAGGTGTATAACTTTTTAAAATTCGACCTGGGCCATATCAAGGGGTGTTTAATGTTTTAGGATTTATAGGTCTAATTCAGTCATGGTGATTTTTATGCGCACATATTGTTCAATGGTATGTGAGTGGCGACCTATGCCAGTCGACAACAGTCTCTCTCTCTCTCTCACTCTCTATCTATCTATCTATCTATGATCTTTAGGGTTATTGACTCTCTTTCGATCGCGACTGGGATGGGGTTATGGACTTGTGGATAATTGGGTATGGGCTTTATTAAAAAAAAAACCGTCTGCCAACCAAAGCTAAGTTGCCCGAGTTGAAGACACGTCATCTAAGGCATTGGAAAGGCGACAACTAAGGAGGCAAAGCCCTCGACTTTATTACTTGCAGTAAGGCATGACCTCGCCTTGCCTTAATCACACAGACTCAACACCTAAGCGACACCTTGATAATCATGCCCATTTGCTTCAAGTTCTTATGCTCCAAATCTTGAAAGCATAAGAATTCAAATAAAATAAAATAAAACACAAGCTCTCGTAAATTTATGTGTTCGCATTTAGAAAACACATGAAAACATATCACACACATGTATACATATACATAGATGACCGTTAACCAATGCCATCAGGTATAGAGATGCATAAAATTATATCTGAACCTTTGCTTCTCTAGTTAGCTGTCGATCTTCAGCAGCTGCGATCTTCTTCGGTTTCTTTTTTTTTTTTTGGATGAAGGTCATATTAGTATACCCTCAGCTGCTGACAGGTTATACATAGTAATTTGTAATTACTATTATTACTTTTGTTGTTGTGGTGGTAATAGCAACATAGTAGTTATTTTGTTTCTTCTTCTTATTATTCTTTTGTTTGTTTTTAATAATTAAAGACTAATAATTCATCTTTTTGTTAAGTTTATGTATAAGATATGTACCCGTAGACCATAGTTATGTACATGTGCTGGCCTTTTCTTTTTCTTTTTTTGGTTTTTATGTGCTTAGCTGCTTCTGTTTTTAATTTTTAATTATTATTATAAAAATGTTGCTTAAGTACAAAATATGGATGTGTTTTTTCCCTTTTTTTTGGAGGTGATGTTTTATTATTGTGATTGAGATGAAAATATTGTAAATGTACAAAATAAGCTGTTTTAGTTGTTAGAATGCTACAAATTAAGGAATTTTTTATGTTTATGTGATTTACATATATAAAATTCAAACAGTTAACGACTTTCTGCCTTATGGATGCCTAGTCGGCCACCTTATCCCCTAAGCGTTAATGCATTGACAACTATGCAGATGGTTATAGTTCTTTTTTGGGATCGAAAGTACCAGCTTATTGCACATTATATATGCCTTTTCCTCAACTCTTTGGCATTGTTGCCCTTCCACTTGAATGAGTTTCCTTTTGATTATAATTGATTGCATTTATGACTGAGACCTTACCAAATTTCACCGTATGTTATTTCTTCTTGTTTTGCTAGGGTCGTTTGCAACTAGATCCGTTTCTCAATGAGCTTACTAGCATGTTTGAGCGCAGTACAGAGAAGGGATCTGTTTGGGTTACACTTAAACGATGTAATTTTCTCCATTATTTTTCCATTCTCTCTCTCTCTCTCTCGTTTGAATAGAGGTTTTATTGAGGAAACTTTCTATTCTGTCTAAGATATTAATATGTGCTTCCATGTCTTGTCCACAGCATCTGATAAATCTAAGATTCAGAGGAATAAAATGACAACCGCTGGAGAAGCTATTGAGTATAAATGCCTTGTCCGAGCATCTGATGGAAAGAAGACCATTTCCACCTTGGTAATATCCTATAACAACCTTTTAATACTCCTGTTTAATTTTGTTTGCTGTTTTATGTTACTTCTTTGTTTTGCATGCTATGCGTGCGAGTTTATTTCCTAGTAACTCTTTAGTTGTATTAATTCTATAGTGTTTCTAATACGATTCTATCCCATCTTGTCCATATATTTTTCAAATTGATACTGTTTTAGGCTACTCTTCAAGAATAAAAATTAGTTGAAAGGCTTGAGGGAGGAAAAATTGTCCATGAATGTTCCAACTTTGGGAATTGGCAGTGCATGTTGGGAAACTCAACTGATACCAAGCATAATCATGTTAACAGTCTCTCATGCGTGTACTGATTAAGCCTTAACCATCAAAGTCATTAACTCATTATTGTAATCTTAGGGTGTGGAAATCCTTTCCTAAAACATGTGAGTAACCTATGTGCTTTATAACTTCTGTTTTACCTGTAATCTTGTTGCATAGAGAATTGTGTAAAAGAAGACTTCGAACTCAAATTAACGTGGCAAAAAATATTTTACTTTTTCGGTAATTAACTAATTACAATTCCAGTGTTTGGTCTGCTGTTTGAATGGACCTGACATTATCCAGTTCTTTTTAAAATCTAAGCTATGTTGATCTTTGTGGTTCTGTTTCTAATCAGATGACATACATTAAAATCTTCGTTAGGTAATTTCTTCATTTTTAACATTTATTTTTCTCTCGATACCTTGGCAGTGTGTTATGAAATTTGGGAAAGATTTTTGGTATACAGAGATGTTTAATCAAGTTATGCATTTAACATTAGCCAGATTTGAGAAATATTTGTAACATTTGGTTAGGCATTAAGACACGTTGCTCAGGGGGCTAATGTATGTCTCATTAGCCAGAGTGGGATACATAAAACAAGTTGCATAAGTTTATGAGCATGATTGGTTGATTTTGAGAGCCTAGTAGAATGTTATTATTGTTGTGCGAAGGGTAGCGAGATAAATTTGTTATCTGAATATTGGTTGTGAATGCGTAAGCGAATAATGAGCGGAGGTCGGAGGATGTACATTATGGTAGCTGCAATTTGAAGCAATTTTATGTATGCCCTTTTTTGTGTGAGGAAAAAAAATGCATTCTAAGCAAAAGCATTAGTTAATTGCAAAAAAACCCAAATAAGTCCTGGCATCTTGATGTGGGACAGTATTACAAGATTGCTATAGAAAAACTCATCGGTGATATTAATCTTTGTTGTTCACCTTCTATCTAATAATCAAAAACAGCATGAAATGTTGAAGTGTCCTGTTACATATTATGACAAATTTATGTCAATAGTAAATGCCGATATATGTGGATACATGGGATATAAACGAATTAAGAAGAGACCGACAAATTGTTATTCTATCTTATCGTTTAGAGTTACACGTTAATCGCAATCCAATTTCGTCATGAGATTTGTCGATATATATATCATTTCCCAATGTTAAAGTGCTCGTACATATCTCTAATACCTGGTTTACTTGGATGATGAATAGGTGGGGGCGAAGGATCACCAACGCTTTCAAGCTTCTTATGCAACTATTCTTAAGGCACGCATGACTGCTTTGAAGAAAAGGGAAAGGAAGGAAAAGAGAAAAGCTATGGAGGTGGACAAGAAACAACAAGGCTCAAAGAAGCTCGCTCCTACTAAAAAGGCCTAACTTGAAAATTTGGTTCTCATTTTCGTTTTTATATTTTCCTTCTTTTGATCGTAGTGAAGAATCGTCATTACCCATTTACCAGCCTCAGAATCTCTAATTTTCTGCAGTTTTGAGATTGAAGAATGATGTTTTTCGCGACAGTATTCTTCCAATATGCAAGAGATTTGATAATTACATTTTGAACATTTGGTTGCAATTGATTTGGAAAAATTTCAAGATATCTATTCCTATTGATTTATGGAGTTGAAAACACTACTACAAATTTTGAAATGGACAAAAACAAAATGTCCACAGGGGCCATATATAATATCTGCATTGACATTGGTACTTTTGGAAAATCGTAATGAACACATTCTTTTATAAGTGCTTTTTAAATATCCCAAACCTTATGCTTCTAATATTTAATTTGTCCAAGAATTCTCCCGTGTTCATCTAGTCAGAAATTCTCATTTAAATCATTAATCTTAAATTTTCCCAGGTCCACGTGTTCTTGATCAAGCGAAACATGATGATACCTGGCTAACAATTAGTTAAGAGGATCAAATTATGAGTACTAAATTAGCTGATATATTAAGAATTTAAGATCAAACTTTGAGGATTTACTAAATCAAGCACTATACCGTAATAATCTATAGCACTATATATAATGGTGGACTGACCAGGCCAGCTTGGGCTCCAAGTCAAGTCATGGAAGCTTGAGCCTAATTGGGCTCCAACTCTAGCCATGGCACCTTGAACTTAATTGGGCTTCGAGTCCTACCTATGGCAGCTTGAGCTTAATTGGGCTCCAAGTTTATATGGCGAGACCTATAATGTGCTTAGCACATAGGTATCATAGTATATACCAAAATACTCAAAATGCATTTAAAGGCTATTAAAATTGGTTTAAAATACCATAACTGTTCCTTTATGAGAATTGTAAATACAAGAGAGAGGGAAAAAAAAGAATTAATTTTATTGAACTAAATTCCTGAATTAATTCTATCCTAATGAATTTTCGTCTTATCTAAACTTAATAGACCCTATTTAAGTATATTTTGGAGGGTAAACTAGTCTTTACACGTATTTATACTCCTTCCGTCCAAAAAATAATGACTAAAGGTACAAATTTCGTCCCCAAAAAAAAAGAGATAAAATACATAAAGTGAAGGGTAAATATGTCATTTAGTGAGATCTATTAATATAAAAGAATAAAGGTACTCATCATTTTATATAATTCTGTTGGGTCACTAATAATTTTTTTACCCTTTTTTTATTTTTATTTTTCTTAATATGTGTATAAATTGTACTTTGTTAAGTGGCAAAAGAAGTATTTGATTTTTGTGAACAAAAACTTTCGTACTTGAAATCATTCTTTTTAGGACGGAGTAGTTAATAGGAACATTTACATTTTCTAGTAAATTTTAAAAAAAATTACAATAAAAGTGCATGCAAAAAATATTTACAGAATTAATATATTTTTAATATTTTATTTACATACCATCGATAAGGAGCGGAGCTCTCAACCTTCTGTTTACCTCTTTCTCTCTCTTCTTCTCTTTCTTTAAAGATCCAATCTTTTCTCTCTCCTCTCCTAATAAACATTTCTCTTACTTCATTCAGGTATATATATATATATAAAGAGAGAGAGAGAGAATGCTTGTAGTTGAGTAAGAGGTCCACTATAAAGTGGTTTATGTAGATTCCTTCTTGATTCTCGTGTTAGTTGCTCTAATGTAGATTAAGTAGTTTATTCATGTCGATGCGTTGAACTGGCCATCTTATTCCATCATTTTTAATGTATACAGAGGTGAAAGTGGTGGTTGTGTTTGACGCTATGATGTATGGGCTCTGTTTCTAAGTTTTCTAACGCTGCTGCTTCGTTTGGTTACTGTTATATTCTAATTTGGTTAATGTTATATTCTGATTTGGTTACTTTGGTATGAAGGTTTGGCAACCAACTGCAAATACGTATACGTACGTTCAAATGGTTATGAAGCAATGGTTGGGTAGGAGAGAGAAGCTGAGCTTTGCTGGTTGAAAAATGGACGATGACTCCACTGCTCGCCTCCTTCCGCTACTTCATTTGGTTACTGTTATATTCTGATTTGGTTACTATTATATTCTGATTTGGTTACCTTGGTCTGAAGGTTTGGCAACCAACTGCAAATACATATATTCAAATGGTTATGAAGCAATGGTTAGGTCGGAGAGAGAAGCTGAGCTTTGCTGGTTGGAAAATGGACGATGACTCCACTGTTCGCCTCCTTCTTCATGCGTACTCCCTCAAGGACCTCGATATGAAGATATGTTGGATTTGATTTGGGATTTTGCGTTTTTAAAGTCTGAGAATGTTTTTAAACTCCACACCTGCAATTGATAACCAAACCTACATACCAAACTTGCAGTTTTTTCATAATGCAGTTGGTAACCAAATCTTCATATCAAGGTAACCAAACATTCATACCAAGGTAACCAAACATTCATATCAAGTTAACTGGTTAATCGACGGAAAGTTATTTTTAATTCCTCCAATCACTTTCAATACTTCACCTTTCTCCTTTCCCCCCAAACCTTCCTTCATCTTCAAAAATGTGGCTCTCATGGCCGAACCGGCCGGCGGCGCCATAAGACCGGCTAGGTCAGTCACGACCCAATCAACGGCCATGATGTCATTAACGATCGGATGGACTGATTCAGTCACGACACTAATGTGCGCCGGGTGAGCAACATAAGCGTTGAGGTCTTCTTTGTAGTGATAACGGCTGTGACTGGTTTGACTTTGAAGAGGACTATGTGTTCGATGATTTGGGGGCAGGAAGTGGATGATTTGAAATTATTTTATAGATGCACTAATCTTGTAATTAATTTTTAAATGTTGTATGATGATTTAAAATTATTTTATAGATGCACTAATCTTGTAATTAATTTCTAAATGTTGTATAGTTCTGTAAAGTACCTTAGTTAATAACTAAGTTGTAAGTTAAAACTAAAGAGAAGTATAGAATGAACTTGCATGGTATTAATATGTTATAATATTGAACTAGACTAGTGGAGTATATTGAAGTTTGGATGTTATTAGATGTGACTCGGGCCACCCGTGGGCTAGATCATAAAGCCCAAATTTTATTGGAGGACTTTTCCGTGAATGAATCGGGCCTTCGAACTTAATTCGACTCATTAGACCTGCTGGATATAATTAAGCACATTTTTTTGACAAATTAATTAATACACTAGTCTATATTTTTCATTATATATATTTATATTTATTTGATTTGTCCAACTACAACATCATCACTCTTCCTAGAAGTGCCCGTTGTACCTAGGGATATTCAACTGGTTTTAGCCGGACCAATACCGAATCAGTCCAAAACTCGAAACCAATATTAGTACCGATTGGACAGGTTTGGTACCGATTAATATCGAAAATAATAATAATAATAATAATAATAATAATAATAATAATAATTATTATTATTATTATTATTATTACTATTTTATTATTAATTATTTAATAATAATAATAATAATTAAAAAAATATAGGATAACCGGTATATACCAGATCACCAAATGTCCGAACTGGTACCAGACCAGTCATTATTTGTATCGAACTGTCCGGTTCGGACCGATTCGGTATACCCTAAATACCGGTTGAACTGATTTTTTTGAGCACATCTAGTTGTACCACATACATGCTTGTTCATCTATCGGCATTTAGTGCATTTGACAGTTTCAAATGTAATTGTGAATCTTGTTCATTTACAAGCAATTTATTTAACTCACAAACGCTACATTTGTGTACAAACACAATACTCCAAAAATGATGCACTTAAGTTTGAATTTTCAAACACACAAAACACTATCACTGTAATATCCCAAATATTTCAAAAATGATCTGACAAGACCTGATAAAAGTTGTCAATTTAAAAACATAAGAACGATTACTCAAGCATACCTTGAGCTATCTTAAAGAATATATACGACTAAAAAATACGATGTATACGACAGTAGGTTAAACTTTTAACCTAAACTATGTGTTATGTGATTAGTAAAACTTCTATTAAACTTTAAATGTGTTATGTGATTTTTCTATGTGTAGAATTTCGTGTCTCGGTTCAAGTAATTAACCTTAACACTTGTTAAAATCAAAAAGTTATTTAAAGATTAAAACCTAATTATAGGATTTGAAAAACCTAAACCCTAAACCTAGAAACCCTAAAGGTTCAACCCTAAACCCTGGGAAGTTACTATTCATATATACAAGTATAATACGAAAATAATACAAAAAATATATGGTATAAATACGAAAAAGTCAACTGTGAATAGTAAAAGTCAACTATACTACATGTATACTTGATTAAAATTAAGGTTAATTAAAATTAAGATTAACTTAATAAAATTTAATTGGTGAACTAAGAAACTAATCAACCAATCAAGTTGCTAACTTTAGTAGATAATTAACCAATGTTGAGTTAGTTGTTAACTCTAGTTAGTAGATAAAGTTAAAGCCTAAGCCAAGCCAAAGCCAAGCCAAACTTGGAGCCAAAACTTGGTTGCCATTTTCACCATTTTACCCTAACTTGGAAAATCCTATAAATAGAAGCATTCACTCTTCATAATCCTTACCAATTTTACCAAGTAAATTAGAGCAACAAAACTAGAGAGATATATTATTAGATTAATCTTGTTGATGAGTATTGAAGCCTTGCACAAATTGTTGTCAAACCTTGCACTCCAAGAGGTAATCTCTAGTTATTATTATATAAATTTTCAATTCGTAGTTATGTTAAATAGAATAAATGTGAGTAGCTATAATGCTCGATTTATTTTATGTCTAAAGTAGTGAAATCAAAATTATAAGTAATTATAATATCCATTTCATTTCAAGTATTTGGTTAATAAGCTCAAAACACAAGCCGTTACGATGTTCGATTTTTCTTATCGTTCTTCGTGTTCTTGAGTGAAAGTCATGAAATCTTACATAAGTAAGTTTATGATTTTGTTATTTTTATTTTATTAAGTGTTATTGAGTGTTAAAACATGTTATATTAGCAAATTAATGCTTGAGATATCATGTTTTACCAATTGGTTCAAAGAAAGTTTAAACAGTTTTTGAGCAGTCACCTTTAGGCCGAAATATGTGCAAATCTGTCAGGAATTTCGTACTTTGGTCTCAATATGAATTGTAGAGGCGAAAGTTACGAACGCGTAGAATTTTGAATGACAAAAAATGTTTTAAAACGAAAAAGTTATGAACGTTTAACTGAGCCGGGGTTTGGCAGTCCACCAATCTGCCCATATTAGAAAATTTGGCTTAAAAATGAGTTTTTGAGTTAGCCAATTTTCTAAATAATTCCATCTATTAAAATAGTTTAAATAAGTTAATATAAGAGTCATGAAGTTATATAATACGATGAATCTAACCGCTTATGCACTAAATGACTGTGTAGGGTTTTAACGCTCCGCCGGGAAACCCTAGTTTTGATTTGAGGCAAGTTCTAAACCTTTATGTGTTATTAGCATGTTCTAAGATGGTTCATGTTATTATGTGATAGTTGATATGTGAAAGTACATGAATGGAGGTCTTATGTGATTAAATGATTAAGTGTTAGTTATTGATTAACTGTTAAATGTTAATTGATATTTGATGATGCATATGAGTATGCATGAAATATGGTTATTGTTAAGTATAAATTAATATGAATTGAGATGTATGTTCAGTCAAAGCATGTTAAAGTTTATATGAAAGTATAAACTGTGTATGTGATAATATGTTAGACTTACTGAGCCGTCGTGCTCATTCTTGCGAATAAAACCTTATTTGCAGATTAAAGATGAACGTTAAGAAGATCATGAACGTAAAGATGAAGCGTATATTAGGTTTTATGTTTATTATTTGTATTTGTATAAGTCATAAAGACTGTTGTAATACGAACAAACAAGCATGTAACTAAATATTAAATGAATGATATAAATTATTATCATCAGAATGTTGTTATGTTTTTAAATTTGATATAATGTAGAATTGTTAAACATTAAAACAATGTTGATAATGATCTATTTATCTAGATGAGGATCGGTAAATAACATGTGAGTGTTGTACATCCGAGACAAACCTAAGTGATATTGATTGGTCAAATCCATCGTTAAGGTTCCTTGGACCTAGGTATAACTCGTTATTACTATTCTGAATGTCAGATAAGTAGGATTATTGATATGAAGAGATCACTATAACAAAATATGTTTCAAGTGAGGGTTTTAACTAGTTGGGTAATGTTCTGTACGGAAAGAGAATTTTGCACCGGACAAAAATACAACCATTTGTCACGGATAAAGATGCAAACATTTATCATGGATGAAGATACAAACACTCACCGCGAGATTCTCTGTTCCCAAGAGTCGTCCTAATGATTTAATGTCATAGATATTGGAACATGTAAAGTTATAGAATATCTAAATCTTAAGGTTAAAATTGGACCGTTATATATGGTGTTATCCATTTATATGGATGAACTACAAGTTGATACTTGTATAAATAATGAGACCGAGATTAAGTTAAGATCCAAGGACTAAGTTACGAATTTTTTATGTATAGTCTAAAATAGACTAATTCAACCAATATAATTATAGAATCATTCGTTAAATTGATAAATGTATGAATTTAACGCACAAAATCCGCCGCTGCTAAAATACGAATATTTTGGGGGCATTACAATCACTACAAATACTAAATAACAATAACTGAACATATCTCGTGATAATTTATTGACAGAGCGAGTATAGAAAAAAAATTGGGTTCTTTACAGTAATGTACAACATTTACTAATAAATTATAAGATTAGAATACAAATAAAATAATTAGAAAAAGAGTATAATAATAATAAATTAATTATATCACATATCTTTAAAATGCTGAAAATAAGGTCCGACAGTTACCAATATCTTACATCCCATACAAATCGAATAAACTTAACAAATCACTCCATAACTTAAGCAACTTGATATAGAGCGCTTTGTAAACCAGCAACATAAAGAAGCTCTACAAATCACTCCATTCTCAAACCGGAAAGAAATCAGATGTCCTAATGTCCTGTCTCAAATTTCGTAATCCCTCAATTGTCGATACGGATCATAGTCGTGGTTGATGTAGTTGATGCTCGAAATAAGGAGCCGTATGTTTCTTTTTCCCCTTTTTTGTTAATTGAATTCATCTTGAAGTTTGATTTTCATTTTTTGGCTGCATAGATCTGCCACAGGTCATAATACGCATTGATTTGGTTATAAGCAGAATGCATACAATTTGTTTCAATTGGTTCGGTTAAATTTTGTTAATCCGGTTACCTTCATAGAAACATCACCATTCTAATAATTGCTAACTAATATTAACAATTAGTAAATAAAGGAAAATAATCTAGTTACCTTCATATAACTGTTTGGTTACCTAGTTGTAATTGTTCAGTACTTAATTGGTAACCACATCACGAGACGCATGGATTTGATTATGAGAGTAATGCATACAATGTGATTCATTTTAATGGTAACCAATTATATACATTTTGGTTACTGTCATATAAGTATTTGGTTACTTTAGTTTAATTGTTGAGTATTTAAATGGTCTCCAGTTCATGTTTCATATTTGATTTGATTATAAGGTTACTGAAAACAATGTGTTTCGTATTTGTGGTTACTAATTATCTATATTTTAGATACAACATACTGTTGATATGGTTACCATCCACAGTAATGTGTTTTCAGTTCTGCTACATTTTTTTTTTGTTTTAATACATATATTTTGGTTACTGTCGTATAAGTACTTAGTTACTTAGTTTTACTTGTTTAGTATTTATATGGTCCACATGTTAAGATACATATTGATTTGATTATGAGCTGAATGCAAACAATGTGGTTCATTTTTGTGGTTACCAAAGTAGTTATATTTTAGTTACAACATACTATTGATATGGTTACCATTCATAGTAGTGTATTTTTCGTAATGCATCAATTTTTTTTTTTTAAATATATTTTGGATACTGTTGTATAAATATTTGGTTACTTATGTTTACTAGTTATGTATTAAAATGGTCTCCATGTCATGATACACATTGTTCTGAATATAAGCTGAATTCAAATATTTGGTTACAGTGTTTACTAGTTATGTGTTTCATATTTATGGTTACCAATTAGCTATATTTTGGTTACTATATTTTACTGGTTTGGTTACCATTCACATTAGTGTGTTTTTGATGATAAACTCAGTTACCAGATGATGGAGATGATTCCAGTTGTACTTTATTTCAACGGAATGTGGTCTGACAGTAACCAATACAACAATTTTGAAGTTACGGGCCTAATAGTCCCATCAACTTGTTCATTTTTAGAAATGAAGAACTTGGTATGCAGTTCAATAATGGTAGACACCAACACAACAAAATTGTCATTCAAATTTCAGATGAAAAATGACATTCCCCCAATCAGTATCTCAAATGAAGTAACCTTCAGATTCTATATGGAAGTGAGTAGAAAATCAGATGAACAAGACAAGTATCCACTAATTATAGAGGATATATACAGCAATGAAGGTAATACAATCTTACAAAACTTGAGAAGTGTAGAACAAAATGTAAGGCCAATCAATTCGACGCAATGGAATTTGGATCTTATACCACTAGCAACACAAGATTACCACATTAGAACACAATATGCTGAGCAGCTTGCCATTGAAGTTATTGAACAAGAAAAAGACAAACAACAAGACAAAACATACACGGAAGGACAACATGATGATGTCATATCAAATCCGAATGAATATGAAGTAAAAGTACATCAGACTTACAAAGACAAAAAAAATCCTAACACAAACAATAAGACTACATTCAATCAGGCAACAACGACAACACAAGGTTCAAAGAGCAAGTGGTAGAGACTTTGTGCTAGTATGCTTAGAGGATGAAAAGTGCAATTGGAAGTTGAGAGCATCAAAATTTCGAAAAACTAGTATGTTCAAGGTGAGAGAATTTAATAATATCCACACTTGTTCATCGGACATAATGCTGGGAGATCGCAGACAAGCAAATAGTGAGTTGGTTAGTGAATGCATAATGCATAGATTAACAAATTTGAAGAAAATATACACACCAACAGATATTGTGGAAGACATGATGACAGAGTATAATATGTCTATCTCTTACCAAAAAGCGTAGAGATCAAAGCAGAAAGCATTGAAAAAAGTAAGAGAAAATCCACACGATTACTCACTGATACCTTCATGGTTGCACGTGTTGAAGAAAACAAATCCAGGTAACAGTTGCAAACTGTCCTTAAAGTTCTAATAAATGATTGGTAACTCAATTTACTAATACTGGTTACTTGTGTATGAAGGTTTGGCTATCAACTGGATTATTAATCAAAATATACTACACAATGATTTTTTATCGGTGGTCAATACATACATAACAGCTTACTCTTAAATGGCAATCTGGACATCATACACAACATATATAAATATTCAATGCTAATTAATTGACTACCAGTAACCATACAAATTGTTACCCTAATATATAAGTGTGAATAACAACTACTCCATACAATTATATTGACATTACTAAAATTTCATATCAGGTACAATCACAGCCCTGGAGTTAGAAATAAATGGACGTTTCAAGTATCTATTTTTTGCAACAGGAGCCTCAATTGAAGCATGGCATCATTGTTTCCCAATCATTGTAATTGATGGCACATTCATACCATCAACGTACGGGGGGACACTCCTAATAGCAAGCACCTAGGACGCAAACAGAAACAGTGTTCCAATTGCTTTTGCAGTGGTTGACAGTGAAAATAAACTATCTTGGAGATGGGTTTTCGTCAATTTGAGAAAGGCTTGTGGAGTAAGAGAAGAACAATGCATTGTTTTAGATAGACATGAAGCCATTGTACAGGGACTGAACTTTGTGTTCCCTGAAGTCAAGCATGGTTCATGTACATATCATGTTTTGAAAAACATAAAAAACAGATTCAAAAAGAAAGGAGAAGAAGTCAAAAAAGCATACAACAGAGTGATAATATTGAATAAATATATTTATTGGAGTAATCAATTAATGATAATATTTCTACTGTCTTTTAAATGGTTACCAATTAGATATATTAGGTTACCAATCATATAATAGTTACAAATTCGATATATTCTGGTTACTTACATATAAGTATTTGGTTACTTATGTTTCCTACAACGATACACAATTACCATAGGGTAACTGAAACACCACCAGAAAATCACATACCATTATACTGTTCCATAATTGGTTACCTTCATATAAGTGTTTGGTTACCTATGTGTATTTGTTCGGTATTTAATTTGCAACCAGATCATTAGAAGTATCAATATGATTATCAGCTGAATGCAGAAAATGTGTTACACAAGAATGGTTACAAATTATATATATATATTGGTTACTGTCATATAAGTATTTGGTAACTTATGTTTACATGTTAAATATTTAAATGGTTACCAATTAGATATATTTGGTTACCAATCATACATATATATATATATATATATATATATATATATATATATATATATCGTCAAATTATAAAGGTTACAAATTAGATATATTCTGGTTACTTACATATAAGTATTTGGTTACTTATGTTTCCTACAACGATGCACAATTACCATAGTGTAATTGAAATACCACCATAAAATCACATCCCATTATACTGTTCCATAATTGGTTACCTTCATATAAGTGTTTGGTTACCTAGATGTACTTGTTTAGTATTTAATTTGCAACCATAACATTAGAAGTTTCGATTTGATTATCAGCTGCATGCAGAAAATGTGTTACACAAGAATGGTTACCAATTGCATATATATTGGTTACTTATGTTTACTTGTTAAATACTTAAATGGTTACCAATTAGATATATTTGGTTACCAATCATATATATATATATATATATATATATATATATATATATATATATTGTCATATTATAATGGTTACAAATTATATATATTCTGGTAACCTCTAAACAAAATAGCCCAAAAAATACAATATGAGTCAAGCAATTGGTAATAGAGTCAAATACGTAATTACATTAACATAAGAATTCAGTAAACAATAACAAGTCAGTAACCATTGCAAATGTTTATGAATTTCCAAATATAACCACGTTAAAATATATATATATATATATATATATATATATATATATATATATATATATACAACCAAACCACTATTCTGGAACAAATCTGCCTGGATATTCTCTATCAGAATCATATCCCTCTATTTGTTTGTTCCTAGCATGCATGAATAGGTTAACACGTAATTTCTTCCTGTACTGGATGATGGGAAATGGTTTAGGAATTTCATCAAACTTTTGATGAAAAAAATGTTCAGCAAAACAAACCGTGAACATCCCGCAATCACTGTAAAAACAAACAAAACATAAAACAAATCAAATCAAGCATCATACTAGGTTGAATACTATAATAAATGAAAAAATAGAAAACTTACCCCTCAATTTGTTCAGGCACCCCTTCTGCAAACTCGAGTTCAATTAAATTCTGCTCCCCCTTGTGAAGATATGGTTCACTATCAAAATCAATATCTGACCTACCCTTCCAAAACTCACACTTAGACAATATTATGGGTAGAATGAAAATGTAAGCCTTACAAACATCCATTATGTTTGTTCGCATTAATGTCTTGGTAGATCGTAAAGAATTGTAAACTACTAGAGCTCTACAATGCACATCAAAGATCAATAAAAACCAATGATCTGGAGCTGTCACGTGAATAGGAAACATAATAAAATCAACATCAACCCACAGTGTGTTTATATCCATCAAATATCCGCGAATGTATTGAGGAACATCACTGTCCCCTGACAGTAGAGTGATATCTGAGTTTTGAACACAATATTGACCATATAAAGTAGACAACTTGACATGAAACCAGCAGTCTGTAGTAGTAACCCTGATCTTAATATTGGCAGAGTGTCTATCCAATTTCCTGAAGTAGTAGAAAGCAATGTTGATATGCTGGACCAAGAAAAAAAAAATCCGTAAGCTATAAAATAAAACCTTTTGCTATAGGTAACTAAAATTGTCTAACCTAGTGACCAAAACACATATATCAGGTAACCAAAATATAATTTAACGAAATATTAGACTGTCTAGCCAATTTGCAGAAGTAATACAAGAAAATGTTAATATGCTGGACCAACAAATAAACAAAAATCCGTAAACTATAAAAAAAATAAAATTGATACAGGTAACCAATATTGTCTAACCTAGTGACCAAAGCACATATATAAGGTAATCAACTATAATATATTGAAATATCAGACTGTCTAGCTAGTTTTCTGAAGTAGTACAAGAAAATGTTGATATACTGGACCAAAAAATAAACAAAAATTCTTAAGCTATAAAAAAAATAAAATTGATATAGTTAACCACTATTGTTTAACCTAGTGATCAAAGCACATATATAAGGTAACCAACTATAATTTATTAAAATATTAGACTGTGTAGCCAATTTCCTGAAGTAGTACAAGGAAATGTTGATATTCTGGACCAAAAAATAAACAAAAATTCTTAAGCTTTAAAAAAAAATAAATTGATACAGGTAACCAATATTGTCTAACCTAGTGACCAAAGCACATATATAAGGTAATCAACCATAATTTATTGAAATATAACACTGTCTAGTCAATTTCCTGAAGTAGTACAAGGAAATGTTGATATACTGGACCAAAAAAGAAACAAAAATTCTTAAGCTATAAAAAAAAAAAAATTGATACAGGTAACCAATATTGTCTAACCTAGTGACCAAATCACATATATAAAGTAACCAAAAATAATTTAATGAAATATCACATTAGAATAACAGTTTATAAAAACAACAAAATGAAATGAAGGGTAACACAACAGAGTTTCACAAAACAAGATACTTGCATCATGGTCAAGCCATTGTCTAGGAGTCTTTAAATTGTAAAACCATATTTTAGAAGATATTATAACAGACCCAAAACTGAATACAGGTTCAATCGTATCATGACATCCCGAGAATTTTTCAGTCCTTCAATATAAGAGAATATAAGTTAAAAACCAATTTTTTTTAAAAATAAACATATATATTATTGCGTAACGTGAAATAACATACATTTTCTTGTTATTTAACCCAATCTTGTACCATTGATCAAACAATACATCTTCAAATTGGGATGCCATACCCATGCAAACATTGGGAAAAACAGAAACACCAGTTCGTATTTTGGAAGGAACCACATCAGAACCAGATGAAGCAGCAGAACCAAACCGCGTTTTATATGGACTCCTCAAAGCCACACTCTTCGAAGAAGCACGATGCGGTCTCGCACAAGGTTTGGACTCAATTCTCTTCACTTCAGCACAATGAATTATATCCCGAGTAGTTAAAATCATTTCATCAAGCACTGAACTGTTTTGTTCCTCAATTTTAACCACATTTATAAGTTTAGAAAAAGGCCAGAAATACAATTAAAATTTCAACTACAAATTACAAATTGACTGAGCATTAATGGAAATACTATAAAAAAGTAACCAATCAAATCTATAAAGGTAACTAAGTTTGAAAAAAATACAAACCTCAATAGGGTTGTAAACAACGACCTCTTTCCCAAAAGACGGGTTTAAAATATCAGAAGTTGGGTTATCGTGCTTCATGCCAACCTGTTAAAAAAACAAAATAATAAATAATTGATAAAACAAAATCGTATAACAAATATAAAAAAAACAAATATGTTTAACCTTATCATAATCTCCGCCACTGTTATCGTCACCCGTATCACCAACATCATCATCTGTTTTTTAATCAAATTGTTTTGCATTGTCCGAACCATTACCTACTTCAGCAGCCTCATCAGATTTAGCATCATCATCGCCACCATCATTCCCACCATAACTAACATCAGGGCGTCCACCAAATTGCTTTCTCAACATCTTACTAATATCACTGCAAATCTCTATACGGAAAACATGTAATTCTTCCTTCAAATCAGCCCCCAACTCCTCAATGCCTTTTTTAACTTCAACCAACTTCTTCTCCAAAGGGTTAACACGTGCATCGATAATATTTTTTACATCAGACAGTGAAAAACCCATATCTCCACCCTTTGCGTTTTTATCCTCTTTTATATAATCAACATTGGACCCACCATCGTGTCCATGTGAAAACTGAAAATCACCCAAATCCAACCGATCATTCTCATCAGCCGTAGGAATGAGCAATTTAATCTTCAGTTGAAACAAAGTGTGCACAGTAAATATAGAACCTTTAAAATATTGAACAATTAAAAGAAACAAAACAGTACAGCAAAAAACAAAAACTTTATATTAGTAACCAACTGTAGACATAAAGGTAACCAAATATAATATGAATGGTAACCAACATACCTGTCCAGAACCAAAAACTAGATCATTCAACTTGTTGTCGACGCCGGGATTTTCGTCGTTTCGTTTTTTAATAATTAAAAATGCCCTTTCCAATTTTAACCTTTAGATTTTGATGTGATTCTTGAAAAGGGTCGGCTTAGTGTCGACGGGGTTTTGAAATGTCGAATTTTTATGAGCCAATTGACCAGAGTCGCCAGTTGGTATATTTGAAATGGATGTACCAACTCATCCGAATTTTTGTTTTCGTAATCGCTGGCTCATATGTGACTCCGAATTAATTGGTCCGCAAACCGAGATTCATAGAGTTCGGGGGCTTGCTTAAGCGAGGGGAAGGTGTTAGGCACCCCCCGACTTCCGTGAAACACGGTTACCGCAATCTCGATGTTTTCCTATCCTTTTAAATCCTAAAATGTGTGTGTGCGCGTGTGTGTGTGCGTGTGCGTGTGTGCCTAAATGAATGTTGTTGGAATGCTTTACTTTGAAAGTGCTTCAGAATCTCGTTAACCCTATGCACGAAGGATTTTACTTAATCGAAAAGTTCATTTTTTATTGATTTTTTGTTTCGATAATAAAACCGATGATATTTTGTAAAACATATTTTCAAACCCTTCGCCAAATAGGAATAGAGCTCATCCAACACTTACAATTTTATTTAGCCTACGAACGATCTAATATCCTAATTTGCTTGATTTTATGAAAATCTTTATCATTTTTTCTTCCAAAATCATTTTCTCGCGTCAAAAGGGAAACCAAGCATTAAAATGGCGTTGGAATTATTCATGGGCATGTGAGCCATCCAAATAACCCCAAACGCCCACAATCGCACATTTCACTATCACGGGGCCTTAAACCCGATTTTCGATCCGACATCGCTTTAAGGCCCAAAAATTTACATATTTACAATAAAAGCGCATCGCGATCGCTACATACGTAAAAGCTATGAAACACACTAAAAGGACATCATCGGGAGATTAGGAGGAGATTTCATCCGCAATAAATCCTCTCTAACCGTCCCTAATCCATAGATCTACAATATAGATTGACTACATCAGATCTAACTTTAAAACAAACAAAATCAAAATATTCAATATCACAATACGCCAAATGTTCGGATCTACAGTAGATCCACCCAACAAACACAATAAGAACAAAATAAAACTAGATCTAACTAGACGAAATCACAAATGCTATAAACTCGGATTTTCACCTTTCAAATGATGAAATACATGCTTTGACACTTGGAAATCACTTAGAATACAATATATGATGTTAAGATCTAACAAAAAATGGAAGAATCTAACATTTCTCTCTCTTTTTCTCTCTTTTTTTCTCTTCCCGTCGCCTTTCTCTCTCCCGTTTTTCTTTCCGTCCGTCGTCTGCTGAAGAAATGAACCGGAAGTGGCGATATAGCTCTTCAGATCTTGGCCGCAGGTGCAACTGCGGCCAGCCGCAGGTGCAACTGCGGTTGTCCTCGGTGCTTCCTCGATTTCCGCGTCTGATGTCGGTCTTTCGTTTTTTCGCTGGAAGGCTCGTATTTTGCAATCCGGAAATCCCTGGGAATCGTGTCATATTGTTCTGGGAGGCTAGTTCGGAGGGCTGCGACTTGATATAGAATTTGCTAATTGTGCTTGGCTTCCAGGGGGCGCTGCCCCCTTTCCACCCCCGCCAGCTCACCGGCGAGCTGGGCAGCCGAACATCGTAAGCGAGACCCCCGAACATCGTAAGCGTAGTGGCCATTTGTCGTATTTGGTGATCCGATCAGGTTCTTCTGGATTAGCTTTTTGCCTTGCCTGATGCTCGTTGTTTGCTGTGGCGGCTTTGACCGTAAGTTGTTGGGGTGGCTTCGTGTTGGGGTTCACCTTCCTTTTCGCATGTCGGGTCAAGTGACGACTCTGCCCTCCTGCCAGGGTTAGTAGAGAAGTGCAAAATTTGGGTGTCTACACTTGTCAAATGTAGGAGCCTTCCCTAATTCTTTCCACCTAAAAAATCTAATTTCTGACTGCAGATCATCAATGCATAAAAACTGGTCCTTAAGAGTAAGAATTGTTTCAAATAAGAATACTTGAAAAACATAGGGCAATCCATTCAACTTATAATATCTACAATAATTGTCCTTGTAAAAATTGTAAATAAGACACTCATTCCTGACCTTCTTTAACTGTCCCTTCACAACAACGGATAACGACATTTTCGTCTGTTCAAAGGCAAATTTCCCCCAAGGATAACGATCAAAGTCGCCATAAGATAAAAAATTAAACAATACCTCATCCACATGATTTTCTGAAACAGTCGCTAGTATAAAATTGAATACCAAGAATATAACAGACATCCTTAGAGTCTCCTCATCATTATCGAATACAACCCCACGATATATCTTCTCGATACTAGAACGGGTAACAACCTCGTCTCCAAAAAACTTTGCCACTAACTGATTTTCTCTTTCCTTGAATGCAGAAATGTCATCATCTCCTTGCCAACGCAAACCAGAAAGTAAACAAAATTCGGGCAACTCAAACCTTACCCTATTCTCACCAAACAAAAACCACATCTCCCCCTTCTCCCTTTGATAAACTTCTCTAACCAAAGCCTGATGGATTAACTGTGAAAACATTTGCCTCTCACCAACATTTATAAATTTTCCAAAACACGTCAACTCAAGCTGTTCCAATTGATTTACAGTCAATTTCTTCGTGATGACACTAGGAACTTCCATATCACACCAATAAATGATTTTTGCAGTGAAATTGCGTTGGCGCTCCTCGTAATATAGATCCCAAAATTGCACATACAATACATTACCAAAAATAATTAAAAAAAATCCTTACAACATTATCCATGTATATAAGAGCTAGTAACCAAAACAAAATCATCAGGTATCCAAATACAATTTAAACAACCCCAAAAGTGTACACAAAAAATATAGTAACCAAATCATAATATAACAGTAACTAAAACTGATATTGGAGAGTATATAACCATTTTAACAAAATTTCATTCATCAGTAACCAAATATAATAGAACCATTTCCCCAAACAGATTCCCAAGTTCACAAAAACAACTAAGTATTCAATGTTTTTAAAAATAATTTAAATAGCACACCTTGAGAAGCTTTTGCCGAGGGATAATATTCGCGCTAGGAAATTTATCCGCGACTTTGGCTTCATTACCATCTTTGCGTGCCAGAGCTTCAAAATCAGAATCAGAATCTAGCAATTCCTTGCGCTCCTTTAAAACACGTTTTCCCGATTTTTTTTCCTTCAAAGACGATTTAGAAACTACCTTCTTCCCCTGGTTAGGGGACTTGACCACACCCCCCCTCCACATTTTTCTTTCCATCACTACTAGAATCATCATCCCTGCTTCTTTTCCTTTTCCCATCATTTTTCTTACAAACATTCCCCCTAACGTTCTTCCTCGTATTAACCATCCTATACAAAACCACAAGAACATTAAAATAATTTAACAACTTTTAATCTCATATCCAACTAATACATTGTTTCATTTAATATTAAATAACACCTTACCATTTAATACAAGAAACCATATTCGAAACCAAATCAACAATCTAGATACTGATGCATATTTTATAAATTACAATACAAATGCATTCAGCAAATCAGCAAAATATCAAACATTTACCATTTTAAAATAGCCACTGGAATAATTATACTTCATACTTTTATCTGCCTAGTAATGAATTGATTTATCTATTTTTACCATCAAAATGTGGAAGCTGATTACTGAAGAGCATTCCATCAACTGCATGTATTAATTTTCCATAAAAAAGAAAAAAAAAATAGCATTGTTTCAAGGAGAAGGTTTCCAAAGTTCCGCATTTGGTCCATCTTACAACAGATATTACACTTTCATTCACTATTTCATTCACTCGTATAATATAAATAGAAGTCCCAATCACAAGAGAAACATAACTATGTTGACTGGTTCTTTCTTCTTTAGTAATATGCATCTTCATATCTAGATATAATACATGTGCTACCAAAGAATATGAGGAATCAAAAATTAAATATTTACCTAATACTTCATACTAACCAACATTCTTCATACTACAAGAGGCTTAATTTACTGGTTTAAACAATTGAATCTACGGAGTTTTCAAAAAAAAATCAGTCACTTGGGACTTTTAACAAACATGTTACGGGCATGTTGTAAAAACTTGAAAAAAAGCTATACACACAGAAACATAATACAATTTTCTACTCTTCTTTATATCGTCCGAATCCTACATAATCCCCAAATCACTGAAAATATACTTCATTATACATATAACAACAACTTTGAAATTTTCTCACTCAACTGACGCAAACAAAAAGCAACACATTTATATGAGGATTGATTTACACTTACTCAATAGATACGAATTAACTTGTCGAAAGGAAGAAACCAACTAGTCGCTTGACAGAGATGTTGGGGAAGATAAGCAACAACGTAACAAAGGAAGATTGAGATGATGATGAAGGAGCGGGAGAGCCTGAAAGAGGGAGATGAATACGCCGGAAAAAGTGGAAATATCTCTTGTAGAAATCAAAAAGATAAGAAGCAACAAGTGGTTTTCAAGTTCCCAAATACCAAAATAAGAGTTTCCAGTTGCATAACCTTCCCAGATAACGTCACGCATAACAATTATCAATTTTCAAAATATGTAACCACCTAAAAACGTGGGCCATATCAATAATTTATTAAATCAGTTAACTAAATAAAAGGAATAAAAATATATTATTTTGTAAATTAAAAATTACATATGTACTAATTTTATAAAAAATATTTTTATGCACTTTTTAAAAAATATTTAGTAAATGGTACTAATAAATGTAGATGTTCCAAAAAAATTCCCGACTATTCCCGTCCGCTTGCCGAGTGTAGGTCAACATGTAGCTAAAATTTTACTTATGGGCCAAAAATTTATTATTCGCCTTTTATAATAGAAGTCCCTTAATTCGGCCCATTTGCATGAGCCCTCACTTTCTCTCTCTCACATACAGAGCACGCAGAGCAGAGTTCCCCGAAGCTGACGTCAGCAATGGAATCGAATTTCGAAATTGAGAGCGTAGCCAACTTCATACGCAGCCAAAACTTCGGTAGAGTTGCTTTGCAGGTAAACTTCTTCAACTTTCTTTTCCGATAGATATAGTTCCTTTACATAAACCCTACTCAAACCCTAGAATTACATAACAACAAATAAAAAAGTACTCTATTTTTTTTTATATCCATTTGTATTTTTTAAAATTGGAAAGCAAATGAAGATTAATGAGAAAATTGCTGTGGTTTATGTTTTTTTATTTTTATTTTTAATTTTTAATTACTGCAAATTCCTGTTCAACTGAAGTAATTTAAAAAATAACAAATAAAGAAGCTGTTTTTTTTATTACCTTTTGTATTTTTTCCCCTGTAAAATAGGAAACTGATGATTGAGAAATTGGGTTTTTGAGTCAACAGAAGTAGTATTGAGCTCTAAGAATTATTATGGAATTGAACCGATTGCTTTTTCTGAAGCTCAAGTAAATTGTGTTGGGGGTTCACAAGGTTAAAAATTTAATCCGTCACTTAAAATACTTAAAGGAATGCTGATATCAAATAGACCTTACCTTACTTTTCCCCCCTATAATTTAGGGTAAAGCAGTAGAAGAAAAATTGGATGTTTAATTATTAGATAACAGAGCTAAATATGAGAAAATGTTATGGGTAGCAAAGTGCTACTCTTTTAAGCACGTCATACAATCTAATGATGAATCACTTGCTGTTTAATTACGATATCTAACTCTGAACTATACCCCTGTTCAAAGAGAAATGAAATTGGATAGTCTATCAAATTTATATCCCTGTTCAAGGAAAGTAAGTGGGACCACTCTCTTTTAATATTATTTTTTTTCTTAAAAGAATCTCCAAAACGACGTAGTTTTAATAAAGATATGTTATTTAAGAGATGTATGCTACTTTAATAGATATGCTTTAGATCCGTCCTCTCTCTCTCTTTATCTCTCTCTCTCTCTCTCTCTCTCTCTCTCTCTCTCTATATATATATATATATATATATATATATATATATATAAAAGTTGTAAGCTTAATATGCATCAAGTTGATAAGAGTAGTTTTGTATTGGACTTGTACAAAAAAACTTTGGTTCTATATTAGGCTTCCAAGTTTTTTTTTTCTCTTCTAATATAGGAAATATAGTAATGTATCTTTTATTTATTTTCCTTAACATACAACATATTAAGAAATTTTCCTTTATGATTATGTAAATTTTGATAATATTATTACAAATTTTGTTGGTTTTAATTTTTAGTTCCCAGACGAGTTATTGAAGGATTCAACGAGAGTGGTTAGAGCATTGCGTGAAAAGCTTCAATCTCTGGCAAGATCATGCAGTGAAGGCAATGGAGATATTAAGGATATTGGGTTATATGTAATGGCGGATACAACATATGGTAGTTGTTGTGTTGATGAGGTCGGTGCATCTCACATTAACGCTGATTGTGTCATTCATTATGGACATACGTGTCTGAGTCCGTGAGTACATTTGGGCACTCTTTAATTATTATTCTCCAGGTTCTTTTTTCTGTGCATACTGTTCAATCTTTTTTTGGTAGATACTCATGTTAACCTTGTACTTGATTTTGTCCTTTTTTATTTGGGTAGTACAGGACGTCAAATCTTCCTGCATTCTTTGTTTTTGGAAAAGCTTCAGTTAGTACATCTCACTGTGCTGAAAATTTATGTACTCTTGTGCTGACCAGTAGCAAGCCTATTTTGGTAAGATAAGTTACTTTGTCTTTGTTCTTGTCTCCAAAATGAGTTTCCTTATGTAGCTTACAACCCCAATACTACTTCAAATGTTCGCTGAGGTGGCTTTCTAATGTATCATTTTCTTATTCACTAATTTGCTTTTATACGCAGGTCCTCTTCGGGCTGGAATATGCTTATGCAATGAAAGATATCAAAGAAACAGTAATAGTTGAGTCATCAAAGTTATGTGGATCAACATCCAGATTACAACTCCTTTATGCTGATGTTATTTGTTCAGTCATGAATCCATCAGAAAATTCAAAAACTTCCAATGAGCATCGGGAACCGGTTAGCAGCACAACATATAATGAAGGTAGTGGCAGGGCTGCTGCTATGAGTTATAAGATTGGAGGCCTAAATTGGACGATACCCGAGGGTTTCAAAATAGAGGATTACACACTCTTTTGGATTGGATCTGATAACGCTGCTTTTGCGAATGTTGTACTGACATTCAATGGTTGTGAAATAGGTACAGATTTTGATTTTCTTAAACTTCGCTTTCAAAGCTTTTGGATAATATAATGGAAAAGAAAGAAAGGGTACTTCCATAACTAAAATATATGACAGCCTTGCATTTTATTTAAGCTACCTGCTCTTCTCAAACTTGACTTGGTGACAGCGTTACTTTTGGAAATTATAGTTTACTTATTTAAATATGTGGGAACAACATGTATACTCCTTACTTATTTTATAGTTTATAGGTTCAAGTGACTGGTATGTTTTTTTTTTGTCTCTGTCCACATAATTGAGTTCTAGATTATATAATTTGAAGCATCACTCTGTTTTGATGCTTTGACATCTTTGCCACTTGCCCGCCAGTTCCAGTTTGTAGTGTTTATACTAGTTTGATTTATTTGATTTCTGTGGGCCTTAGTGACAATCTATGTATTGTCTTTCATTATCTAAACTTTATCTTATAGCTCTTTGGTCATTAGTTTTTTTCTCCCTAAGCATGTAGTCCATGTATTAATAAACGTAATAGCTCTGATGATGACATACTGGTTCAATTATTCCGAGGACTCATAAGTTTCTTTTATCTGAATTGGTAACTGAGAAAAATTACATGTTCGAAAAACTACTGGAGATGGTTGTCACATCATTCTTTTGAATTTCTTAATGCAACAGTACTATTGTAGAGGGGCAAAAAAATAGAACATGCATGATGAATTCCTTCGTCTAACTTTATTTGTCAAAAGAAATCATCTTTGTATTAATTTTGGTGGCTTTTGTCTCAGTCAGATATGATGCTACAGAAAATCGCTTGATAACTGACCTTTCTCAACAGAGAAGAATTCTTAAGCGTAGGTACTATTTGCTATTATAATCTTCTTTTTCCCTTTGATTTGTTGCCTCTTCTGTCTTCGTGTAACCCAACTCCTTTGTGTATATCCACTCGCCACTTTGGTAGTCGTATCATGTGATTTACATGGTGAATAATGATATGCAGATATTACCTAGTTGAGAAAGCAAAGGATGCTAACATTGTTGGAATACTGGTGGGAACTCTTGGTGTTGGTATGTTTACGTCTGAGAGTTTTTATTATTTGTTTGCTGCATTCTTCATGTAGGATTTTTCTTTAAAAATTCATTTCTAGAGATGAATAGCCTGTGATGTGCTAATGTAATATGCATTATTGTTTGTCTATAGAGTGGATGAAGAAAAGATTTCTTGTTTCTTTTAGACTTTTAGACATTTTGATGATTTTTGTTTTCCCTACTTAAGCCATGTCTAAGTTACTCTTAGCTTAGGACGTATTTAACGTAACCGTGCACAAATTAATAAGATCTACTCATTTTACATTGGATTATTCTAGTTATAATGATACGTTTTTACATAGTTGTTCTACTAAAAAAAAATTAAATTTCTGGAAATTATTATATAATACCTAGTAATAATTTGGGTTTATCCAGCACATTAGTCTGATGACGTATCTTGTTAAACTACTAAATGTTTTTTAAAAACATTATGCAGCTGGTTATCTTCATATGATTCATCAAATGAAAGAGTTGATCACAGGAGCTGGTAAGAAGGTCTACACTTTGGCCATGGGAAGGCCAAATCCTGCAAAACTCGCTAATTTTCCCGAGGTAAACTTTGATAAGTGCACTTAAGAATAAATATTTTTCATGCAAAAGTGGAGTTTAAGTGACTTTTTTTTTCTCTTTCTCAGTGTGATGTTTTCATTTATGTCTCTTGTGCACAAACTGCTCTTCTGGATAGCAAAGAGTTCTTAGCTCCTGTTATTACCCCCTTTGAAGCAATGCTCGCATTCAGCAGGTACTGATCTAGAATAACATCCTCTTTATAATTAAACTATAGTTAATATCTTGGTAATATATTGTGTAGTTTAAATTAATCCTGTATATCTATTGTCCATTATTATTTTGGTTTCTTGAATGTCTTTCAGTTTTCCTGGCAGCGGGATTTTATTGGATATTTAGTTTTTCTGGCAACAGGAATGTTTGGAAATTAAAGAAATTGTTTCAATGAATGTTCATGTCCAACACATATAGACAGATCTAGCAATGTCAATATTGTTTGTAACTTGGACTATGAAAGTGGAGAATGGGTGAACTGCAATTAAGTGGGCAAGTTCTATGGCCAGTTTTTTACTTTTGAGGGAAAAGCCCCATTAAAATTGGTAATCCGGGGTTGGTCAGAAGACTCAGAACCTTAGCGTAGTTTTGACTTGAGCTAAAAATTTGAGAAAGCCTCCAATTTTCTATCTCTTGTTGTGGCAAAGATTAGAATTTTAAAAGTTGTGATTGTGACTAAAACACTTGTCCAGCAGTTCCACATTCAAATTGTGATAATGAATATATAGCTTTCTAGTAATGCATAATGTAATTAGCTTGCTATACTAATTTTCGTTTAATGCGTACCTTTCTTTCCCTCCTTATTTGTCTTCCCAGGGGAACAGAGTGGACAGGAGCATATGTGATGGAATTTCAGGAGTTGATATCTTCAACTCCAGTGGAAGTAAGAAGCCCGTCAACTGAGGCAAGATTTTCATTTATTCGTGGTGGGTATGTAGAAGACTCTGATCTGCAAGGTAATTTTCTACTGGTTACTGAATATTTTATTATTCTTTGCAATATTTGATGTCGCAGAATATTACATAATGTTGAACATGTCATCCAAATATATTTAAGCTGATTAGAACTATTAGAGGCCGTCAGTGCTATCTGAAGTTTAACTAGTAACTGACTCAGACATTTGTTTTTAGTACTCTGTTAGAACTGTTAGAACTTTGATGATTAAGATTGATTTAGGTGTCCAAGTTATTTGTTTCAGTTGAGCACTTGAAATCAAAGCCTCTTGGACTCAACCTACTTAAAGCCTGATCATTAAGCCACTAGAACTCACATAGAACTTTGCAAGGTTCTTTCACAGTCCAATCTAATAGTGCCATGATACCTAGAAAGCAATTTACTATAGTTACTTGCTCCTTTGTTTTCTGGAAAATATGATTCATCTTCTTGTGAAAGTTCTCAAGGTTAGTTTCTAGGTATATTGCTGTATCATTTATTGTCATGTTGTCACTTTCATCTTAGCACCCTAGGGGTACTCCATAGTAAACATGAGTTGTATGCTATGTTATATGGAGTCAGCAATCATTAGAAGGATCCTTAAATGGACACGTCACGAACACACCTATTTTTAGAACATTTTGGTTCATTTTCCACCAAACTACCGTGTCCAATACTAGCATCCGTACCCATACCCGTTCCGTATTGTGCCGACACGGGTACTTCTAGATTTTTGAATAGTCCTTGTAAGACAGGTTGTACAACACGACCCATATTGTCCTTGTCATAGAATTTTCTTTAGTGGTTTCAGAGCTAACCCGACTCTGCAGTTTTTGAGGTTTCTGTCCAGGCACCCCTCCCTGTGAGTAATATTTGGCCTGCCTCAGTAGAAAATATTGGATGTATAGAATTTTTATTTTCTTCTTTGTTACCTGATGTCTGGAATTAAAAACACAAAATAATGAGGACATTCACTCCTTTTGAATTGTAAGATACATCTCCCAAAAGCGGATGGTCATTTCCTTGCAACATAATATTCATTGTTTTTGTAGCATTCTTCTTTTAAAAAAAATATTATTTGATGTTGACAGACTTTCCTATTTTATACTTGTTGAATGTGTGGCCCAATCAGAGATCGGTGACGAGGAAGACAAGGATGGAGCTGTTGCTATAGTGAATATTATGGAGAAGGCTCTGCAGGTGCGTGATAAGGAACCCCAACCCATAGTCAAGGGAACAGCTAACTCTGGGCCTGAGTATTTTGCAGGCCGATCTTTTCAGGGTCTTGATATTTATGGCAAGAGTTCTTTGCCGGAACCATTTTTGATTGGAAGAACTGGCAAAGCATCAGGATATGAAGATGAGAAATGCAAGCAGTAGTTTTGTGCAAGACGCCACCAATGACAATGACAAAAGATGGGCACTAGATGAAACTGCAGGATCATCTGTAAAATGGTGTCAGCATCTATCACAAGCACGAATCAATATTGCCGAGCAGGATATCCATTAACTCGGGATATATGCTAATCTGTTGTTTATGCAGTTACGTGGTAAGAAAAATGCTCGAAAAAGGCCGTTGATATTTAGCTTTATCTCGTATGTTGGTAATTGAAAATTTCTTTTTCTTTTCTTTTCTAGCTGGGAAGTAATTAAGTATTTGGCCTGCAATGTCAAATTGAAAATTGTATGTATAATGCATTCTTGATATTTATTTATTATAGAAATAACTTAAGTGATCAAAATATTTATTTTATTTATATTTTATCTTGGGTTTTTTCCTTTTTTTTTTTTTTTGGTGGTAAACATGTTATACTTTCTTAACAAGTGGTCGCACGGAATGAATTGTCATATACTCCTTACGTTTTAAATTATAAAATTATTTTTAACTTTGTAAAAATTAATTTAAGATATTTTTAAAATTAAAATTAATATGATTTATTTAAATTTTAAAAACAATAAATTTAATAATTAAAAGTATTTTTTAAGTAATTTATAATATTTATAATTATATTGATACAAGTTAAATGTATTTATTTTAATTTTGAGTTTAAAAATATTTATTTTAAAAAAGTTAATATTAATCTTATAATTTAGATTATTTTTTTTTTGAAACTTGTCTAGATTAATCATATTGATATTATTATGTAAAGAATTGATATTTTTGTGAGATAATTTAATATTTTTTCAAATAAATATTATTTTAATTTATTAAAAATATCATATTAATTTATAACGAGTCCGACTGTAAAAAAAATCACATTAGCGGAAATATCAATTCCCATTATGTACAACCAATCACTTACAAATTGGAAAACTTCTAGATTTTGGAAATTTTCTAACTTGTGGCCAAGTGGGGAGTGGAATTGACTTTATTTATTTACTCCTTTTCTTTTCTGTTCTATCTTGATGATAACCGATTTTGTGTGGAATAGTCCTCGGTGCGAAGAATAAGTATAAATACGTAATCACTAAATATTATATTAAAAATGATATTTATTTATATTATTAAAATATAAGATATGATATTAAAATTTATATTATGTCATATTTTTTAATTATATAAATAAATATAATATTTAATTATTATGTATTGCAAACTTATCCCAGTTTTAAATACTAATAGTCGTAACTATTGCAAGCTTTAAACACGTTAAAGTTTCGGATCGAATTTTATGAAATTATCAATCTTTGATTATAAATAAATTTATATATTTTTTAGTCCATTTGTTATAATAAATATTCCATCTGTGCTGGGCCACTGGCCAACAAAAAGTTTTAGTTCATTTGTTGTAAGGTAATTTTATACACACTATAATAAAATACTACATATATTTTAATTAACTAAAAATAAGACTTAATACAAATTTTAATACCAAATCTCATTTTTTAATTATTAAGGTCAAAATATAATATTTTAAATTATATTTAAAATTATGCAAATATATTTATCCTTTGTTATAATAAATATTCCATCTGTCCTGGCCGACAAATGTTCCATCTGTGGTGGCCCATAAAAAGTTTTGGCCTCCTTTTTGTGAACCAGTGAACATTTGTATTAACAAATGCAATAAAAAATTATAACAAATTATCTTAATAACATGTATAAGAGTATGGTTCTAAAATTGTTTCAAGTAATTTTTTGGTGAGATTCGGCGATTGTTTTCTTGTTCACATACCTGTTTTTAGTAAAAATAATAATATATTTTGTGATTGTATGTGACGCTTCTAAATCCATATACTTGTTACAGCGAACTTAGTGTTTACTTCTATTAAAATCTTATGATTTTAGATAATCTATCATTTATAACCTCTATGTATCTGAGATTCATAGTATAAATAATAAAATCGTTCTTTCCGATCGAGGGGATTTTTCGTTAAAGATGACACCTTAATAACGCGCAGATTAGACAACGCCGATCTTTATTAGAACTTTCAATATTATTTAATATCCTCACTCAGATATACAATTTATAAACAATGGATATTTCTTCATATTAATAATCCATACCTATCCGAAATTTAGAGTATAAAATAATAAGATTGTTCTTAGAACGGATGGGGTCTTCCGGTAAAGATGGTACCTTACCGGTGCCTAATCAAATAACTCCGGTTCTTAGAGAACTCTCAATATCATTAACATTCACATTTAGATGTATAGTTCTTTATCAATACTATGTTAATGTTTAACAATTCTAAGTTTTTATCAAAGTAAAAACATAATGCAATATGATGATACTAATATAATATCACTGATTTAAGATTCGATTATAAAGTTCTCAGTTCCTTGTTTTTATTACAAAATGTCATATAAACTTAGTTTCAAATACAATCAAAGTAAATAATACACAACTTTAAGTACAATGCTTCTTTTATTCCTTTAGTAATGAATCTTCGAGTATTTCTTCCTTAGTTGCAATTAAGAATTTAATTTGCAAGAATGAGCACAAATTGCTCAACAAGTCTAAACATATATCCATATAAGAAAAACTTAAGAATAAAAATAGCTCCAACAAGAGATTTAACAGTTGTTACTCTAAGAATACTGAGTGGTTATATAAAACCAAGAACTAACTTGTTCGTCAGTCATTATAAACTTAGAATGCTCCAAGGATATTTATAGGGGATCAAGCTACTTATATCCTAATATTATGCATAACACCGCTCCAATGCATATAGCGTAATGTCGGTGCATTCAACGCTCCAATTCTTACATATAAGAGTTGTTCATCTCAGTTATTAACATACAGATATCGCACCAAAATAATTTGATGCAATAAACTCCCATTAATAAAGAATTATAATAATTCAACAATAATTTATTTCATAAGGAATAGCTCAATATTTGAGTTTAAGCCGAATCAAAATAGCTTAACTCCATAAAATAACATTTCTCATTTTAATAATAATTTCATTATTTCAAAGAAAGAATAAATAAAATTTTAAACAAATAACACATGGTAGCACAAACGTGTAGAAAGAACATACAAAAGTTAAAAAACTTGCTCAATACAACAAGTTTAAGAAAACATGTTCAAAATAGGGAATAAAATTTTTGCCTATTTTGCTTTATCGTTTACGCTAATATTTCATGTCTTTCGTAAGGCCTACAATTATATGAAATCGGCATACTTATTAGTCTTAATATGATTCATTCATTTTATTTTTCATAATCTTTAATTCAATTCCCTAACCAGACAGCCTGACTTGTTTGCTTTAGATTAAAACAGATAGCTGAAAACAGACAACTGAAAGTAGATAGCCTAACCCGTCTCCTTTCCCGACAGTAGCTAGGCAGTACTGTGTTTCAGCAGTTTTGCCTGCATGACCCTTGCTTGCTAACCTGCCATAACTTTCTCTTTTTAAAACATTTTTGCGTTCTTCAATTGCCCACGCCTTCATAACTTCCCCCTTTACAACTTCCTTTTAGGTTGATCCACAAGATTCGAAACACAAAGGATTGCAAAGTTGCTCACAAGGACGAAAATAAAACCTAATTTCATATGTACTTGTTTAGTTTGATAAAACATGATGCTACAAGCATTAATTTGCTAAGCCACCATGTTTTATGACTCAATAACATTGAATTAAATAATCATGAACCTACTTATGCATATAATCATAACTGTTGGAACTTGTGGCTCATAATTGGGAAGCTTAGAAAAGGCCAGTGCCGAGTGAACTTCTTGCAAGGACTCTCTCTCTAATATTGAACTAGCTTCTTTGCTCTAGGATTTAAGCTTGTGAATTGGTGAGTTTTTACCTTGGAAGAGCTTGCTATTTATAGGCCTTACAAGGTTAGGGCATTATAGACATAAGGACATAAAATATCTAACCAAAGGGAGCTTCCTAGGCAATTTCCCCCCCTTTGGCAGACCACTCTTAGTCTTCTTTGTCATGAGTGCTTTGTTAAAATATCTTGCACATTTGATTTTGTTTAACTTGGCTTTGATTGGTTCATTTTCATTCACTTGGATTGTTATCCTTGATTTTGATTGGTTAATGCTCCTTTACTTGGATTGGTTTATACTTAGTTAGCTTAACTAGGTTTTCTTTCTCTAGTTTGGTTACTCCAACTTGGTTACACCAAACTTAGTTTATTTTTAACTAGTTAGTTAATATTCTAGTTCATTCCCAACTAGTTAGTTATACTGTATTTTCTTCATATAATTCTCATATCATTTCGTATAATTCTCGTATTATTTTCGTATAATTCTAGATCATATTATTTTCGTATTATACTTCCTGTTCATTTCTTAGCCTAGTTTGATTTTTCCAACTAAGTGAGCAAAGTAACCGAGTTTGTAACCTAGTTACTTCCTAACTTTCTAGTTTCCTTCCTAGTTTCATGGATAGGAAAAGTTATTTTGAGTTTTTGTATTTTTGAATAATGAATACACATTTCTACCTCAATATAAATGCTATGCCGTAATGCGAAAAGTAAAAAAGGCGACACATATAGGCAATCATGTAAAACCCCGAATTTTATGAAATACAAAATTTAATTTTTCTTCATATATTTTTTTCCTGAAATAGTAGGTGGTTAAATTAATAAGGTTAAAAGTTAAGGATGTTATGTGTAAATTTTATTATGTCGGACAATATTCGCTTGGTCGGAGAATATTCGTTTTGTCGGGGAATATTCGATTCGTACGACGGCGCCGAAATAACAAAATAATGGTGGACCCCCACAACGACTTATTGTCGGATATAGAAAGCGACATACGTAACCTTTTTAAATAAATATAGTCAACGGTATAATTATTTTGAACTGTTAAAATATCCTGTGGTAAAGGAATAGTAACATACGGTATTACATAGTAGTACACGGTATTGCACAGTAGCACACGGTATTACACAGTAGCACACGGTATTACACAGTGTTTCATATTATTAAACTGATAAAGTGGTTATTGTACTATATTGACTTTATTGAACCAATAATTGTCACATGCATAATAATTCATATTATTGAGTTGATAATTATCACAGTAGCATATGCACAATAATTCACATTACTGAATCAATAATTGTCACTACACAGTAACGTGTTATTTTCTTATCTATTTTTAGCATTATTGTTATCTCTTTTATGATATTGATTAAATTGTTGTATTCTCTTATTAGTTGATTTTCCTGTTTATCTAACTCGAAAAGCCAACTACATTGCATTTACAACAATTAACTATAATAATGAATAATTGTGAATTATTGTTGAATAATTGAATTGATAAAATTATTTGTTTTTATTATGATAAATTATATAAAGTTATTTGTTTTTATTATGATAAATTATATAAAGTTATTTGTTTTTATTATGATAAATTATATAAAGTTGTTTGTTTTTATATATAAAGTTAATTGATTTATTTAAAGTTAGTTGTTTTATATATAAAGTAAATTGAATGGTATAGATTAAAAGATGATCTTTAAATGAATGGTTTAGATTAAGGAAATCTTGAAAGATGAAATGAGTGGTATGGATTAAACATTATCTTGAAATATACGGTTTGGATTAAATTAGGAAATCTTGGTGATGATAAGATTTTTTGCTATAAATAGAGGCCTTAACTTAAGGATTTTTCATAAAAAACTTCCTTGCTTATTCTTTCTTTCACTCTCCAAATATTTCTTTGTATAAGTTCTCTTTGAGTGTGCTAAAGTCATCTTGAGTATTTGTAAAGATCTGTAAGTGTACGAGTACTGACCAAGTTCATATCCAGTCACGTGTTAAGGTAAGGGATACCATCTTTTTCATCTTCTATTATTCAAACTTACTATGGTAAGGGATTATCATTATTTGATTCTCGAAAATAATATCGTTTCTTTCTTACTCATAAGATGTGCCATTTATTTCCATGTATTAAATTATGGGAATAACCTTACGGCGCGGATTACCGCCTGTTGGTGAATAACCTTTCGTATTTATTTCCATGTATTAAATTATGGGAATAACCTTACGGCGCGGATTACCGCCTGTTGGTGAATAACCTTTCGTATCCATTCCTTATTAAATTGTGGGAATAACCTGACTACGCGGACTACCGCATGTTTGGTGAATTACTCTTCGTATTCATTTCTTACTTGTCTCTTGTTGGTAAAGTTTCCTGAAATGAATACATATTCTTTAATAGTTTGCGCTTCATCTAATATCATTTCAACTGAACCTTCATATTTTTCTAAATCTTTCTATTGAACCTTAACTGTTATTCTGAACTGTGGATCTTAAATATCATTCTTGAATTTTAGTCCACATCATGTTGGCAATTTGGACATTATTTGAATCTGCACAAAGAAAAATCATAAACTTTTGATATTTATTGATCATACTGTTTCTTCTGATTCATCATCTATATCACGGTTGTTATTCTAATCATCAAGAACCATGTTGTTGTGAATATCTGTGGCCTGGGGCACAGTTGATAGGATAAAGGCGATATAATTATTGTGTCTTTTAGGGCACGTGGTGAATATTCTCTTTGGCCTGGGGCAAAGATGAACTGTTGTTGGTATGATTATGACCAAAGGCTGAAAACTGGTATAATCATTACCGTTGGTGTTATATTTGAATATCTTTGGCTCGTAACGCAAAGATGAACTATTGACTGGCATGATTATTATCAGGAACTGAAAATTTATATTATCATGACCAGCGGTGTTCAAAATGATAAAAGTTGATGATGTTTTTCCTAAAAATAAAAGCGAGTGGACATTATAGTCTGCATTATTCTTCTAATAGATTGTTTATTCCGCTGCTATTATTGATACAAAGCTTATTGTCTATTATATTCAATTAAGAACTCATCTGTTGAAGGCTAATGATAATTTATTTGTCGTTATCTTAGTCATGATATTTCTTACTGGGCTATTTGAGCTCACCCTTTCTTTTGTTCCATTGTTTTTCAGAAAAAGAGAGAGTAGTCGGGTCTAGCAGGGGAATGGATACGCCTACTATATTGCTTCATTTTCATGAGTTATATGGTGAGCAAAGTAGGTCAGCTAGGTATAAAATATCTAAGAAGCTCGTTCGATCTAAAATGACCAACGACACTATAGTATAGACGCATGTCCTAAAGATGATCAATTCGATTGAACAATTGGGATAACTGGTTTCTATCATGGATGAAGAGTTGAGTTAAGATTTGATTTTGCAGTCATTTACTAACTCATTTTCACAATTTGTTGTGAACTTCAACATGAATAAACAAGATGTCAACTTACCTGATTTGCTTAATATGTTGAAGACCGTTGTGAGTCACATTCCTTCCAAGAAAGACCAAGTCTAACTAGTAGATGAATCTTCCAAGAAGCGGAAGAGGGCCAAAGGTTTTTCTGAGGAGTCAAAAAAGCAGAAGGCAAAAAGGAAAGGCACCTATAAAGTACAAAAAAGAAGAGCTATCCTAAGAGCAAAATATGTTGCTTTCATTGCTATAAGCTGGGACACTGAAAGAGGGACTGCAAGGAGTATCTTGCAGTGACTAAGCAAAAGAAGCTTGGTGAAGCTTCAGCTACAAATAAAGGTTCGTTCATGATGAAATAAGTCTTTTTTTAAGTCAAAGTTCTACTTAGGTATTAGATACCGACAGTGGTTCTCATATATGCAATACTATGCAGAGACTAAACAGAAGTAGAAAAACTAAATAAAGGACAAATAATCCTGTATATGAGGAATGGAGCAAATGTTATTGCATTAACTATAGGAACTTATAGTTTAGCATTGCCTACGGGCAAGTCTATTAAGTTAGTAAGTTGTTACTATGTTCTAGTTCTTATCAAAAATATTATTTCTGTTCCATGTGTTTATAAGGAAGGTTTTGGCATTATAATTGAGAACAATCATTGTTCTATTTATAATGATAATATTTTATACAGAACTGACTGATTACTTGATGGACTTTGTATACTAGACTTACATGATTTTTTTTTTCAAATTGAACAAACTAAAGGCAAAGAGATGATGTAAAACATATCTTCATATGGCACTGTAGACTCGATCACATTGATGAAACAAGACTAAAATAAGTTGCACAAAGATGGGTTTTAGAACCACTTACTTATGAATCATGTGCAACTTATAAATCTTGTCTCATGAGTAAGATGACTAAATCTCTATTTAGTAGAAATGGAGAGAGAGTTGCAGAGTTGTTAGAGTTAGTACACACAGTTGTGTGTGGAACCTATGACAAAGCATGCAATATGAGAGTATTCGTTCATTACTTTCACAGATGACCATTCTAAATTTGGATGTGTATTGTGACGCCCCCAAATCTGGGCCCACACAGCCCAAACTTGAGTCGTCAAAAGACTACAACAAAAGTATTACAACAAAGCACAACGTACAACAATACAGTGTATAATAATACACAACTAAGTCTTCACTATTATTGTCACACTATTTTACAAAACGTGAAGACTATGATAACTATTCCTCGGACCCTCACTCCATTCCCCGGCTAGACCCTGTTATGTTTTCATCTCCTGTTGAAAAACAATGGAACAAAAGAAAGGGTGAGCTCAAATAGCCCAGTAAAGAATATCATGACTAAGATAGTGACGAATAAATTATCATTAGTCTTCAACAGTTGAGTTCTTGATAGAATACAATAGACTACAAGGTTTATATCAAAAACTGCAGTTAAATTCTTAAACAACGTTCAGATCAATAATAGCAGCGGAATGAGTAATCTATTAGAAGAATAATGCAGACTATAATGTCCACTCGGTTCTCTTTTTAGGAAAAACATCATCAACTTTTATCATCTGAAATATCATTAGTCAAGATAATACAAATTCACAGTTTCTGATCATAATCATGCAGATCAACAGTTCATCTTTGCACTACGGGCCAAAGACATTCAATATAACACCAACGGTCATGATTATACCAGATTCAGCCTTTGGTCATAATCATACCAAACAACAGTTCATCTTTGCACTACGGGCCAAAGAGAACATTCACCACGTGCCATAAAAGACACCGAACAGATGTATCGCCTTTAACCTATTATATCGCCTTTAACCTATCATCTGTTCAACAAATATATCACATCTGTGCCCCCGGCCACAGATATTTACAACAGCTTGATTTTTGGATGATTAGAATGATATAAATGATGAACAGAAGAAATAGGATAACAATAAGTATCGGAAGTTTACTTTGTACAGATTCAAATAATGTCCAAATTGTCAACATGATGTGGAGTGAAATTTAAAAATGATATTCAAGATCCACAGTTCAGAATAACGGTTACAATTCAATAGAAAGGTTCACGTAAATAGGAAGGTTCAGTTGAAATAATGAAGTTCAACTATTATGGAACATATAATATTTTCAGGAATTATAGAAGCAATAGTTCCATAATAAATTTCGATTTAGGAGTATGAAAGAAAATAATATCCCTTACCGTAGCAGGTTTGATTAACAAAAGGTGAAGGAAATTAATACAAAGGGTTATTCACCAACAGGCGGCAATCCGCTCCGTAAGGTTATTCCCACAATTTAATAGAATTTGAGTACAAAGAGTTATTCACCAAACAGGCGGCAATCCGCTCCGTAAGGTTATTCCCACAATTTAATAGAATTTGAGTACAAAGAGTTATTCACCAAACAGGCGGCAATCCGCTCCGTAAGGTTATTCTCAGAGATTAATAATGAATGAATACGAAAGGTTATTCACCAACAGGCGGCAATCCGCTCCGTAAGGTTATTCCCACAATTTAATACATGGAAATAAAATGCACGTCTTATGAGTAAGGAAGAAACAATATTATTATCGAGAATCAAATAATGATAATCCCTTACCATAGTACGTTTGAATAATGGAAGATGAAAAAGATGGTATCCCTTACGAGTAGTAATTTTAAGAGTATGAAAGAAAATGACATCCCTTACCTTGATATTGTGAAACAAGTTTATAGCCGAACAAATCCTTCATTGTTTGTCTATGTAGCAGTAAAGAATCTGACTTTTGAGTCTTTTAGAGTTTTTAAAATCTCTTTATGTTTTTAAAATAATGTTACTCTCGGAAAGATAGACGGTATAGACTCAAGAATCACTCAATTCGGAGTTAATATGAATGAGTTATGAATTTTCAAAACTAAGACTGAAAATAGTGACGAAAATCAGAATAGGTTACGGTTTTTAGTATTTTAAGGCATGAAGATGATTTCAGATGACTTTTCTTCCTTCTTCAAAGTTGTAGAGGACGAAAAACTGAAGAGACAGGCTTTTAATTCATTAAATTCTGATAAATAATGAATTTACTATGATTTTTCGAAAGAGTTACTGTACATAAGAAAATTCCACTCGGGAATTCAAAGAAGAATGCAAAAGATTTCAAAACTAGGAATGACTTAAGAACACTTAGAGAGAACTTACACAAAGAAGTATTTAGAGAGTGAAAGAAAGAATGAGTAAGAAAGTTTATGAAAAATCCTTAAGTTAAGGCTTCTATTTATAGCCAAAAATCTTATCATTCATTTAATCTAAACCAGTCATTTAAAGATCATCTTTTAATCTACACCATCCATTTCAAATTTTATATTATCTTTAATCTACACCATTCATTTCATATCACCTAACTTTATATTATAAACAAATCAATTCAATTATTCAACAATAATTCACACTTTAATCTATACCATTCATTTCATATCACCTAATAATCACCTAACTTTATATTATAAACAAATCAATTCAATTATTCAACAATAATTCACACTTTAATCTACACCATTCATTTCATATCACCTAATAATCACCTAACTTTATATTATAAACAAATAACTTTATCAATTCAATTATTATGATTAATTGTTATAAATACAGTATAGTTAGCTCTTAGATATCAAGTCAATAAATTAATGAAATACAATTTTTTAAATAACATCATAATAGAGATAATAATAATGTAAAAGAAAGCATACGTTACTGTGTAATGACAATTATTGATTCAATAATGTGAATTACTGTGCATATGTTACTGTGACAATTATTAGGTTCAATAATTTTAAAAACAGTGCAGCAACAATTATTGACTCAATGATATAAAATACAGTGTAATGACAATTATTAAATCAATAATGCAAAATACTGTGTAACAACAATTATTGAATTGATAATATAAAATATTATGCAGTGACAATTATCGATGAAATGATGCGTAACAGTTACGGTGTCAATTATCAGACCAATAGTATGAGACACTATGCAATACCGTGTGTTACTGTAGAGTACCGTGTGCTACAGAAAATACCAAAAACTACCGTATGCTACTATTCTTTTATCACCGGTATTTTAACAGTTCCGTTGACTATTTTTATTTAAAAAGGTTATTTCTGTCGTTTTCTATATCCGACAAATATTCCGTTGTGGGGTCCACCAATAATTTGTTATTTCGGCGTCGTCGTACGACACGAATATTCCCCGACCAAACGAATATTCCCCGACAAAACGAATATTGTCCGACAAAATAAAATTTGCACATAACATCCTTAACTTTTAACTTTATCGATTTAACCACTTACTGTTTCAAAAAAAATATATATGAAGAAAAATTAAATTTTGTATTTCATAAAATTCGGGGTGTTACAACCTCCCCTCCTTATGAAATTTCGTCCCCGAAATTGACGTACCGGGCATTTCATAGTTATCCTCCTGATTTTTAGATGTCATACTAAACTGTGGTCACAAAATAATTGTTAGTTCAAACAAACTGACTCATCACTTCCTGTTCCTACATTCAAATCGATTCGTTAGATAACAAAATCTAATTTAGGTAGGACATACTAGTGACTGATTCTATTCGTCTCTCCCCTCCTAGTTCTACCCCAGATCTCCATTAAAGACCATATTCCTAAGCTCTGATGCCAACTGTGACGCCCCCAAATCTGGGCCCACACAGCCCAAACTTGAGTCGTCAAAAGACTACAACAAAAGTATTACAACAAAGCACAACGTACAACAATACAGTGTATAATAATACACAACTAAGTCTTCACTATTATTGTCACACTATTTTACAAAACGTGAAGACTATGATAACTATTCCTCGGACCCTCACTCCATTCCCCGGCTAGACCCTGTTATGTTTTCATCTCCTGTTGAAAAACAATGGAACAAAAGAAAGGGTGAGCTCAAATAGCCCAGTAAAGAATATCATGACTAAGATAGTGACGAATAAATTATCATTAGTCTTCAACAGTTGAGTTCTTGATAGAATACAATAGACTACAAGGTTTATATCAAAAACTGCAGTTAAATTCTTAAACAACGTTCAGATCAATAATAGCAGCGGAATGAGTAATCTATTAGAAGAATAATGCAGACTATAATGTCCACTCGGTTCTCTTTTCAGGAAAAACATCATCAACTTTTATCATCTGAAATATCATTAGTCAAGATAATACAAATTCACAGTTTCTGATCATAATCATGCAGATCAACAGTTCATCTTTGCACTACGGGCCAAAGACATTCAATATAACACCAACGGTCATGATTATACCAGATTCAGCCTTTGGTCATAATCATACCAAACAACAGTTCATCTTTGCACTACGGGCCAAAGAGAACATTCACCACGTGCCATAAAAGACACCGAACAGATGTATCGCCTTTAACCTATTATATCGCCTTTAACCTATCATCTGTTCAACAAATATATCACATCTGTGCCCCCGGCCACAGATATTCACAACAGCTTGATTTTTGGATGATTAGAATTATATAAATGATGAACAGAAGAAATAGGATAACAATAAGTATCGGAAGTTTACTTTGTACAGATTCAAATAATGTCCAAATTGTCAACATGATGTGGAGTGAAATTTAAAAATGATATTCAAGATCCACAGTTCAGAATAACGGTTACAATTCAATAGAAAGGTTCACGTAAATAGGAAGGTTCAGTTGAAATAATGAAGTTCAACTATTATGGAACATATAATATTTTCAGGAATTATAGAAGCAATAGTTCCATAATAAATTTCGATTTAGGAGTATGAAAGAAAATAATATCCCTTACCGTAGCAGGTTTGATTAACAAAAGGTGAAGGAAATTAATACAAAGGGTTATTCACCAACAGGCGGCAATCCGCTCCGTAAGGTTATTCCCACAATTTAATAGAATTTGAGTACAAAGAGTTATTCACCAAACAGGCGGCAATCCGCTCCGTAAGGTTATTCCCACAATTTAATAGAATTTGAGTACAAAGAGTTATTCACCAAACAGGCGGCAATCCGCTCCGTAAGGTTATTCCCACAATTTAATAGAATTTGAGTACAAAGAGTTATTCACCAAACAGGCGGCAATCCGCTCCGTAAGGTTATTCTCAGAGATTAATAATGAATGAATACGAAAGGTTATTCACCAACAGGCGGCAATCCGCTCCGTAAGGTTATTCCCACAATTTAATACATGGAAATAAAATGCACGTCTTATGAGTAAGGAAGAAACAATATTATTATCGAGAATCAAATAATGATAATCCCTTACCATAGTACGTTTGAATAATGGAAGATGAAAAAGATGGTATCCCTTACGAGTAGTAATTTTAAGAGTATGAAAGAAAATGACATCCCTTACCTTGATATTGTGAAACAAGTTTATAGCCGAACAAATCCTTCATTGTTTGTCTATGTAGCAGTAAAGAATCTGACTTTTGAGTCTTTTAGAGTTTTTAAAATCTCTTTATGTTTTTAAAATAATGTTACTCTCGGAAAGATAGACGGTATAGACTCAAGAATCACTCAATTCGGAGTTAATATGAATGAGTTATGAATTTTCAAAACTAAGACTGAAAATAGTGACGAAAATCAGAATAGGTTACGGTTTTTAGTATTTTAAGGCATGAAGATGATTTCAGATGACTTTTCTTCCTTCTTCAAAGTTGTAGAGGACGAAAAACTGAAGAGACAGGCTTTTAATTCATTAAATTCTGATAAATAATGAATTTACTATGATTTTTCGAAAGAGTTACTGTACATAAGAAAATTCCACTCGGGAATTCAAAGAAGAATGCAAAAGATTTCAAAACTAGGAATGACTTAAGAACACTTAGAGAGAACTTACACAAAGAAGTATTTAGAGAGTGAAAGAAAGAATGAGTAAGAAAGTTTATGAAAAATCCTTAAGTTAAGGCTTCTATTTATAGCCAAAAATCTTATCATTCATTTAATCTAAACCAGTCATTTAAAGATCATCTTTTAATCTACACCATCCATTTCAAATTTTATATTATCTTTAATCTACACCATTCATTTCATATCACCTAACTTTATATTATAAACAAATCAATTCAATTATTCAACAATAATTCACACTTTAATCTATACCATTCATTTCATATCACCTAATAATCACCTAACTTTATATTATAAACAAATTAATTCAATTATTCAACAATAATTCACACTTTAATCTACACCATTCATTTCATATCACCTAATAATCACCTAACTTTATATTATAAACAAATAACTTTATCAATTCAATTATTATGATTAATTGTTATAAATACAGTATAGTTAGCTCTTAGATATCAAGTCAATAAATTAATGAAATACAATTTTTTAAATAACATCATAATAGAGATAATAATAATGTAAAAGAAAGCATACGTTACTGTGTAATGACAATTATTGATTCAATAATGTGAATTACTGTGCATATGTTACTGTGACAATTATTAGGTTCAATAATTTTAAAAACAGTGCAGCAACAATTATTGACTCAATGATATAAAATACAGTGTAATGACAATTATTAAATCAATAATGCAAAATACTGTGTAACAACAATTATTGAATTGATAATATAAAATATTATGCAGTGACAATTATCGATGAAATGATGCGTAACAGTTACGGTGTCAATTATCAGACCAATAGTATGAGACACTATGCAATACCGTGTGTTACTGTAGAGTACCGTGTGCTACAGAAAATACCAAAAACTACCGTATGCTACTATTCTTTTATCACCGGTATTTTAACAGTTCCGTTGACTATTTTTATTTAAAAAGGTTATTTCTGTCGTTTTCTATATCCGACAAATATTCCGTTGTGGGGTCCACCAATAATTTGTTATTTCGGCGCCGTCGTACGACACGAATATTCCCCGACCAAACGAATATTCCCCGACAAAGCGAATATTGTCCGACAAAATAAAATTTGCACATAACATCCTTAACTTTTAACTTTATCGATTTAACCACTTACTGTTTCAAAAAAAATATATATGAAGAAAAATTAAATTTTGTATTTCATAAAATTCGGGGTCTTACATGTATTTGATGAAATACAAATTCGAATCATTTGAAAAGTTCACAAGTATTGGAGAATACTTAATATAATTATCTACATCTAAAGAGTTAAAGAGAGAGATATAATTAAGGATAGTCACCCAAGGTCTTAAAGAACCTAAATCTAATTCTTCTATTCATAATCTCTTGGCGGATCACCTTTAGAGCGTTACATACACTTTTTAGCTGACATTTAATTAGTGGATTTGAAAAAGAACACGAAGGATCAAGGAAGGCGAACTTGTAGCTGTTCAATAGTTAATACATCTAAAGGTATAATCTTTTATCATTCCTCAATTAATAAGTATCGCATAAGAAAAATCCTAAAATTTGGTTTGTAAATTTTTTTTAAATATAATTTATGCCTACTTCCGCTGTGTTACATCAATTTGATTGTATGTATATATAGTTTTTGAAAACCAACATTATGTGTAGGCGTGCACAAACAGGCTGCCTGACTTGGCCCGGTCTAGGCCTGCCGAGCTTTGACCGTTGACCAGACCAGGCCAGGCCAGGCCGAACTTATCGGCTGAAATGGTGGTCTGAACAGGCTTGCCGGCCAGGCCAACCTACACAATCATCACCACCATCTCCAACCACAGTCAGAAAATTAGTAAAAATCCCATATAATCAAACAAAAGACCTATTTCAACAAGAATATTAAAAAAAACAAAAAATCCACATCTTTCTATTTCTGAGCGGGTGAGGGGAATGCAACATACATAAAGGCTCAAATAATTTACCCATAAGATCTAATACAGAAAGATAAAAAGTAAAATACAAGCTTTGGAACGAAAATACAACAATCATAAATAAAGCAACTCATATTTCTAACCATTAACTAGCTCAATCTATATACCTGAACTAATGTTTCAGGTTGAGACTAAAAAATAATCAGAAGAACACCCAAGGGAGATGATGTCTCGACTTAGGAAGGCTACCACGTTGCACAAAGGAAATATCCAACGATGTCGAACGATGTAACCAAATCTGCAACTGGGTACTTCATCTTTTCTCTATTCTTGGGGTAGAGAGAGAATGCGTGTGTGTGTGTTTGGGTTAAAGGAAGAGAGAGTGTGTGTGTGGAGAAAGAGAGAGTATGTGTGAAGAGAGAGAGTGTGTTTGAGTGTGTGTATTTTTGGGTTAGAGGAATAATTAAAGAAGGCTCATCAAAAAGGTTTTTGCCCGTTGCCCCCTCCTTTTCTTCTTTTACATGCTGCCCATTTCCTCTACTCACTTGTTGGGTCAGTGACATTATTTGCTATCCCTATCACTTTCTCAGTATAATTGCAATTGTTTATGTATTAATAATAAATAGATTTAGTTTGACGTGTACTATAGAAGACTAGAAGTTGGACTGGGCTGATAGTAAATTTGCACAGAAGTTGGGCCTACAGGCCAGGCCATTTAGGCCTCAGACCAGGCCAAGCTCAGGCCTTTTTACAAGCCAGGCTACTTGGTAAAAAATGAGGCCTTTTTGGGGCCTTCAAGCCGGGCTTTTTCAGGCCAGGCCTAGGACGGACCAAGGCCAGGGCTCAGGCCTTTTGTTCACCTCTAATTATGTGTGATAACCCAATTTTTTTCAAATTTATTTTAATAAAAATTAAATAGGAATTTTGTAAATAAAATTCTTATAATGAGATATAAGAAATTTGAAAAGATAAATATATATGTGTCATATATTTATAAGTGTTGTTATGCGTAATAGTTCTAAGGGTAATTGGAAATGTGTAATATATATGTGAAATGTATACATATATTTAAAAAATGAGATTTAACAGTTAATTTAACTATTAAGTTAATTGGTTTGGATTAACTGAGAAATTGATGAAAAGAAGCCGATAGTATTAATTAATTTATATAAACTAGTTGAGATTAAGTTAAAATCATATTATAAATTAATATAATTTAAAATTTTAGCCTTGTATGGCAATGAATTAATGATGAGCTAATTATGAATTAAAATTTCATAATTGATGTAATTAATTCTCTTAATTAAAATAGTGAATTAATATATGTATGTTATTTTTAACAATAATAAAGGAGTTAATTAAACTCATTATTTTAATAAATTACATATATTGTATGTAATATAGATTTAATGATTTAATAAATTAAATCATTGAGAGTACATTGTATTGTATTAAATGATATAAATATATATCATGGTTTAAGAAATTAATTAAGTTTAATAATTGTGTTATGTTACACATATTTAATGTAACATGAATAATGGCATAATGTGTGAAATTACGCCAAATGAAAACATAAGTAATATGAATTAAGGGTTTAATATATGATATATGTATATTGGTACCAAATTAGTAAATTAAATAAATAAATAAATAATTGTTAAATATATTAAATAAATACAGTTAATGTATAAATAAATTGTTTGAAAATAATTTATGGAAGGAAGGAATAAATTTAATTTAATTATACAATATTAATTGTATAAATTAAATGAGTTATTTAAAATAATAAATGAAGTAAATAGTTGTGACGACCCCGAATCCGGGTCCCCCGAATCTCGAACTCGGTTCAACACGAGTACAACCTTTTTCTTATTGTTCATGAATTACAACAATATTATAATTGCTAAATAATCATTTATTTACAATTTTACAACATATCTTTCTATTCCAAAATCGAAATCTTTATACATTCCTAGTATGTCTCAATATCATACAGGATACGACATTCTATTACAATCAATTTGAGTATTTAATACTCATATAACATACCAACTAAGTCTTATGCTACAGAATCATTTACCTGTCCAATTCGGACTGATATCTACAATAAATATTTAGATCTTCAATGGAAGTAATATATTTTCCTGTTCCTTGTTCTTTATCGAGAACTTCAGGTAACTAGCCTTATCTGAAAATGTTGGTTTAGGCAAGAGTGAGCACGACGGCTCAACAAGTTCAACAGCAACACATAACACATTACATGCTTCACATAAAATTTACAATTTATACTAACATCATTTTTTCATGCATTTCAGTTTATGACATACTGCTCATGCATATAATGCTCACATTTAATCTATGCTTCATGTCTAACCTCTATCATGACATATAGTTCAATGCAGAACAATTGTCTTAAATCAACTACCGCATATCAACAGTTCAAATCAACTTATTGCACAAAGGCACATTAAAACATCTTTGCACATAACCACGTATGAGCACATCTCAGTTTAATAACAAACTTATAATTCATGCACATAATACAACACGTTCTGAAAAACTTGCCTGGACTTGTATAACCAGCTTACGTTAATCTTTGACGTTCCTTGCACCACCTACACGGTATGTGAGATCAACGGTGCACAATATCAGTCAAAGTTTGTCTCAATACTAAATCTTATTTTAAAGATATTTATTTTTTCTTATCATCCCCTTTATTTAATAAGGTTAATTTCATATTTTTGTCTCTCTTTGACTTGACTCAGTGTTTCATATTCAACACCATAAATCTTTTGTTCGAAACTATGCAATTCTGACATTTATTAATGTCACTGCATTAAAACTTGAACCCTATATTTATTTAGGTCGATCCACCAATTAATCACTAATGGACCATACCCTTGGTTTAACTTAATCACATCATTTATCTCAATACTTATCATAATATTACCCACCTTGGATAATATTTTAAATTTTACTATCAATTAGTAATAACTTATAATGTTATTTAATTGTTAAATAACACTTTAAATAATCATTACTATTATTAATTTATTTTTAATAATAGTTTACCTTAATCATTATTATTAATCTTTTAATAATAATTTAATTGCTTGCTAATATTATTACCCTTTAATAATATTTTAATTGACTTTTCATTATTATCAATCATTTTAATAATAATTTAATTGTTCATCAATATTATCAATCATTTAATAATATTTGAAATCCTCACGTATCATTAGTAATTATTTAATAACGATTCAACCCTTAACTATTATTACCCAATAGTTAATTACTTGTTAAACAATATTATTAATTCTTTAATAATATTCTAAATCTTTATTTATCATTATTATTTATTTAATAATGATTTAACTCTTAACTATTATTATTTAATAGTTAATTAAATGCTAAATAATATTATTAATCATTTAATAATATTTTAAATTAATTACATATCATTATTAATTATTGAATAATGATTTAATTCTTAACTATTATCATTTAATAGTTAGTCAATAATATTATCAATATATTTTAATTACTTAATAATCTTCTTTCGATTAAGTAATAATTTATTCCACTTAATTACCATTTAATTATTATTTAATATGAATTAAATAATAATTAATTAACTAATTAACCGAACTCATTATTTAATATTAATTAAATAATAATTAATTAATTAATTAACCTTACTTATTATTTAATATTAATTAAATAATAAATAATTAGTTTATTAACCTTAATTATCCTTTAATTATTATTTAATATTAATTAAATAATAATTAATTACTTAATTAACCTTACTTATTACTTAATATTAATTAAATAATAAATAATTAGCTTTCTAACTTTAATATTCTTTAATTATTATTTAATATTAATTTAAATAATAATTAATTATTTATTTAACTTTACTTATTATTTAAGTGCAATTAAATAATAAATAACTAACTTATTCATCTTAACATCCTTTAATTATTATTTAATATTCATTAAATCATAATTAATTAATTACATAACTTCATATATTATTTAATATTTATTAAATAATATTTAATTAGATTATTAGCCTATTTATACACTAATAAATAGCTAATATATAGTGAATCACTCCAATAATTTCAAATTTTATTTTATAACACTTAAATAGCATGCCAATAGGTCAAATATTATTTTTCTGAAATTAAACATAATTTTTCCATACTTATTAGCAATTTAGTAAGCTTTAATCCACCATTAATTCTAATAAATACCAAATTACAAAAAAATTCGGATTTTAAATTTTGATAATTTTCTTTATAAAATTATAAGCCTTTTTTCTTTTGGAACCAACCCAAGAACCAGCCTAAAAATGCCCGAACCGGCCCTACCTAGAAATCATGAAAAACCGAAAAAAACCGAACCGGCCGGTTTTTTTAAAAAAATAGGCAGATTACTTTCTGAATTTTCCAGACTTGGGGTCTCCGACGGGAACTTGAATAAAATGAAATCCACAAGTCCGATTGAGACCTATTTGGTATCGATGTATTCGTAACTTCCCGAACTACATTTTTCTGTCATCAAACATTAAATTTGGATTTGTTTTGGTCACGGAAATTGGCTGCAAACCGGACTGTTGTGCATAGCCCTAAAACAATGGGGTGTTTTGGTAGAAAATCCATATCTTGCTCATTTTAAATCGGATTTTAGTCATTCAACTTGGAGAATCTTCATATTTCATGGATCTATCACCCAAAATTGACGGATCATAAATCCGACTTACGGATTGTGAACAGTAATTCCGTGAAGGGGCTGCTACGTATTAGATTAATTTGTTTTCGTCGGTAAAAATTTATTCAATGAGTTTGATGAAATTTTTCATCACAAACACATATAAAAACCCATGTTAAACCCATCAAACTATGAATATACATATATTATATAGCTAAAGACTTCTAGAACATTAAAACGTGTTTTGATCGGTTAAAAATACATTTTAACCGTTCAAATCATATCTAAACTATAAAAATGAACTAAAGAAAGTTTAGAACACTTTTTAACCGTTTATACATGGATGCTCTCCTTCCTCTTGACTTGATCTTGGATTGTGACTCTCTCTTGTCCATTCTCTAGCAAATTTGCTTGGTGGATCATCAATCTCATAAGAGTAACTCTCTATATCTCTCAAGAAGCTCTCCCTTTTTCTCTCTAGAAAATGCTACAAATGAATAACCAACCTCACCAATAAATGGAACACTTCTATTTATAGCACAATGTTAATCCTTCATTAACCTCCTAATCAACTAGTGTTGGTGAAATTAGGAGCTTAAACTAGATTACTATTGCATGGAATGACTACCATGAATGACCATTGGTGTGACATCCATCAAGGTTGCTTGTAAGCAACTTTTGGAGTGTAATTGAAGCCATAGGAAGTCCACACTCAACATTTCCACGTGGGGCCCCCTCAAAATTCGGGATTTGTAATTTATTACACCAATTTGGCTTTATTTTTATGTCATATATCATTATATAAGTATCCATATATATATATATACACCAATATATGTATACATATTCACCTATACTTGTACATTGGGCTCCACTTTGGACCTTAGAATTAAATTATATTGAGCTCATTTATTTAATTTGGTTGGACTCAATTTAATTGTTACATTGGGCTAACATTAAATACCCTATGTTACATTTAATTAAAACAAGCATTGGACTTGGTTAATTATTACATAAATCAATGTTCAAATTAAATTATATGGACTACTAGGTTAATTAATTTAACTTAGTTTAATACATCAATTGGACTTATAATATAATCCAATTAGACTTACTTTTAATTATCCTACCACATTGGGTTACATAATTAACTCACCCATAGTTAATTCTCAACACTACCTTCTTTCCTCTATCAATTAACCAATGTTTGGTTAATTCTCTCTCTTGTCTACCAACTAGGGTTATTCAATTAACCATACATTAGTTAATTCTCTACACTTAATCAATACTTAAAAAATATTCTCCCAACACATTGACCATCATTTGACTTTAATGTGTTTGGGCTACATGGATTACTTTGTATTGGGCTCTCTTATTTAATTACTTGGGCTACCCAACACAACTCACATATCATATATAACTTGGACTTATTATTTAATTACCCACCTTCATGCAAGTATTCCCATATTGGGCTTGTATTAAATCCATCAATGGACTCTAAATAACAACTAAATAATTAAGTTAATTACTTAATTAATTATCTTCTTAATATTGTCATTCTAGGCAATATTCCACTTCTCTACTTGCTAATCTTAGCTTTAATTCATGACTCATATAATTAACTCAATTAATTATATTACATGACTTTCCTTCTTAATCCATACTTAAACTAATTAATTTATTAGTTTTATTGAGTATCTAATTTACTCATCTTCTTGTTTGGCTAACCAACACAACTCTAGGAATATATAACTATGTATATATATCCTTATAATCATCTTCACTTCTTAAATGAATTTATTTCCTTAATAAATTCTCTATATGCATCATTACAATATTCTCACATTTAATTTTTAGCAAATAAATTATGTTAAAAAAAAATATTCACCCAAATTCTACACATCTCACTTCTCAAACTCTCGGTTTTAAACCATAACCTTTAATTGATTATTTAAAATCTTAATTACAAATCTTGTAAATATTTGAGATATTACAATAGTAATTATTTTAATTACTGATTCGTTACACTAAAAGTGTTATTTTTTTAAGTGGATTAATTCCATTTTTAATGGAAAGATTTCATACATATTTATAAATGTATAAATTTATCAAATTATGATTTGTTAATAATACATGTATTGGTATTATTTTTATTACATGTATTAGTGTACTAGAGTATATGTATATTTGTAATATGTGTTAATGTATATGTCTTATGAATGCATTTATGCTGAAAATAAGAATTTAAAATGCTGAGTTTTAGTACTAGAATGCATGTGTGCTGAAGTTAATAGTGGAAAATGCTGATTTATGCAGTTAAGTTTTAGGTGTAGGATTATTAAGCCTTACCAGGTGACAGTAGTTTATGATTACTGTTAATTGGTTGCGGGAGTATGGATTATGGTGAATCATGAAGGATTTAAAAGAATAAGGTTGGATTATAACCATGGAGTATGTGTTATATGCATTGAATTCATAATAATTATGAGTTTTCAAAGCATGCACATAATATGTTTGTTAAAATGCCTCAATGAAGGTTATTTGCCAAAATATGAAAATTAGTTGGTATTCTTTCAGAATTATTATGTATACACGAGTTATAGGTTAACTCAAGTGATTTGAATGATTGAAATCAAGTCCAAAAGGGTTTTTATGAATTTTTCAACAAACTAGTAAATGCGCTAATGGTTGTCAAACGTAGTTTTTTGGGCGATTGTTTCGTACCTCTAAAGAAGCCATTTTGGGCAAGTTATATTTTTGTAAAATACCTTGTAGTATGGTCTTGGTTGTGTCAAAAATGGAAGCAATTAAATATATATTGATTGAGTTATAAATTCTAGAAACTAGCTAGAAAATCACCAAAGTTCGAAATTTTGGAAAAGTTGAAGACTTTGAAATCAGCAAAGGTTGTGCCTCGCCGCTGGTCTTAAGAAAATGAATTTTTTTATTTTCTGTTATTGTTTAAATGGGACCCGACTATGATGTGTTACATTATAAAAAGTCCAAAACTAAGATTGGGTTATAAATAGAGTATGAGGTTATATTAAACCAATACAAGGGTTACGTTAACGAATTTTTGAATAAGTTAACGAAACAATAAGGATGAACGTTTTAAAACCAAAATGGTTAAGAGTTATGTATAAATAACGAAGTGGTGAGCTGATATTATTTTTTTATAAAGACCATACCCAGAACGATAATTTAAGTTAAGATTTTATTATAAGACTAAGTTAAGGTCAATTTTTAGGACTAATATTGTGCTATCGATCTTACAAACCATATAGGTCGTGCAAGAAATGAGAAATAGTAATGTAAAGTTATATAACGAGCATAAGTTAAGCGTATAACGATGAACGCAGATACAAACAAGTTCTTTCAGCACTATGTGATCTAATTATGAATTTTTTGATATGCGTGAACTGATTGTTCAATCATGTGCAAAATCGTTAGTGTTTTGTGAATTGCTTGTGAGCATGATTAAAGTGTGCACGTTGTGCAACTATGTGATTATAATTTATGGTGTTTAGTTGATGAATTAGGATAACTATTGGTATTCAGTTTATATGATGCATATACATATAAAATGCACCGCATGTGAAGTATGTTGCGTTATTTGCAGTTAAAAAGAAGAAGTTTTCGATGAATATGGTCGTAAAGACTTGAAGTGCAATGAAAGAACAAGAGGTTGTTATTTTCTTTAGTTAAATGAGTTTTGAGTTAGAACAACTTATTGTAATGAAATTGAGCTAAGTTGTAAGCTTTACTTTTACTATTGTAAAGTAAAATTATACGATGAAATACTATAAGAAAATTAGTATATGTTATGAATATGGTATACTGTGTTGGAAATCCAGTTTGTAATATAAGACATCTAGTTATTGGATTATATTGACGAATGTATAAAAGGATTAATCGAGTATTGAAGGTTGAATTTTTGTATACTCATAATTAACAAATTAAGATCAATCATATTAGATATGATTCTGAAAATTAAGATGGATTGCAAAGATTACGATCCAGGGAACGAGGAACGTTGGAAAAAGTTTTAATAACTAACAAGTTTTATCAATTATATTATTGATTAATGACGTGGAGCTAGAATGAAGACGTCTCGTAACACATAAGATCTGGATAGTTAAAAAGTTTTAATAATTGAGTTTTAATAACTATATTGATATTGTGAACATTAAAAAAAAAGGTTGTACATTAACGCACAAAGTTGACTGTAGCAACTAGTCCAAATTTTGGGGGTGTTAAATTATGCATATAAAGTAAGCATAAACAAAGAATAAGAACAAAATCAACTACACCAACACTTAAAATCAACTACATAGATTAACTGTTCCACATGCCCTATGTTATTCCAAGAGGGCACAAAAGTAATCTAGAAGGAGGGGTTAAATATATCATTTCTTTTTTAAACATATTTTCTTATTTAAAGCACTATTATCAACTAATTTCGTGTGATTAATGTAACAAAAAATTTTATTTGATAAAGAACCCTTCTATGATATGAGATTATAAATTTTGCAGTTCTAGTTTTAAATAATGCTACTGAAAGGTTATTGCAAGATGTAGAACAGTTAAAGAAGTTATAATAGTTATGACAATCATCATGCAAGCAGTAAAGAGATAAGAGAAGAAACACAAAGATTTGTAAGTGGTTCGGAGCACAAAGATCTCATAATTCACTCTTCTGCACTTCTGGCAAGAAATCCACTAAGGACATTCTCGATCATTACATTCAGATCACTAAGATATGTTACAACACTGAATCATTAAGATTCTTTTGAGTCACTAAGTCTCTACAAGTGTCACTAAGACTTGGGCTCACTAAGAACCACTCCAACTGGACACTCAGTCCATCCTACTCAGGGTCTGATTCACTCAGAATCAGACGAGCCACTCAGTCTTGTCTTTTGTTGTTGTTGATGAAGGTATTTAAGATGTTGCTAAGTTTGCTTTAAGTCCTATTTCTTCACTGAAACTTAGCAGCTGAGCGATTCCTTTTCAACGTTTATCTCTAGAGCCAATTGAATATTTTTTTCTTTTTTTTTCTCTGCCTAGTCAGAAATCACTCTATGATCGATCTTCCAAAAACTTAGTATATTTTTGGGTTTTAATACAATCAATTCTAGATTGATCATCTTCTCATTTTCTTCTTCTTTTTTTTTCTTAGCAACTGAATCTCTCTCTTTTTCTTTTTATATCTTCATTTTTGCATCGTCCTTCTCACTTTTGAATTTCAAATGAGAGTTTATATTTATAGAGAGGTGTCTGATAATTAGTTTGTTGCAGAGTAATTGTTACTTCGATTAATGTCTCAATCCTAGAAGATCTTTAATATTGACATCTAAAGGTACATGTCAGCTTGCTTTCGGCCTTGTCTTCTTTTTCAGTATGATGAAAACGGAAACCACGTGACTGACGTTATGCTCTCAAAATAGCTATTAGACACATCCCCTTCTGCCTTTTACTTGAAGTATCTAACGGTCAATTGATGTCTTGAGATCCTCATTTTTCAAGACTTCTCCTTGTCAGACCTATGTTTGATTTGATCAACTTTACGAATTTCCAAGTTGTATATTTTCTTGAAAATTATAGCATTTACCTTAGCTGGCTTTATGATTTTATATTTCCTTAATTTGCTCTACATTCTAATGACTCTACGATTTCCTTGCTTCAACAAATTATTCCCTGATCTTTATTTCACTTTACAATCTTAGAGTAACTTGCTCTGCAAATTTTGAAAGTATTATATAATCTTCATTTGTGTTATGATATTTCAGAATTGCTTTGTTTAATGATTTTTTGTGTCTGCGGTTGTTCAATGATCTTGTATTCTGTTCTTCAATCTTGTATTATGTATTTAACCTGAGAGAGCATTGTCGACATTAAGCTCCATTGTAAGACCCTGAATTTTATGAAATACAAAATTTAATTTTTCTTCATATATATTTTTCCTGAAACAGTAAGTGGTTAAATTGACAAAATTGAAAGTTAAGGATGTTATGTGCAAATTTTATTTTGTCGGACAATATTCGTTTTGTCGGGGAATATTAGGGTCGTACGACGGTGCCGAAATAACTAATTATTGGTGGACCCCACAACGAAATAATTGTCGGATATAGAAAAAGACAGAAGTAACCTTTTTAAATAAAAATAGTCAACGATGTTAACTGTTAAAATACCGGTGATAAAAGAATAGTAGCATACGGTACTTTATGGTATTTTACTGTAGCACGCGGTACTCTACAGTAGCACACGGTATTGCATAGTGTCTCATATTATTGATTTGATAATTGACACCGTAACTGTTACGCATCATTTCATCGATAATTGTCACTGCATAATATTTTACATTATCAATTCAATAATTGTTGTTACACAGTATTTTGCATTATTGATTTAATAATTGTCATTACACTGTATTTCATATCATTGACTCAATAATTGTTGGTGCACTGTAGTTAAAATTATTGAACCTAATAATTGTCACAGTAGCAAATACCCTATAATTTATATTATTAAATTAATATTGATTTGTAACGTGTTTCTTACATTATTGTTGAATTATTGTCGTAGCATTATTTTATATGCAGGACATGTAGGAAGAAAATATATATATATATATATATATAAAATATTAATTATTATTTTTAAATAGTAACATGTGGACCCTATGTGGGGGCCACATGAGAAGTAAACATGTAAAATACTTGCTGGGTGGGTTGGTGAAAGAAAGGAAAGAAGGAGAAAAGCAGCCAGACGGCTGCTCTTGCGTTTCAACATTGGTGTGCCACCTACCACTGCACAGTACCCTCTTTTCTCCTATAAATAGCTTGCTCAGCTGAATAGAAAAATCACACCTAAAACATAAAGGTTTTCTATAAGAATTTTATGAGTTTTCTCTGAGAATAGTAAGGTTATTTTGAGTGTTTGAAAGCCAAAAGAATTGCAGAAATTTTTCAAGTAAGTCTTTTATTAAAGAGTAGTAATTTCATAAATTCCTATTTTCCACGATATTCACAAATCTTCCCTTAGAAGACTCTTCTTTGAGAAGATTCATTTTTAAAAGCTTTCTTTGAAAGATTTATTTTGGAATATTATTTTAAAAACTATTTTAAAGTAGTTATATTATACTACAAAAATTATGTTAAATATATATAATTTTGATAGTTCATATTATACGAGTTATCATACACTTTGAAATTTATATGTGGTAATTACTAATTATATTATAAATATATAGGTTGATCAACCTCATTTAAATCAATATCCAGTCACGTGTTAAGGTAAGGAATGTCATTTTTTTTTTTGGAATATCATTTTCTTTCATATTCTATTATTTAAACTTACCACGGTAAGGGATTATCATTCTTTGATTCTCGAAAATAATATCGTTTCTTTCTTGTGCCATTTATTTCCATGTATTAAATTGTGGAAATAACCTTACGGCGCGGATTACCGTCTGTTGGTGAATAACCTATCGTATTCATTTCTTATTAATCTCTGAGAATAACCTTACGGCGCGGATTATCGCCTGTTTGGTGAATAACTCTTCATATTCAAATTTTATTAAATTGTGGGAATAACCTTACTGCGCGGACTACCGCCTGTTGGTGAATAACCCTTTTTATTTGTCTCGTGTGAAAATAATTTGTCTACATGAATTATCACATGACACTTTTATTCCATATTCATTTGTAATATCATTTTCTTTCATATTCGTAAATGCTATTATTTTCCTTTATACTCATAAGGGATACCATCTTTTTCATCTTTCATTATTCAAACTTACTATGGTAAGGGATATTAATTTCCTTCACCTTTTGTTAATCAAACCTACTACGGTAAGGGATATTATTTTCTTTCATACTCCTAAATCGAAATTTATTATGGAACTATTGCTTCTATAATTCCTGAAAATATTATATGTTCCATAATAGATGAACTTCATTATTTCAACTGAACCTTCCTATTTTCTAAACCTTTCTATTGAACTGTAACCGTTATTCTGAACTGTGGATCTTGAATATCATTTTTAAATTTCACTCCACATCATGTTGACAATTTGGACATTATTTGAATCTGCACAAAGTAAACTTCCGATACTTATTGTTTATCCTGTTTCTTCTGTTCATCATTCGTATCACTGTTATTTGTATTAATCTTCAAGAATCAAGTTGTTGTGAATATCTGTGGCCGGGGGCACATATGTGATATAATTGTTGAACAGATGTTATGTTAAAGGCGATATAATAGGTTAAAGGCGATACATCTGTTCGGTGTCTTTTATGGCACGTGGTGAAAGTTCTCTTTGGCCCGTAGTGCATAGATGAACTGTTGTTTGGTATGATTATGACCAAAGGCTGAATCTGGTATAATCATGATCGCTGGTGCTATATTGAATATCTTTGGCCCGTAGTGCAAAGATGAACTATTGATTTGCATGATTATGACCAGGAACTGTGAATTTTTACTATCATGACTAATGGTATTTCAGATGATAAAAGTTAATGATATTTTTACTAAAAAGAGAAGCGAGTGGACATTATAGTCTGCATTATTCTTCTAATAGATTGCTCATTCCGCTGTTATTATTGATCTGAACATTGTTTAAGAATTTAACTGCAGTTTTTGATATAAACCTTGTAGTCTATTGTATTCTATCAAGAACTCAACTGTTGAAGGCTAATGATAATTTATTCGTCAGTATCTTAGTCATTATATTTCTTACTGGGCTATTTGAGCTCACCCTTTCTTTTGTTCCATTGTTTTTCAACAGGAAATGAGAACGTAGCTGGGTCTAGCCGGGGAATGGAGTGAGAGTCCGAGGGATAGCTAATATAGTTTTCACGTGTTGTAAAATAGTGTGACAATAATAGTGAAGACTTAGTTGTGTATTATTATACACTGTATTGTTGAATGTTGTACTACTTTGTAATAATTTTGTTGTAGTCTTTTTGACAACTCAAGTTTGGGCTGTGTGGGCCTAGATTTGGGGGTGTCACATCCATGGCTATGAAGCGTGTGATGAAACTGGTGAGATGGGGAAGAATGCATCTATTTATAAAAGGCTACTGTTGAAATATACGGTCACTTCGCACTTTTGAACAGTGTTGTATATAACAGTAATAACCGTTTATAACCGCTACTTCAAAGTCCTACTTTGGCTGAAGCAGCGGTGTGACTTTTTTATAATAAAAAAAAAAGTATGAAAAGGCGATCTTACCCTTGTCGTCTGGGAACGCCTCTATTATAATATTACAGAGCTGTTCCCTGCCACGTGTCCGCTGGTGATTGGTTGAGCGGAAATATTCGCTACAGTGAGGGTAGTATGGTGAAGGGCATTTTGGGAAAAAAAATATGAACAAGGTACGCACAGCGCCTTTTTGGGCAAGAAGTGAGCTACTGTAGCGAAAAGTGAGTAAGTTAGGCACTGTAGCCATGTGCGTCATGCGTGCCACGTGCTTTTATTGTAGCAATCAGTATTATTTTAAAATTTTCACACTTTAAAATTCAAAAATTCAAAATTCAAAATTCAAATGTTGTTGAAGCTTATAGAGTACGCTTTGTGTCTTGTCAATTACTTTTCAAATATAATAATAAATTAAAATTAGTGACAGTAAGCGGGTTTTTTTTTTAAATTCAGACTTTTAAATTTGAAATTTCAAATTTGAACGTTTCTTTCCTGCCTAAGTTTGGAACAGTACGCGTACTGCACACTGTCTTTTTTGTCTGTACTTGGTGGGACACCAATGCCATGTGTTAACACTTGATTGGATCACTTTAAAGGCTTGTCTTTCCTTCTAATTATATACAAAATTTCTGCTTTACCACCCCTGAGCTTCCAAACTACATTTTTTTTTAAAATGTCGTGTAAGTGAATGAAATGTCCGGTACATGGCAAACTACCAATTTTGACATTTCAGGAATTTTTTGATTTTTACCAAAATTTACGGTATTTGGGCTTTGAACGAGTGTTGAAGTTATATCATGAAGACATCAAGGAGCATGGTAATGTTGATGACTTAAGGAAGTATGCACTGACATTAAAAGAATGCCAAGAAAAAGTTTACCGCTCGATGAATGATTTGAAAGATGCTGAGAAAAATGAGAAAGTCTCAACGGATCTAAAGTTGGGAACTAGTGAAAAATAGAATTTGTGAACCTAGTGTTTTCTTTGTACTTTGATTTGCACAATATTTGTTAATGTAATTTGCAATAATATTAATAATAATTAATATTTTCATTCCTCATCGTAAAATGAAATACATTTCCATTCTACACTGTGATTAGAACATAATTTTCAATCAGCACAACTTAAGTTACAAGCTAAGTAAACAGAATTAGGAGTAATTACTCTTAAATTATAAATCATCGAATAAATCCTGACTCCGATACACATGGTAAAGTAATACTCCGTCACAGAGTTGGAAAAAATTGAGTTCATCCAGGTCGTGATAGTCAGTATCCCTGTTTTGATTCTCAGTGCCTTTCGGAGATTGTAATTGAAACGTATTGTAGTTATGAACTGATTGTCGTTCATTGTTGTCTTGGAACGGAAGTGGAGGGGTTTTTTTTATTTTGTATGATAAGACCCCTGTTTACATGAGACGGTAGCAGTTGGTGGTCGGCGCTGCAACCATTGACATGAAAGAGAAGGCAATCGCAGTTGAATTTAATTTTCTTCCTCCTCATCCTCTTCTTCGATCTCGCGTGTTGGGGTTTGATTTTGGGAGGTGTTGGAGAACAACAATTGGGTGACGAATAAAATTTTTGCGTTTGACAGTCCACTCTTTGAGGGCGACATTCTCAATTCTATCTAAGAATTCTTTATATGAGCTTTCGGGCCCATTGTTGCAAAGAAAAATGGTTGGTACACCCCCTTTTATCATAATAGGTTTGGCGTACTTACAATTTGATCTCCAGTTGTGCTGGCTTCCAAATATCTCTCTCCAATGTTTAACGTACTTTGGAGGTACGTCATCAATGACGTTATAATAAACGCCATTGTTATGTTTGGCCATATCTAAGTGTCCACAATAATAATTATACGGACCTAAAAACCGAGCCCACAGAGTTTTCCCTAAGCAAGTTGGACCCTCAATCACGATAGGCTTAGGCCTATAAGACATATGATCTTTATCACGAATGTTATATCAGGACATTTTAGTATGTGAATTACTTTGAGGTCAAGACTCATTATATATTCAGTGTTACCGTGTGTGTTTCTCCAACGTTTTCTATGAGGGAAAATGAAGAAGAAGAAGAAGAAGAAGACTCGTTTATTTGATATGGGTTTCAGTCGACTGATTGTTCGCATATCTTTGAGCGAAAATCCCAGGGTCTAAAGCTAGGGTTTGCAGATGAAGAGGAGAGGAGATTTTAGATGCGGATTTGACGAGTTGAGAGGGAACAATTAGGCAAGTTTGTTGAATGGGATTTAAAGGAAATGGGAAGGAAAGTGAGGATTCGAGATTCATTATTAATAAAGCTTGTAGATTAGAAAAAGTGTAAAAAGGGTGATGGATAAAAGCTCAAGTGGTTGCTTGTAATATATAATAATTTAGGGCTATTTTGGATAATTGAGGAATGAATATGATTGTTGCCGAGTGAAGTTTATTTGTTTTAACTTGGATAGAAATAAGGTAATTTGATACCTAGAACAAATCACAAATAGTCAATTGATAATTTTCAAATCACAGGATGTGACTCAAGAATTTAGATAAATCACAAATGATTTTTTAAATTTTACTCTAAAAAGTAACGAAATCAATATAAATCAAAATCAATTTTCATCAAAGAGAGCATAAGATTTTAAGGATTCATAATAACAAATGATTAAATACACTATCAACACTAATGTCATTAAAAAATGCCACAAATTATAAAAATAGATAACACACGAACAAAAGTTAGTTTCAAAACCAAACTACGAACAAAGTAGCAATAACAGTATTTAATACGAGTTAATGGCCAAAGTTGGTGAATTACATCTATTTCATTTTTATTTTATGTTTTGAATTGCTTCCCAGCATCATGTCCATTATTTTGTTCAAGCACCAATACATTTCCCAAATTCTTCAAACAGTCCATCAATCTGTAGGATCATGCATCCTCATAAAGTTGTGAGCTTTATTCTCTGTAAGAAAAATCAAATTAATGGTGCAAGTAATCAAAAGAGAGATGAGCTAAGAAAAGTAAATAATTTATAAATAAAGAAATACCCTTCACTAAACATTTTTCCCACCAGAATTTTATATAATAAGACAGTTTTACAAAAACCTTGTAGTACACACAATATAGATTCTCAATATACACAGAGAAAAAATAATAATATAGAAAAAGAGAGGATGCAAGAAGACGAGACAATCCTTTATATATCTTCATAAGGGTACCAATATCTATATTGCCACTGCTCACTGTCATTGCTAAGGAAAGATGATGAAAAAAAACATAATGTTTTCATCATTGAGTGAACCATTACAATGGCTCCAAACCATGCCTTTTCTTAATACCTTTTCAAAAGGGTGTTTGGAAACCTATAAATAGGTTATAAATCCACCCAAATTCACAAATTCAATTTAATCAAAAAAAAATCCTTTCAAGTTCTAGAAAAATGTTATCCTAATATTTTTCATTGCTACTATTTTTTTTTCTCTCATTTATAGTTTTAAACTAGTTTTTGTTTCTATACAATAAATTTTAGTACAGAGTAATATTTGGGTCTATCTTATCTCAACAAAAGTAAATGGCCAATATAATCTTAAGGAAAGAGTGGATAAGCATTCAATTCAGGTGATAAAATTGTTATCCTATATCAAACTACGAAGCGGTAACAACATTTTTCAGGAATGGCATGGCAGGGTTGAGAAAGAGACCGAGGCATGCCAGTAATAATATAGGCCATGTTTGGAATTAGAAAAGGCGGGGGAAGGTGAGTAAAAGGACAACATAGATAGATGTAAAAAACAGGAATATGCAATCTTAATGAACATAATTCAAGATATTTATACTTACAGAAAAGCTAATATCAACCAATTTTTAGGCATGGGGACTGGAGGATTTTCATAGGCCATGTACATTTATCTTATATATTATCACCGTTTGCAGGTTTTTAAGATTTGAACAGAATGCATGGTCCGTCTAAGGCTCCAATCCCTCTAGTAGAGGACATGAGCAGTCATGGTCAATAATCAAGACAAGGTGCAGATGAAAAATATACATACCCTTTTCTGAAGTTGGAGTTTTCCAGGCTTTAAGATTTTCGCATCATGAATTTACTGGTCTTCCTTTATTTTACAAATCATCATAGCAAAGTTGTGTGTAACAACCTTGAAGCTGCTCGAATAATTTAGAATCATCCCAAATTAACTCATCCCACCATTCCTTTTCGGCCTTGATCTCTTTTATCGTGCCAATTACATTAAAGCTCATATCAAGATTCGTCAAATTTGGACAATCGTAAAAGCTGATGTGCTCTATAGGAGGCCAAGATCCTTTCCAAATGCCAACCAAATTAGGCAAATAGTGAAGCCTCAACTTTTTCAACTTGGGGAATAAAATTTCATTAGGATCAATGTTCTTGTCCTTAAATATCAGCTCTTTTCCTGCTTCACAATCTTCAACTATCAAAACCTCCAAGTTGTGAAGATTTTGTGCCATGGAGTATGGAAGAACATAAGACAAGACAGGGCATGTATGTATTGATAGATACCTTAGTTTAGAAAAACTTCCGGTTGGTACAGGGTTCTCACATATCTTTTCCAGGCTCCATAAAAAATGAATACTGAGGTGCTCTAACAATGGAAATGCACTACCCTCTACGTCCTTGCCATTTAGAACTGTCTGCATTACAGGACACTCCCTCAGTATGAGAAACTTCAATGCATTCAAATTTATAGCCCCAAAATCCGATAGTTTGCAGATAGTAAGGTGATGATCCAAGTAGAAAGCACTACTATGGCTTAATACCTCCTTCACTGCACTAGGTAATGTTTCCTCATTCACAAATATCAGGCGTCGATCTTGCTGGTTATAATCAAGTTCCACATCATCAGGAACACGTTCCACAACGCGCTTGACATTATGGCCAACAACAAATCTAAACTTAGTTAAGCGTTGGTCCTTCCATGGCCGACTACCTCGAAGAAATTGCTCGAGAAGCTCAACTTCTGGAAAGTGAATTTCAAGCATCTCCAACTGATTCAAATTTTGTATCTCCATTGTGATGAATTTTACGCATTTACGCCACCTCTGATCTCCTGGATAGACAGCAATGTGTAGCACAGTCAAATGCACCAACCTTGATAATATTCCATTGGAAACTAATGTCTGTGGCAGCTTTGAATACTCACTGCTGTTATTACTTCCATAGAAAGATACTGTCATATGCTTTAATCGAGTCAAACTTTGTACCTCGTCAGGTAAGTTATAAATTGCAGTGCCTCGGAGATCAAGTAACTCGAGAGTTTCTAAAGCTCCAATGGCAGATGGAAGTATGGAAAGATGTTTACACTCACAAATTATAAGTGCCTTAAGATTGTTAAGCTTGAAGAGTGACTGTGGGAGGGACTTAATTTTGGTTTGAGATAGATTCAAAACTTCAAGGCAAGGCATGTTCTCGAAAAAAGATTCCGGTATCACTCTCAAATGATTATTTCTTTGAAGGAACAAAGATAACAGATAGGGGCAAGATGGACTTTCAGGTAGACTGAACAACTCATTGTCCATTAAGAAGATCATCATGGCTTGTTCCCATTTCTCATTTGATGGGGGCTCTATTGATCCTGCACCAGCCCCAAACAAGAACTGATGACCTTTATCAGTCATAAAAGTATCTCTTTTGGGACTCTGAACCGGCTGTGTCAATGTAAAATCAGCTCGAACCAAAAAATGACAACCTTCTGCTCCTGGTAACATAAGTGTTGATGCAAAATCCCGGAGTACATCATGCATTTTCACAGAAACACCATTACCGGTACTCTCTAACATAGAGGCTTCTATGAGAGTCTGGATTATATCATTTCCCCACCTAAATGCATCTTCCATATTTCCAGCAACTAAACCGTCATCAACCAAGTGGTTTAGAAGCTGAGAGATATTAACCTCACAATCTTCTTGAAATGATGCACAATATAGAAAGCAATCTTTCACATCACGAGCGTTTAACCTGTCATAACTAAATTTCAATTGTTGGATCACAGCTTCATTATTACCATGTTCTGCATGAGTGTCAGGCATTAGAAGTTCCCTCAATGCATGCTTCCACACTGACACATTATTTTCTTTTCTCAAAGCTCTTCCAGTAACTACAATGGCCAAAGGCAAGCCTCCACACTCCGCAACTATAGTTTCTGCATAAAGCTTGATATCTGTTGAATAAATAATCCCACCGACTTGGTCATGAAACAATCCCCAAGCTTCTTCCCTGGAGATGGGCTGAATTTCAAGTTCTGTATCTGCATCCATAATTTGACAAACATCCAGGAATCTTGTGGTCAATATAATCCTGCAATCAACTTCATCACTAGAAACTGGAATTCCCACATCATCCAAATCAATTTGATCCCAGACATCATCCAGAAGAAACAATAACTTTTTGTTTCTCAAAGAATGTAATAAGGTAGGATAAAGATTGGTATTGGAGCCTGAAAGGCTATTTAATAACTGCATCTGAATTTGATCCCGGATCTTTTTTGAGCTCCAACGTCGTGATACAGTTACCCAAATGATTGAATCAAACATGTCATTTGTTTCTTTGTCATTGAACAAGGATTTAAGGATGGTAGTCTTTCCAATCCCACCAACACCATAAATGCCAATCCTTCTGACTGTATCATTCCTCAATAATTCTATGATCTTCAGCACATTGTCATCGATCCCTCTCTTCGAACTCCTCTCCCCAATTCTATTTGAAATAGGTCTGATGATTTTTGGTTTCACAGCTAAAATTGAGGCCATCAAACTTGACTGCAATAAAGGCTTCATTTGACCTTCTTCTTTACGCACATCAGGATTACTCTCACCTATTTCAGTAGGATTGGAATGAATCCCAGTTTCATACATTGCGGAAAAAGTCTCTTTCCCTGGAACAGGAGTAATCTCCTGCCCTGTCTCAGTCTCAGCAGCAACCAAACCTTGCTCCAACATAGATTTGTGTAGTTTCATTTGTATTGGTTCACTTGCTGCCTTATGTCGTGTCACTTTTTCTTTTAGGCCCATTGGCATCATAGACTCGACGTTTGCTGCTTTTAGTGTTTCCTTTAAGGAATCAATCATCATCTCCTTAGATTTCTCCAGTTGATCAGCAATCTCATAATGCATTTTCATCAGCTTCTCGCCGACTCTCTTATGGAAAAACAAATTAAAGTCGGAGCCCTTCCCTTCATCTTTTAATATATCATTCACTTCAGATATTATTTTTTCTGACGTCTCAAGCCATGTTTTGTATTCTTGTCTTGGCATATCTCCCTGCAACAGTCGCTTGATTTTATTTCTTTCCATAGATTCCCTCACAAGATTGAAAAGATCAACTTTTTGTTTAAGCTCTTCAAACTTCCTCTCTTGGCGTTTTGCAGGTTTAAATTGTTCTAACTTTCTCCTGAGTTGTTTGAAAGGTCCAATTTGGTGGCCAACTTGAGTTAATCCTCCACAAAGCACAGCCATGACCACTGCCATGTAAATTGATAACCAAGATGCATTATAAAGGTCTGTGACATGCTTTCTAGAAAAGAAACAAAACTAAATAACATAATGGTAACAATTTAAACAACTTTGGAAAATGACATCAAAATGGTGATTACAATGCAGCAGATTATACATCTAAATTTTCATGTTTCAGAAAATGACATGAAAATGAAAAGGCAAGACCCAACCGAAGGCTCAAACAGTTAATAAAAGCTGCCAAGTTATCCACTCATTCCTCATAACTTTTCATGGACAGGCCTACAAAAAGGTTGAATTTAAATGGGCAAGCAAGAAAATTACAACTTTCTTGGATTGCATGTCTTGATCCAGATAAATCTTTCTTAGCATTTGACTAGAAACAGTTGATTCAATTGTAAAGATTTACTCGCTAGAATTTCAAGATGTGGATCTTTGGGGACTGGATGATGAACTTGAAAATTATATTGTAGGTATGAAAAATGATCCTGAATTTTGTGGTGAAAGGGATTGGTGAACTTTCTCAAAAGTTGGTTAGCAAGAATAAGGCTTATTTATATCATCGCGTTTATTTGTTGTTGAAGTTGGCCTAGATTTAGCCCGTTGCAACCGCCGTCATGGTATTTGTTGTTGAAGTTGGCCTAGATTTAGCCCGTTGCAACCGCCGTCATGGCAAGAATTTTTCCGGTGATGAATATTGTTAAAAGTACACTTCCTAACCAAATGAGAGATAAATGATTGTTTATTTACTTGCATCGAAAATGATGTATTTAGAACAACTGATAATGAAATTATCATGGTACATTTCCAAACTAACGGGGTCTAGAAAAATGGCTATGTAATTTGTAAACAATATTATTTCAGTTAATATTTGAACACTAGGTAATTTTGAAGTTTACTATATATAAATTTTATTTGCTTTACAATTTTTTTTATTAATGTCCTCCCCTGCTGGCTACAAATCCTGACTCTGCCCTGTTTGTGACTTAGGTCAGTACCAAGGCAATTGAAGTAAAAAGTTCTATGAAGGATGTTCACAAAAAATTGTACTTACCAATGAGGTTTTCAACCGATAGTTTAGACTTACCAATGAGATTTTCGATTGATAGTTAAGACCGAGACCCTGGAGTTCTCGATCTTTAGGTTTGATTCTCACTAGAAACACGTGAGTTTTGTTATTCTTCTTTTTATGTGAGGTTAATGATTATTGAAAATTTCTCAGTAACAATGTGTTTAATGTTGATATTGATTATGAAATTCAATGTACTTGTAATTTCTCACCTAATTTTTTTCAAGCACAATTGCTTGCGAGATTGGATCAAGTGAGACTACTTACGTAGGTAAAAACTAAGCCTTCGCTGACCTTTTTGGCTTCTTTTTACGTTGCATGTCTCAATATTCCATTTACTTCATCTGATCCCTCTTGACGTTTTTTCAAGAGGTCAATGTCTAATTCCATTTTGCAATGCTCATTATCGTTAAAAAAAATATTATATAATTCTTTTTAAAGAAACCCTCAACCACTACCCTTTGGTGTGCAGTGGAAACCCCCATGATCCCAAAACGTCTCTATGAAGTTTTGAATCCATTACCTATACCACCTCTTCCCATGACATCTACCTTATCAAGATACTTCTGACCTTCACTACCATGGGCAACCTTAGGGTTAAAGTTACTCGACAGTATATAATATAAAATCTGTAATTTTATAAATTCTTTCTTTGGTCGATAGAATTGATTGGAGATTAGATGCCCTCTTGAACCAAATTTCTGCACTATCATCAGAAAGTAATTTTTTTTTCTTTTGAAGCCCCGAACAGTTATCAACTATACAATCTAAATTATAAATTTCGACAAAAGCACACTAACAATGAAAAATAACAATAATTAATCAAATCTCATGTAAAGGAAGAAACAAGCCTCGAGAGGAAACAAAGTTCACATAAAATAAAATAAATTCGTATAGAGTAAAGAATCGAACATGATACATAAAGGGGTCTCCTGACCCCGTTTTAACTATTAGGTTAAGACTTTTTTGGTTGAGATGAGCCTAATCAATGAATATAATTTTATGAGAATTAATATTTTCACAAGATCATGTTTACGTAATACTGAATGAACTTCACACTTGTGTTAAAAATATTTGTGAAAATATTAATACTTAATCGTGAAATAATAATTTCCTCAAATTATGACGTGTTAAATTTACTAGAATCCTGGCATATACTACATGTATATAATGAATGAGAAAATGTTAAAGAGATAATAAAGAAGTGGGAAGCTCAATGGAAGTTTTTAAATTTTAAAAAGTATTGGCTAGTATTAGCTAGAGAGGAGAAGAAGGAAAGTAAATTTATTTTTTTAACATAATCTTTCCTCCCGCTTTATAATATAAATACACAAACGATTATAGACCGTTGAATTTCAGATCAAAAACAAGCAAAAGCTTAAGTTCCACTGTTTAAATAGCAGTATGTAGAATCAATAAATACAACAGTTATGAGTGAACAAGGGGAAGAAGATGAAGAAGAAGAAGAGGGGAGACTAACCAGAAATTTCTCCCTTTCCTTCTATGTTTTTAATTATTACAGACGCATTAGTTTCTGATGACAGAGAATTCACAGGCGAGGAAGGATAAGCCAATTGGCGCCCATAAATGATATGGTAAAGTCTCCTACCAATGTGAAGACAAGAATGATACAGTTTGAGTCCGGTAACCATGCATCAATTCGATATATTTTAAATGGGTTAGGTATGAATATTATATATATCTATATATAAAATATAGGTTACTGACCCGCTGGATGGCGCGGGGAAAGTGAATAACTAGAAATTTCAGCCATTGACGATTCTAGACGTCGACCCTTTTCTTTTTTATTTTTGGATTTGAAACATAGTATAACTTAAGGTGTTGACCTTAAGGTTGGAATTCAGAAAATCAAGAAAATGAGCAAATCTCTCATTGACTATCGAACCGAGTTAAAAGTGGAGAAATTTGAAATTTGGTATATGAGGTTTAACAAATGACAAGGGCTTAGGGCCTTAGGCGAGCCAAACGGAGTCGCGTTTTAGCTCAATTAGTTTTACTTTATTATTATATATAAAAATAATAATTAATTAAATGTTAATCAAATTCTTGAGTACGATCTAAACAAGCCGGTTCGAACTAGACATTAGACATTATTATTGTTCAAATTCAGTTCATATAACTAAACGGATAAAGGAATTTGTTCTAGTTTGACTCGTTTAACGAGATATATCTCAATTAAGCGAGTCAATCTCGAGTTGAGTTTAGTCGATTCGTGTCTAATCAAATTTTTGTGAGAAATATGATTAGTTTACAGCTATAATTATTTGTACCCGCATTATTTGTAAGTCGTAACACTTTTTATTCCATCATATCAGTATTATTTACAATACATTACATCCTATTATCCTTATAGAGGAATTTTTTTTATTTTTTTTTGCAGGTTTAAATTATGAGACTGTATTGTTAGTCTGATTTTAAAATATATGACCGACTGTTACTAGGGGTGTCCATCGGTAAAAAAATCGAACCGATACCGAATCGAAATTACCGCTAAAACAAGAACCGAAAATCGAACCGAATTACCGGTTTCGGTATCGGTTCGGTACAAATTCGGTTTGATTTTTTCGGTTCGATTTTCGTTTTTTACCGATTAGCAATATATATAATTAATATTAATTATATATATAATAATTATTAATTATATAATAATTAATATAAATTTATTATTATATTATGTAATTCGGTTCTTTCGGTATACCGAATTGAACCGAAATTCAAAAATGCTCATACCGCTATCGGTACCGAAAAATATAAAAAATCGAAAAAACCGATACCAATCGGTTCGGTAAAAAATCAAAAAAATTGATCGATTCGATAAAAAATCGAAAAAATCGAAAATTTTGAACACCCTTAACTGTTATTGCAAATTTAAAAAAGTACTCTCTCGTATATATAAAAGACTAAATAAAGAGGAGATAGGTAGGGAGTTTCATAGGTAACTTATCTAAAATGTCACCTAAAATGATGTAATTTAAACTAATGAATTGTAAATCTGTACGTAGATATAGTGCCATCGAGTAAATACAAAATCAATTACAGATATTTACAGGCATGCACTCATTAATTTAAACTATGTAAGTTTGAATTATCCTTTAGACAAATCATTTAGTGCGGCACAAAAAAATATTATTTTCCTTTAATATATAAAATAAATACGAACATTTAATATTCAATGTACTTTTGTTTTGTTCTAAACTTCGTTCAACCAATTATATAATATTGCAAAGGATACATTACAGAGCAGGTATGACAAAGGACACCTTTTTTATATAGGATAGGATAGGATACAACGTCTCATTTCTTCAAAGGTGTCATCTTTGTCTTCTTGTGGGAATAGTTAATATAAGAGTCCTCAACTTTCGAAACTCCTCTTGTAATATACTCATAATCCGGTGTATCCTCTTTATATTTATTGTATTGGTATATAATGCATGTATTAGTTTGAATTAGATTTTTCAACGCTTAAATATCAATCCCTTAAATTTTAGACAATATTTTAAATTTGATAGGTAGATTCAAACGTATAACTTTAAAGAATTGATATTTTTGTAAGTTCATTTGATATTGTCGCAAATGAGACTTGCAAAAATATCAATTTTTTCACTCGTAAAAATATCAAATTGAGTTACGAAAATATCAATTCTCTAATTTTATTTTTTTACCAATAGACTATAACATTTCATCTGCTGCCAAGAAACATTTGGTTGGAGGCTCTATTTATGAGTTTGGTGGTATGAGATTAGATTGGATAGGATAGAAAGAAATGGGGAACAAGAGGGAAAGATTGAAAAGAAAGGGAAAGTTAGTATCCCCTACGTGGTGTTTGTGAGCTTGGACGAAAATTGGATGGAGGAGAAGTTTCAATCATTAAGGGAAAAATGAGATTAGAGTAGTAGAAATTTTTCTTCTTTGTGCGCATGAATTAAGGAAAGAAAAATAAAAGTTTATGGCACATAAATCCAAGTTTTGTGATTTTGAAAGTATATAACAAGAATAATGATAAATTTTAGTTGGTCAAGAATAGAAAGTTTTAGGCTCAAATTTGAGTTCATTTTTCGGTCATTAGTCATTACGATCAAACTCTTTCAATAGGAGAGTTATAATTTGATACACTGACCGTGTATATATGAACGATATTAGGATCATGACACATTATTAAAAGTCTTTAGATAGATGTCATGATTTTAATTTCGTTTATGTATACACCGATAGAATATTTAAGCTACCAAAAGTATATTTAAATATTATTTATAAAACAGCAGTATAAAATTAGAAATATAATAGTTAATTTATGGGAATATAACATTTATTACAAGACAATAGGTTACCTATCTAAAATATAACCTAAAATGATGTGATTTAAACTAATGAGTTGTAAATATGTAGATATTGTGCCATCGAGTAAATACAAAATCAATTACATATATTTAAAGGTATGCACTCATTAATTTAAACCATGTAAGTTAAAATAATCCTTTAGATAAGTTTGAATAATCCTTTAGACAAATTATGTAGTAGGATAGGATAAAACGTCTCATTTCTTCAAGTTTGTCATTTTCGTCAGAATAGATTGAATAAGAGTCCTCAATTTTCAAAACTCCTCTTGGAATAAACTGATACTCTGATGTATCCTCTTTATATTTATTGTTTTGGTGGAATGAGTCTTAAATTATTAGACTAAATAACAAATTTCATTTTTTAGAAGTTTTCCATTAAAAATAACTACAAGAAGGTGAATTTTTTTTTCTTTGCCCATAAGTTTTTTTTTTTTAAAATGATATTTTCAACACTAAAATTATCAATAAGGGCAGCTATGCAACACGGTACAATTATATAATGCATGCAGTACTGTGAATTGGAATTTTCGATGCTTAAAATATCAATCCCTTGAATTTAGGAAAATATTTCAATTCTAACGAGCATATTCAAATATGTAATATTATTTTTTTTTATCAATAGACTATCACATTTCATCTACCACCAATAAACATTTGGTTGGGGGCTCTATTTGTGAGTTTGGTGGTATGAGATTGGGATAGGATGGAACGATCGGAAAGAAAGGGAAAGTCAGTAGTAGTATCTATTACGTGGTGTTTGGGAGCTTGGACGAAAAATGGATTGAGGAGAAGTTTCGATCATTAAGGGCAAAATGAGATCAGAGTAGTAGAAATTTTTCTTTGTGTGCATGAATTAAGGAAAGGAAATTATAAGTTTATGGCACATAATTCGAAGTTTGTGATTTTGAAAGTAATATTTTCAAAATTGGACCGGTCATCGAATCGAAAATGGTATCAGGTGGATGGATCACTGATTCAACCAGTGGTCGAATTGTTATTGAACTAGTAACGTCATAAATATATAAAAATATATATTAATAATAATTAATAAAATTTTAAAATATCTAATTTTTTATCAACCGGGTTAATCGATTTTTTACCAAATTAGCTAAACCGGTCAAAATCGGACACAAAAGTGAACTGGTTCCCGACCGGCCAGTCCGATCTGAATTTCAAAACATTGTTTGAAAGCATAACAAGAATAATGATAAATTTTAGTTGGTCAAGATTATAAAGTTTTAGGTTTAAATTTGATATAATTTTTCGGCCATTACAATCAAACTCTTTTTATAAAAGAGTTATAATTTGATACACGTGTATATATAGATTGGTGTTAAAATTATAACATATCATTAAAAATTTAAAATGACATGATTTTAATTTCGTGTATACACTAACAACACATGAAACTTTAATTTATAGAAGAAACTCGCAAAAAATAACATTAGGAAGAAAAACTTTTGAAGTCCTTCATTTTCTTTTATATTTTTCCGACTCTTATTAATATGTGTATGCTTATTATGCCCTTCAAATAATAATTTAGTAAAATTATACTTTGGTATCCCAACTTTATTCTTTTTCTACCCCGTGCATTTAACTTTTTAATGTTTTCAATCAAGTCCCTCATCTCAGTCATCTGTCCATCAATTTGATTTCATTTGCCACTCTATCCGAAATAATAATGAACCCTGGCAAAAATAAACCATACGTCGGACTTCGGAGGCATATTTGTCAGGCAATTGATCCACATGCTGCAACAAGACAATTTTCAGCCATTACATAACTGATAAAAAGCTAGGGTTTTGCAAGTCTACAGTCTTTCTAATTCAACCGAAATTAATAAAAATGGACAAATTGAAGCTGGATTCATCATTACTAGGAGGGGGCGATTAAAGACGAGCGGAGCCGCCGAATCAAAGATCTTCACCAAGCCAGCTGGATTCAATGGAGGAGCACAGCTGGAAACGGATCACTGTATGAAACTGAGAGATTTGGTGACGGTGATTGAGGTATGTGCTCAATCTAATTGACTATTTACACAAGCTCTAGCAAAAAATTGTGAATGTTTCTTGTTAACACTCGAATATACTCGGTTAGTTCCAAAATATTATCATCAATTTTAATTTTTTTAAAGTGAATGAAAGACATTTTTAAATTCAAAAGTGATATGTTATGAATTTGTTTAACCTCTAGTTTATACAAGTATGAGTACTATAAATTGATACAAGTACCCTATTCACTCATTTATAACATTTATGAAACTTAAGGATAGACTAGTGTCATTTTAGCCCTCATTATTGTTGTTGGAGTTGTTGGAGGATATCTCGCATGTTTTTTGGTGAGTGGAGTGTGCACTTGTTAAAATGGATAAAAATGAGGTACCTTAAAAAATAAATGTGAAATCACAGGTGGTGAACTAGTAGTTTCCGTATCACATGTGGTGACTCGAAAATTGGTAATCACGGGTGGTTTTTTATATTTTACTTTTAAATTATGGATATTGTGTTATTTTATACTATCATAAATAAAAAGTGGACTTTTTAGTGGAACAATTATTATATGGTAATGGGACTCTTTTTGTAAAACGGATGGATTATTAATTGTTAGATTAATTGTTTTTAAAATTTAAATGCATTGCAACAATTTTACATTTAAAAATATTTTAAATTAATTTCCAAAAGTCAGCATTCGTATTGAGGGAGTACTAAACTGATTTAGGGCGACTAGTAGATATGAAGTGAAATTAGGGGTATACCACGTGTGGTGAAGTGGAACTGGGGATAAATCACATTCACACATAGTTAGATGCATTTTACACTTTATATAACCAACGAAGAAAAAATATATGTTTAGGAACATGTCCCACGGAAACTACAAGATAAGCTTGTTGCATTGCTAAACAACTGCAGTTACTGGTATTCTACAAGAATAGTCAAAAACCAATTTCTTATTACTTAACTTTAACATTGTATTTAAGAATGTTGCTTAGCAATTTAACTATTCATTCGGAATTTATTTTGCCTAGCAGTTAAAAATACATATAATTTTCAGCTACCAACCGCTCTGGACCATTCATACAGCTGCAGGCATGGAACCTAATTCTGTCTTTTACTGCAAAAAGATATTTCAGAGTCCTACTTTTTTTTTTCAATAAGGTTTATATTGGACACACTTAGACGTAATATTTTGGGATATACTTTTTCATTATTAAACTTAAAGAGTAAAATAACTATCAAAATGTTATATTTAAGTGTGTCAATGCAAACCTTAATATTCAAGAAAAATATCAAAAAGAAAAAAATAAGTAAGAAAAAAAGTAAGGCTTTCATTTTCAGACTGAAGTAGTATAATCATCAATTTTCGTATTTCCATTTGGTCAAAGGCTTTCATTTTCAGATTGAGGTAGTATAATAATCAATTTTCGTATTTCCATTTGGTCATTTTTGGTTGGAATGACTCGAGTGAAAATGATGCGTTCTTTCCCTCTGATTATCCAAAGACAAGTTGAAGATGATGTTTACTTTTTTTACTTCTGTTTTGTGCAACAAGTTAACACTGATGTCCAACACCAAGACCAAAAGAAAATGTCCTACTTATGACTATTTAAATTTAAAAAAAGAAGTAAAAAACTCAGAATTTAGTGGACGGAAAAATTGATCTAAATGAGTAGCACTGTACAATTAAATTAAATAGAGTAAAGAATTTTCGGATCGAAGTGTGGGTTAGTGCCGAAGTTGCTTACAGGAAAGAAAAGGAGGGAAAGAAACAAAGAGATTTGGTATTACAAGTCCATGGCAGATATAATTGCTTCACCTCTTCTAAACATTTTGTCAGACCGGTTACAATCTCTTGATGGTGTCTTGGGCGAGGAGATGCAGATAAAGATGCGGACGACGTTGCCGAGTTTCCAAGCCCACGTTGAAGAAGGAGAGAAGATGCTACCTGAGTATAACAAGGCGATCAAGTGCTGGCTGGCTGAGGTTCAAGATGTTGCTTATGATGCTGATGACCTGCTGGATGATTTTGAAAGTTACCGGCTGCAAAAGAAATCTGGGAAAAAGGTTTTAGTTAATCCCTTTTCCCGTTTTAAGCTGGAAACAAAGTTGCTGAAACTCAAAGCGAGGTTCATTGAACTTGTGGAGAAGTTTCATCATCTCGATGGCAGATCATCTTCTTTACTTACCAAGATAGCGGTAAACAAGGATGGCAGTGTTGACTTTTCTCCAAATCGCCGTACTGTTTCTTTCATATTTGATCGTGTTTATGGTAGACAGGACGATGCCAAGAATATAGTGAGCTGGTTATTAGACGATTCTTGTGATGAACCTGACCAAAACGTTTCAGTTGTTGCCATTTGTGGTATGGGCGGAGTTGGAAAAACAACTATTGCTCAGCTTGTTTTTGACGACGTTAAGGTGTGTAAAAACTTTGATTTGAAAGCTTGGGTTTGGGTGTCTCAAGAATTTGACGTGACCAGGATCCTCAAAGAAACCTTAGAATCTGCAACCTCACAAAGCCATGACATCTCGATCTTGGAGACAATAGGGAGGAGGCTCAGTGCAGTGCTTCATGGAAAGAGATTCTTGATTGTGTTAGATGATGTTTGGAATGAAGACGCAGAGAAGTGGTCGATGCTGGCAAGGTGGTTCAGCAAGGGTGCTCCTGGGTCCAAAGTCCTATTAACTACTCGGAATACCAAGGTGGCGGCTATAGCAGGTGGGATGTGGCAGTATTTCCTTGGTCCTTTATCGGAAGACAATTGTTTCTCTCTCTTTTCTGGTATAGCATTTAGTCACTCTCAAGATAGTGTGAACAACAGGTTGATAGAGATAGGGCGAAAACTTGTTACGAAGTGTCAAGGGTTGCCTCTTGCTGTTAAGGCTTTAGGCAGCCTGTTACGCTTCAAGAGGGAAGAAAGTGAGTGGTTGTCTATCTTGGAGGGAGATACATGGGGCTTACCAGAATCCGAAAGCTCTTTGTTATCTGTCTTAAGGTTGAGCTATGATCATCTACCATCAAATCTGAAGCTGTGTTTTGCATTTTGTTCAGTCTTCCCAAAGAATTATATAATCAACAAGGGCAAGCTAATTCAGTGTTGGATTAGCAACGGTTTTGTCAGATCAGCGGGGAGTCGTAGAACATTGGAGGATATCGGTGAAAATTATTTCTCGGAATTATTGCAGTTGTCATTCTTTACAGACATAACAATGGATGAATACGGTGACATAGCAAGCTGCCGGATGCATGATCTAATACGTGATCTTGCACTAGCTGTTGCAGGCACCAGGTGCTCTGTTGTAGAATCTGGAGTGTCACAAAATATTTCCAATGAACTCCGTCATTCCTCTTTGGTTTTTGTATCAGGACCACCAACTATTCCCAAAGCACTGCACCAAGCAAAAAACCTAAGGACACTGCTTATATTATCTGATCATTCTGGTACTTTTGAAAATATCCCCAGTATCTTCCCAGTCTTTAAATCCTTGCGAGTCCTAGATCTAAGTCATAGTGGTCTTCGTGAATTGCCTAGTTCTGTTGGTGACTTGACATGTTTGAGGTACCTTAACCTCTCCCGGACGCATATTAGAAAATTACCTAGATCAATCTGCAATCTTAACCGTTTGCAGACGTTTGAGCTATCCGAGTGTTACAATCTCAAGGAGTTGCCAAGAAACATTTATATGTTAACTAACCTGAGGCACTTATACATGCAATCGTGCTCTTCGTTATCATGCATGCCATATGGGATTGGGAAACTAAGGCTTCTTCAAACATTGTCAGTGTTCATTTTGACGAAGACTTCTGGTTTTGGTTCTTTAAGTGACCTAGGCGGGCTAAACCTAAGAGGGACTCTAGAAATTAAAAATCTTGAGCATGTGAGTGATCTGGCTGAAGCCCATGATGCCAAGCTATCTGAGAAGTCAAGTCTCTACTCCTTGGGATTATCATGGGGTCACAATTTGGAGAGCAAATTTTCTGCTCAAGTATTAGATAGCCTCAGGCCATCTCAAAATCTCAAAGTTTTGTATATAAAAGGGTATAGAGATTCCAATTTTCCATCATGGTCTTGTAATACCAACTTTAATCTTGTGAAGCTCTCTTTGATTAATTGCAACTGCGATGAAATTCCCCCGCTTGGGCAGCTACCTTGTCTTAGGGATCTCCATATACAAGGGCTTCACAAAGTTCAGATTATTGGGCATGAGTTTTATGGTGACGATCTTCTTGGTGGATTTCCATCATTGAAACAGCTTGAGCTTTTTGATATGTCTAATTTGTTGGAGTGGAGAAATTTTAAGCTTTACTTATCTAAAGTAGCATGCCCCCGCCTTGAGACATTATCAATCCAGGGATGCACTAAATTGACCACCCTACCGATACTTCCAAACCTAAGAAAGTTAGCTCTGTCGAACTGCAATTTAATGCTGTTAAGATCCTTGACCCATCTGAAATCGCTTTCCTCTCTTGTGATTGATGAATTTCGAGAGCAAGGGACAATTTCTACCACAAATCTTGGGAGATTAACATCGATAAGGACCTTGACTATATACGACTGTAATGATTTGATCTCTCTGTTGGATGAAGGCATGCAGGGTTTTACTTCTCTTGAACAATTGTCTATTTTGTTCTGTGCTAAATTGAAATCTCTGCCAATGGGGTTGAAATACCTCACTTCCCTTAAGAAGTTGCGTATTGTAGAATGCAAAGAATTAGTCCACATCCCAGATATCTTTCCACACCTCTCTTCTCTGCGAGAGCTCTCCATTGAAGGTTGTTCAAATCTAGTATCCTTCCCTGATACCATTCAGATCCTGCCCTACCAAAAGATTGTGATTCAATGATGTCCCAAGTTAGAGACAAAGCTGAAAGTAACAAACGATGATCAATCATTTAAGACGGCTTATTCTGCAAGCGCAGAATCAATAGTTGCAACTTGACTTGTAGCTCTGGCCCTAATGTAAGGGTGATGGAGGATCCAGCAGCCACCGCAAAGCAGATGCGTGCTGCTTTAGGGGAACAAAATAACTGTGCAAGCTTGATGGGGAGGCAGATTCTTCTAATTTATGGACCATTTGTGCCTCCAGGTATGTATTACAGTTCACAATTCTTTACGTAGTTGCATAGTATGTGCCTTTTCATTTGAGGTTCGTAAATGATTGCAGATATGGTGTTGAACTTGCAGTACAGCACTTACCCTTGTATTTGTTGAATCTTTGTTTCAGGGCCACCGGCGGGGCTACACTAGTGCGAGTGTGTAACATTCGGGGGTCCCATATCAAAACATGTGTGTCAATTTGATATGTATGCAAGGACCTAAGCTACTATTGATAGTACATTTAGTTATAATTTTTAGGTGAACATGTAGTGCTCTAAAATGACATAAGACGATACTATTAGCAACAAAACTATCATGTCCCGTTTTCAAGTTTTAATTTATGAAGACTAGCCGTGTAGTACTTGCTAGCTCTTTTGACATCTCAGAACAATTAGTGCTAATTTTTTAGCATATTTTTTTTGTTCAATATTCAGTTGGATGAATCGATTATTGTATAAATAAATATTTTATTAGTTCTTCTTTTCTTTCTACTTTTTGTCTACTTACTTTTTTTATTATATGTTTATTGTGATAAACTGAAAGATGGTCTACTATACCATCTTTATGATCTGACAGACAAATTAATATTAATGTTAAATATTGAAATGTAGATGCATAGGATGGATGTAAATAAAGAATCTATATTATTATTTTATTTTATTTTATTATTTACAGTTTTACATTAATTATAGAGAATGGATATTTTTGCATGTGGGCCTCTTTTTTTGGCCATAGCCACATTCAAAATATGATAATTTTTATCCACAACTGCTTAAATAGAGTGATTAATTACCATCTCCTTTCTGAAAAAAGTCCATTTATAAAGTTTAAGGTTATATATATATATATATATATATATATATATATATATATATATATATATATATATATATATATATATAGTCCCCTTCTTCAACGAACCTTAAAAAACGAACCAAAGACGAACCGTCGTCTTTGATATTTATGGCGACGGCTCGACCCGTCGCCATAGTCATGCACTCTATGACGACGGGTTGAACCGTCGCCATAGATACCAAATACGACGGTTCGTCTTTAGTTCATTTTTTAAAGTTCGCTTTTGAAAATATATATATATATTTTAGAACCTATTTTGTTACAATTTAATTGTAGAGTTACATTTTATATCAGAGGCCTAGGCGGACCGGAACTTGGAGAAGAGCCCCAAAGAGAAATTAGGAAAAATTTACCAAAACTTGCTATTGACTTCTATTAATAGACTCAAATATATGATCTTATACAGTAAAAAAAATAAAAATGGGTCCTTACTATTAGACTATCCCCTAAAATTTAAATTTAATTATTTTTTGTTTATTAATAGTAGTAATATTATATATAATAAAATTGCAATGATAAATTCGAAGACATTGTTGGTAGAAAAAAGAATTAAATATATAATGTTATTTTATAAAAATTAACTTTAATAAAGATTACAAATTAATAAATAATTCAAAAAGGTTACAAATTAATTTTAAAAAATAAAAATAAAAATCTTTTATGGTACACAGTGTGTCAATTATCAATTGTCAAAAGATTAATAGTAAGCAATAACTCAGTTTATAAAATAGTAATATTCTCTCATTGATGACCACTAGATCAACTGGTATGACTCATTTTTATTAATATAAAGGTCGAGAGGACTTCTGAGGATAGGTTCAGAAAATAACAGCGTACAATAAAGATTAAAAGACATTTAAGAAAATGTCATTTTAAATTTCAAAAGTTAAATTTACAACATTTAATACATGAGATAAGCATATTCATTTATAACCTTCCATTTATAATTCATTTAATTTTCATCACGGAATCAGGACCTCCCCTTTCCTTTGACCAACGGGTCCTCAAACCAACCTGTCCTCCCTTTCTATTCCTCGGTAAGTGGTTTTTTTTTCATTCATTCATTGATTGATTCAAGGTAGCTTTAGCTTGCTTCCAAGTCCAAGCGCTAGCGGTAGAAGCTAGTCGTCAGAAGCGAACTTCCGGGCCGAGAAGGAGCCAAAAAACGTGAGCGCCCCTGCGCGAGCCTTATTGAAAACTAAAGCAAGAAGGGAGAAACTTGAGAGAAAGAAGGTGCTTGCCCTTGAAACCTGTGGTTTGGGTGCCCTTTTTTTTTTATTGGATGGACAAAGTATACAACAGATACATTCACCGATTCTGACGTAAATCTAGCTCAGATAATGCCGAACTCACGCATTCAACTACTTGTAACCGTTAAACACAAATACATCTTATTGTAATCTTTTTATCTTTTGAAACAAATTACAATTTTAATATATATATATATATATATATATATATATATATATATATATATATATATATATATAATGAATCTAAAATATACCTCTTAAATAGTATATTTCTCTTAAATAACATACATTTATCAAAACGATGTTATTTTGAATATTCTTTTTTTTTTAAAATAATATTAAAATAAGATGTGACATTTCGCGACCCCATTTATTTTCCTTTTATTTATGAAAATGCCATCAAAAAATCTTCAAAACGACATCATTTTGATAAAGGTATGTTATTTAAGGAGGTATGCTACTATTTAAGAGGTATACTTTTAAACCGTCTTATATATATATATATATACCTTAGTCAAGTTTGGCTAGGCATGCACAGTAGGCCGAACTAGGCCGGTCCAGCTTGTGTCTGGTAGGCTTTGGCCGTTGACCAAGTCAGGACAGGTCTTGATTTTTGGGTCTGCGAGCCGGATTTCCCAACAAAACTATGGACTTTTATGGCCTGCGAGCCAGGTCAGGCTAGGTTTCACATGACTCTTCCAATTCTTGGTCCTTATTAAAAAAAAATGCTTCCATAAGAATAGAATAACAAATATTCTATTATCAACCATCAACTTCAATGTCACTAAGAAGCCTTTTTTTTTTAGTATAGTATATGTGTATTGCATGTATCTCACCCAAACAGACTTTTAGCATGTTGATTTGGGCTTGCGGGGCAGGCCAGGCTAGGCTTTTGGTCAGGCCGAACTTTTACGTCTAAATAGCAGTCTGTTGAAAATTTGCAAGTCGAACCGAACTGACCCAAGCTGGCTTTGACCAGGTCGGGTCATGTCATCCTTGTGCATGTCTAAGTTTGGCTATGTTAATAAAACAAAATAATTTTACTCCATAGGGTTAAGTTTTTCATTTTTAGATTTTATTAAATTAAATTAAATTTTAAATTTTATATAAAATTATGTCGTTTTGTTAAATAGTTTTATCCAAATTTGATTAAGACCATCTTAGATTACTTTTTTCATATATATATGTGTGTGTGTGTGTGTGTGTGTGTGTGTGTGTGAAGTAATTTAGTCAGAAGTGATCTAAATACTTGTGGTGCATTTGTAAGTTTTATTTCGAAGGAATAAAAGGAAAAATTGAACCTTTTTTTGAAAAACAAATAAAACTTGAAAGAAGGCGTTCAACTTTCTCTATTCCTCCCCTTATAATAAAACTAATAAACACACCATTGAGTAAAACAATAGATAGTTCATATACAAAATGGCATGTATACAAAGGATTTCTCCAAGAAACACAGTACTAAAAAACAAAAAGTAAAACATACACCACATAAGAAAATGCATAAATAAAAGAAAACAATACAATTTTCGATGCATTCCCAAATTAAGAAAATACTACTCTTTACTTTTTCTCCAGACACAGAGCTTAGTGTATCAGACCTATGTAACATAGGAATTCAAACTGATACAAGTAACTTAGTTGGAGCATATCAGTAATTAATTATATGATTTCTGCTATTAAAAAAAATAAAAAAATAGCAATGATACATCAAAGAAAGTTGCATTTGAAAGACGATATTTATATTTTATATAATATTTTGTCGATGCAACTTTTTTCAATACAGAGTAGACCGAAAAAAATTGTGTCCGTATTGCCTAATCCGGTGCTTTAGTTTTTGTCTATTCACAAGTCTCAAATACATCGAGCACCATCTATGGAAACATCTCTGATCGGGCATTTGATCAAACAAGCTACAAACAACCAAATAAATAAATAAATAAAGAATTGTCAAGAACTGTTAGCCATAGAACAGCAACAACAATTACGAAGTCTGATATAAAATTCATCGATTGCGTATTAGACATTTCTTATGTCTGCCACACATATGGGATCAGAGAGGTAAGTATTAAATTGCACTGTGTCAAAAATTTCTTAGGAACAAAAGTTTATTTTAAAGCGCAATGGCCATGGAGCACTTGAAAGTGTCCGACGAGTTTGGTGTTCAGCAATAATCCAACTGCTATAATAACAAGAACACAAATAGAGCAAAAATGCTAAATGCTAAATGCTAAAAGGAAATATCGAATGTACTATTATATTTACAGCATGATCATATAATCTTGTTTATTTTCAATATTTCCAAATGTAGACTCACTGGCTAGCTATGGTAGTACATTATTTATGCACTTCCAGGCTGTATCCTGATGTCAGGCCGGCAATTTGTCAGTTACAGGAAGTTTCACTAGAATGCCTCTGTACTTCCTATGATTTTGTAAGGTCCGATGAAACTTCTATGAACAAGAACTATGCCATTAAGTTTATCATCCACAAGAAGAATATTAAGACTTGGGGTTTTTCTTTTCATTATTATATGGAAGAGGAGAAACTTTTTATCGGCCTAGTTGACGTTTGGTCTTCAGTAGTTGATCAAAGAACAGGAGCTGGACAGGTTAGCCACAAGATTTTTGCTTTATTTCATCAACCTCGTAGATTTTAAATCCTAGTTGTTCAAAGATTTCAACACAATGTTTCTGTTGTAATATGATATTCTCTGCAGTTTTAGATGTTTTTTGATTCTTGCTCTCATTTTCCTTTTCATACTAATGTTACATAATGTATATAGATGTGGTATAAAATGAAAGAAATACCAAACAAACTTCAAAGAAATTAAGCAGGATCACATGCTGCTAATCAAAATATTTGTCAACCAACTGAATTAGTTTCTCGGGTGCAGACTATCTAGACACAGTGAAAGAGAACATCTTTCTGAGCTAATAATGTTCCCTGTTTTTTATGAGTTTCGGAGTGTAAAAATGTTTGTATCTCCTCGAGAATCAACCTTCATTATACAGAGAGATCACAATAGAAGAACAAAACCTTAAACTTTATGCCCAACCTCAATATTTGTATCGATAGAAACCGTTCACACCCTCTAACTACCCAATAAAAACCATTTCGTGCCTTCAGCCTTTTCGCTTGCTAAGAGTTTGTTAACACTCCAATGGAGACATTGAGCTTAACTCAACTATCAAATCCTAATCAGAAGATAGGGACTGAGAAGGTAGATTTACTTTTTTTCGCATCTTATTTGGAGCAGCTTATACCTAACTTTTAAAATAAAATAAAAAGGCTGAAAAAGTAGCGTCTGTTTCAGCCTTATCTAAAGTAAGTGTAAGCTTAATACAACATTTTCAATGCACAAAAGAAAAGGCTGGTATCTGGTGCTATTTCCAAACTTATGGCTTATTGAGTATATTTTCACTAAACATTTTCAGTTTATTTGCCAAACGTAGCATTTTATTCCGATAATAAACTATTTTAAAAGGCTGCGCCAAACATGATACTCCGGCTTATTGAAAAAGCTGATTAAATAAAGATAGTAAATAAGATACAGCCTATAAGCTGTTTTAAAAAAAGCTACGCCAAGCAGGTAGAACAAGATGAGAGCAGAAAGAAGGTGACTGAATCGTAAAAGAAACATTGGGGAAGAATATAGATGAGTCTCAAATGGTTATCTCAGTTCATTTCATATCAAAAGCATGACTACCATACTACAAGAGCTCATCATATATATAGATAAAGATCACACTGATCTCTGCAATAATAAGGAAAAGAAAAACGCAAGTATCCCTAATTGAATTACATGAAATGTGATGCCTAGGTTCTAGAGGCTGTAACTCTACTAATTACCATGTTACTCCCTAACTGTTTCTTTGGCAGAATGTTAGTGACTGCAGTTGGACAAGCAGCTGGATCAGCAGTTGAGCCAGCAACTGATGCTGCAATAGGAATATTTGGAATATTGAAGCAAAAGTATGATTATGTGAAAAAACTGGACAAGAATTTCCACAAGCTTGAAAAGGCAGAAAAAGATCTTGATGATAGGAAGGACTATGTAAATGGGGTGATAGAAAGGACAAGGGTCAGAAAAAAAGAGAAGCCGGAAACTATAACTTGGCTGGGACGAGTGACCACAGCTAAAGAAGATATAACAACACTCAAGATAAGGTACAGTGCCACCAAGAAATGCTGTTTTGGACTATGTCCTTTTAGGGCTCTTCTAAATCTCAGCAAGGATATAGTGAAGAAAACCAAAGAGGCGCATGATCTCAAGGGAAAAATGGAGGGGGATGAAAGCATTATAGTGACTGTACGAGAGCCTGTTAGAGTTGAAAAGATGTATCCCGTTAGCATAAAAAGCCTACAATCACTTCATGAGAAAGTAGACACACTACTGGACTACCTAAAGGATAAAAATGTCAGCAAGATTGGAGTTTGGGGTTACGCAGGAATAGGTAAAACTACAGTTTTGAAAACTCTAAACGATGAACTGGAATATGTGAAAGATTTGTTTGATGTGGTCATTTGGATTACTGTCACCGAAGACTGCAGGGTGAGAACAATACAACAGGTGATTGTGGAGCGGTTAAATCTAGACGTGGAGGGGATCAACACAGATCAACAGCTTAAAGATATAATATCTCAGGAACTGGTGAACAAGAAGTATTTGTTGATTCTTGACGAAGTATTTGAAAATTTTAATCTGGATAATGTTGGAATTAATGAAAGCCATGAACATGGGAAATGGGTTTTGGCAACTAGATACAGAACAGTTTGTGTGAAGATGAAAGTGGATGAATATGTTGAGATAGGGGGATTGTCTACAAAAGATGCTCTACAGTTGTTTAGTGATGTGGTAGGGGGTGATGCCTTTCTTCAACCACGCCTCAAAGCCATCGCTAGACAGCTACTTGGAGAATGTGGTGGCCTTCCACAGATGATTGAAACTATTGCGAGTACCTTGAGAGATGAAAGTAGTGAAGACGTATGGCGCAATAAATTGAGAAGACTGAGAGAGCCAACAGGATGTAAGCTGGAAGGAATGGATGGATTATTGAAGGCTTTTGATCTTGCTTATGATAAATTAAATGAAGTCTCAAGGAACTGTTTAAAATATGGAGCATTTTACCCAGAGGACTATCAGATTTTTCAAGATTATCTGATAGAGTGCTGGCAAGCCCATATGTTTTTTCCTCATGTTTCAACATTGAAGGAGGCACGGGAGGAAGGACATGATGTACTGAAAAGACTAAAGGGTTGTGGTATGTTTGTGAGGTGTGAGACTGTGAATTGTGTTAAGGTGCCCACCATTTATAGGAAGTTTGCACGAGACAAGTATCAAGAGAATGAGTTACTCGTGCTACCAAACGAAGGGAGAGAACATAATTCTTCGGAGGTAAAATGGGAACAAGCGAAAATGATTATGGTTAGTAACCTACAAAACGTACCTGAAAGTCCCGAATGTCAAACTGCCTCAACATTTCTTCTTCAAGACTACTCGAGGTTGCTAATGATCCCCAATTCATTCTTTGACTTAATGTGTGGACTTAAAGTTTTGGACTTGAAGCGTATTGAAATAGAATCACTCCCGCCCTCTATCTCCAACTTGATCAGCCTCAAAGCACTATATCTCAACGATTGCCTACACCTAGTTAGTCTCCCAACTGAAATTAAAGAACTCAAGGATCTTGAAGTCCTTGATATCCGTCGCACAGGGATTCTCAGTTTGCCCATCGAGATTGGAGTATTGTCTAATCTTAGGTGTTTAAGAGTGTCATTTACCAGACCTCTTCCGAATCAAAACCATGTTGGCACCCATCCCACGGAGATGATTCCCTCTAATCTTATTGGAAGGCTATCTTTGCTTGAGGAATTGACAGTTGAAGTGACTCGTGATGAGCCTGGCTGGAACAGAATAGTAAATAACATTGCGAGTGAGGTTGCCACCTTGTGCATATTGAATTCTCTCTGCTTCTGCTTTCCACATGAAACATGTTTTCAAACTTTTAACAATGACAAACAATCAAGGACAAACATACCAGTGACCATGTTTAGGTCGTTCAATATTCAAGTTGGCTTTGCGCCACACAATCCTGTAGCATTAGACATTTCTAACTGCACAGCTGAACGGCATTTGAGATTTTCCGCTGGCAGGGATTCCCCTGCAGATGCCATTAAGGAGGCACTTAAAGAGGCTTGTTCTTTTCACTTAATTGGTCACCAAAGTGTCCGGAGCTTATCCGACTTTGGAATGGATGGATCAGAGTGCTTGGAAGTTTGTAGTATCGAAGAATGCATTGAAATGGAAACAGTCCTTGGTCACAACATGACAGCAGTACCTAATGTACTTCCATTCTTGAGGGAACTGCGCATCTCCAGACTCCACAAGTTGACTTGTATATGGGAGGCATCAATGTTAGGAATCCTAGCAAAATTAACAATTCTAGAGCTGAATGACTGCTCAAACATGAGCAAGATTTTCTCATGGGGGATGGCCCAACAACTCCCAAACTTGCAGGATTTGACACTAAAGAAGTGTTCTCAGCTTGTCGAGGTAATAGAAGAAGACCCCCCGTCTATTGAGATAACTCAAGTTGACAACACACCAGAAGTCTTTCCAAAGTTGAAGATCTTGAAACTTTTTGAGCTACCAATCCTAACTAGCATATGTAAGGATGATTCATTGAAATGGGCATCTTTGAAACAGTTAGAGATAAAGGAATGTCAGGTGTTGCGGTATCTGTCACTGAGCACAACTAATGCTACACAACTGAGATCTATTACATGTAATGAAGATTGGTGGGGGCAAGTAGTCTTTCAGGATAATGAGGTCAAACAACATCTCCAAGGTCGTTGTCATTTTATTCAGTAAATAGCACCCCAATAATATCAGAGGAAACCTAGTGGGTAGTAAATTATGACCTCTCTTTTATTTTCCTTATGTTCTGATAATTTCTAATATCCTCCATTGAATGAACTGTGTATTTCATTTGTTGATGTTGTTGCAGCAGGCATTCCATCAATAAGTTGGCATCTGGTCCCTCATGCTGACAATTGGAGTCCTTTCAGGTGCTCGGAAAAAATTTGAGGACTGTGCAGGGCAGGAACTTCAGACTAAAGTAATGGGATAATTTCGTATATAATTTGTAAAAGGGAATTGATATTTCCACAAGAGAATTTGAGAGTTCCACATGACTCCCCTCACATGAATAGTAGATGTGACTCACATTCATGTGAGTAGATCTTGTGAAAATATCAAATTTTGCTTGTGGAAATAGCAATTCTTTTTTAATATGATATTTGTTTGCATACTGGTATTAGTTTTTTTTACCTTGTTTGCTTGAAAGTGAATTTGATAATATTCGGAATCAACTCCCCTAAACTGGGTCTATAAAGATATAATCTATTCACTAAATTTATGATAATAGTTGTTCATTAAGCTACAATAAGGGCATCGAGTCTCCACAGAATTTCACACTAATACTATCTTTTGAAGAAAGAATTTCAAAGGTGGGTAAAAAATAACATGCTGAAAAAATCTAAAACTGATACAGATACAATCTATTTATATCTATAACATACAAAGAGAATAAAACTGACTGCTCTAACTATATTCCTTCAATTATGCTCAGCCTGACAGCTGTACTTATACATGTGACTATATTCCTATCTAACTAATAACAGTTGACAGTTAGTCAACTAACTGATATAGCCTTACTCTTGTTACAGCTTCTAGTCTCTCTACTTCCTTCTTTAGGCTTAGTTTCTTCTATCTTGATATTCTCGACAGCTTGCCCATCTGTACTCTTGATATTCTATTCCTCCCTCAAGTTGGCAGGACTAAATATGTTTAGGATGCCCAACTTGTGTAGAAGGAACTGAAGTTGGATTGCTGTGAGAGGTTTGGTTAAGATATCTTCAGGTTGATGAGTTTTAGGAATGTATTAAGGCACTATCTGTCCTGCATTAAATCTTGTCCCTAATGAGGTGCCAGTCTATTTTTATGTGCTTAGTTCTTTCATGCAGAACCGGATTTTCTGCAATATATTGCAGATGTATTATCACAATATAAAGGTCCAGGAGTCAAATCTGTAATTCCGAAGTCCTTTAACAAGGCAATTAACCATGCAACAGTGATTTGCTTCTTGCATTTTCAGGATATCAACGAGTGTCCTAGAAGAACACAATATCCTGACACAGATCTCTTTGTCATAGGGCAGGTGCCCCAGTCTGCATCACAGTATGCCTTAAGTTGTAAAGGACTTTTAGCATGGAGAAGTAGACCTTGTCCTGGTGCTTCCTTAAGATATTTAACCAATTTAGTAGCAGCTTCCATATGTTCTACTTTGGGAGCTGACAAAAACTGACTCAGAATGTGAACAACATAGGATATATCTGGCCTTGTTCAGATATATCAATCTCCCTACTAATCTTCTGTATGAATTTCCATCAGGCATATCTATGCCTTCATCTGATGAAAGATGATGATAATGCTCAATAGGTATCAAACTTGGTTTAGCACCTAATAAACCCGTGTCCTGGAGGATTTGCAATGTATATTTCATCTGGTGCAGATATATTCCTTTGTCTGATCTTGCAATTTCAAGTCACAGAAAATACTTTAGATTCCCCAGATCTTTTATTTGAAACTGACTGTGAAGAAATTCTTTTACCTTTGTTAGAAAAGAGACATGAGTTCCAGTTAGTAGAATATCATCTACATATACTAGAAGAGCTGTAAAAGTGCCTTCATGATGGAGAGTGAAATCACTCTTTGATTGAGTAAATTCAAATTTGAGAAATGCTGAGGAAAACTTGGAAAACCACCGTCTTGGAGCCATTTTGAGTCCATATAGAGATTTCATCAATCTACAAACTGGTTTAGGTGCATTAGGAGGAATTGACACGTGAAAACCAGGTGGTAAATCCATGTGTTAACCTCTTCTGTTAAATCTCCATGCAAAAATGCATTTGTAACATCAAGTTGAGTCAAGTTCCAGCCTTTAATAGCAGCCACAGACAATAAAACTCTAACAGTGGTCATTTTGGCAACTGTTGCAAAGGTATGCAAATAATCAACACCTTCAGTTTGTGTAAACCCTTTAGCAACTAAGCGAGTTTTGTATCTCTCCACAGAACCAGTAGGCTTGTATTTGACATTGTAGATCCATTTGCAACCTACAGTTTTCTTGCCAGGTGGAAGAGGAGATAATATCCAAGTATTATTAATTTCTAAAGCATTAATTTCTGTTTGCATAGCTAGACACCGCTTAGGATTCTTGACAGCTTGTTTAAAAGAAGTAGGCTCATGTATGGAAGATATAGAAGCAATAAAATACTGATAGTTCTGAGAAAGAAAACTGACAGAATCTACACAAGACAAAGGATGTTTTGTGAGACTGGGAATTGTATTAGGAAGATTTTTAGGTAATTCAGTGTAATCTGTATATTTAGAAGGAAGAATTATGTGTCTCACTGGTTTTGAGGTATATGTAGAATCTGAATGTGAAGTGTCAAGCGTGGATTGTGAATTTATATCAGATGTAGTATGTGCAGGTGAAGCATGTATAGAATGTGTATGAGTAGAAGATGCATTAGACTCATCTGTAGTTGTAGGTATGAAACTTGTATTAGATGGAGTGAAGTCCAGATCATCAATAAAGGAGAATCCAGAATGAAGATTAGGAACAAAATATAACTGAGAAGTTGCAGTATGATAAGGAAAAATATCCTCATTAAACACTACATTTCTAGAAACAAAAGTTCTTTTGGGGTTAAGATCAAAAAGCTTGTATCCTTTCTGTCCAAAGGGGTAACCAAGAAAAATGCATTTGATTGCTTCCTCTCAACAACTCCATTTTGTTGAGGTGTCTCAACACAGCTACTTTGATGTAAAATAGCTAGAACAGATAACAAATGATTTAAAGAACTGTTAAATAATTCAGTCCCGTTATCAGATCTCATGACTTTAACAGTGCAATCAAATTGATTTTTAACATAAGCAAAGAATGTATAAAAATGAAAGGAACTTGATCTTTAGATTTCATCAAATAAGTAAATACGCTTTGAATAGTCATCAACAATTGTTAAAAAATAAGCACAAGAATTATAGGTTTTCTGCTTATAGGGACCCCATAAATCACAATGAATCAACTCAAACTTGTACGTATGAACACTGTGACTGGCAGGAAATGGTAATCTAACCTGCTTAGCAAGTGGACAAACATCAGAATGAAAGGAAGGTACACAGGAAGAAATATCTAATTCATCAATTGTTCCTATAATAGACAGTGGCGAATGACTGAATCTATTATGCCACAATTGAGCTGGAGATATGAGTTGTGAAGAAAGGACGGCAGATTGAGTAGCAGGAAGCACAAGTTTGTACAAGTTTTGAACTCTACCAATCCCTTTGACTTTCATCATCACAAGGTCCTGAAAAACACAGACATTAGACAAAAATGAGATACACCATTGAGCGTCTCTAGTAAGTTTACTGACTGAAATGAGATGGAATTTAAATGCAGGAACACACGGAACATCTTGAAGAGTAATGTCAGAAGTAAGCTTAACATTCCATTCATGTGTGACAAAAGAAGTCTGACCATTAGTTAAGAATATGGTGGAATTGATACTCACTGGATTGTCAAGAAGTTCATAAGATGAGGTTATATGATCAGTGGCCCCAGAGTCAATAATCCAATCAGTGGAACATGTGAATGCAGATAGGTAAACAGTATTAATACTTGAGAAATAAGTTGTACCTGATAAAGTGAGATTACTATAAGAACTTGAAGGTGCACCAGGTGTGGTGGGTGCATAGTTGTCATGACGACGACTAGGCGTCCTGGCGTTAGAGAAGGACAAGGCGACGCCTTAAACGTCGAGCCGCCAAGGTTCACACCTTGGTAATTAGTCCAAGTTAAGTGATGAAGTCATTTTGTACCCATGACTGATCATAACCCATGGACTAGCTACATGGTGTAATTTTATTACTTACTAGACTTGTAATGTGTGATGGGTGTTTGACTTAGTTGATTCTTTATTTTCTATGTACCGCTTGTTAACTTGTTTTACTAGTTTTCAATGTCAAGTGTTGTATTTTTGAATTTTAATTGTTAAGTATTTATATAATTGTGTTTTTAATTGTATTCCATAGTGTTAATTATTATATTTTGAGTTTTAATGCGTATAAAATTTTATTGTTCAATATACTTTTGAACTAAAATAAATAATGTATAAATTGCACATTATTAACGATTTGTCGTCATTCGGACGCCTTATCGCCTAAGCGTCCTGACGGTTAACTACCGTCATGTCTCACCGTGACGCCATGACAACTATAGGTAGATGTAGTCATTCTCTAACTAAGAAGAGCCATCAATTGTTGATATTGAGCTCGAGTAAAATTGGATGATGTAGGCAGATTGCCAACCAAATTTCCGTAGGCATTAGATGTAAACATATTGCCACCTTGCACCAGAAATAGTGCTACAAGTATTAGCACCAGATATTTCTTCACTTGAGCTATTGTTGGAATAGTCAAAAAAAATTACCACCAGATTGCATAGAAACATTTGAGGGCTGTGATACTGGAGATTGATGCATAACTTAAGCAACAGTTTTCACTTCTGAAAAACCCTGAGCCTTCTTGTTTTTGTTTGAAAATCCTTTTAGATGGAAACATTTCTCTCTTGTATGATTTGTTCCATGAGGGTATGTACATTCCAGATTTCCTTTCTTGCTTCCTTTAAAATCAGCTTTAGCAAATTCTGGAACAACAGAGATATGAGAGCCAAAATTTCTTTGTTTCTCCTTTTGTTGAAGAAGAGCTAGGGCCTGACTCACTGTAGGAAGAGGTTTCATCATCAACAATTGACCTCTTAAATTAGTAAGAGTGTCGGTCAAGCCCATCAGAAATTGAGTAACCTTCATAGCTTCATCATTAGCTTCTTGAAGTTTCATAGCACCGCACTTACAATTACAAGTGCATTTTGGAATACGAGTCAAATTGGAGAGCTCATCCCACAGTTTTAAAACAAGTGTAATATGCAGAAATACTCATATTATTTTGTGCTAACTGTGATATGTCCTTCTTAATATCAAAGAGTCTAAGGCCATTACTTTGTTTGAATCTAGTATGAAGATAATTCTACATCTCAAATGCATATGGAATGTACACAATACTAGAAGTACTTTCTAGAGAAATGGAATGAGTAGGTAGGTAATCACCATGTCATTGCATCTTTGCCAATGAACAGAATATTGAGATGTAGAAGAAGGTTCAAGAAGTTTACCAGTAACAAGGCCTAGCTTATTTTTGGCTGAAAATGCCAAGTTCATAGACCGACACCATTGATTAAAGTTCTCTCCATTCAGAGGCCGAGTAACTAAGACATGACCTGGATGATCAGATGGACGAAGATACAAAGGATGACTCGGATCTAGGGCTAGAATCTGATAATCAGTGTCCACAGGTGTTGCTGTTGCAGAAGTTGATGCTGGAGAAGTTTCTGTTGCCATGAATAGATCTAGAAATTTTACAGAAATTTATAGCAGAAATAGTAGAACAGCTGAAATAAATAAAAAAATAATAAATTGTATAGAACAAAGATGATTATATAGAAAAGAAAATCAAATGAAGAAATTAAGCAACCATGAAAGCTCTAATACCATGCTGAAAACTGAAGTTTCTAGAGAGAGAAGATGAACCAGAAAAAATACTCTGTTGTATTGAACAAAACATCTAAACCTGATACAGATACAATCTATTTATATCTATTACATACAAAGAAAATAAAACTGACTGCTCTAATTATATTCCTTGAATTATGCTCAGCCTAACAGTTGTACTTATACATGTGACTTTATTCCTATCTAACTAATAACAATTGACTGTTTGTCAACTAACTGCTATAGCCTTACTCTTTTTACAGCTTCTATTCTCTCTACTTCCTTCTTTAGGCTGAGTTTCTTCTATCTTCATGTTCTTGAAAGCTAGCCCATCTGTACTCTTAACATAACCCTAGTAAACAAAACAGTTTCCTGTAACAACTAATGTCAATGCATTGCCTAGCAAACAAGAAACTTTAGAATTGCAATTAATTCTAACCTCTACAACTCATCACCATGCATTGATGTGAAACGGAGTTGAAGTCTTGGAAATAGTGCATTTTCCTCCCAGAATAAGCCATCCCACCAGTCTTTCTATACTTAAATCTTCTTTATAGGCTTAGTCAACCGGAAACCACAAAGATTTCTCAGCTTCGGGCAAGATTATATGTTGATCTGCTCTATTGAATGCCAAGAAGATCCACCAACGTTGACCAACTCAGGCAGATAGTGTAATGTTAATTTCTTCAATCTAGGAAGTACTGAAGAAACTTCTCCTTTATCCAATTCCAACTCGGGTTTTATTATCTCAGTCAGGGCTGCGCAATCTTCAACTACCAGTTCCTTTAAGTTAGAAACATGTTGAAGCATAGATTGTGTGAAGATATAAGTCAATTTAGGACATGTACGAACGGACAAAATTCTCAGCTCTTGGAAACTTCCACAAGGCAACGTGCTCTGCCAAATGCTTTTCAAGTTCCACAAGGAATGAATGCTCAGACGTTCCAAGAATGGAAGCACTCTTTCATATTCTTCCTTTCCATTTATGATCACATACATATTGGGGCATTCATTCACTATACAAAATTTCAAGCCCATGATATTATCTACCTCAAACTCTGTTAGGCTGCTGCCTGTGAAGTGATGATCCAAACAAAAACTAGTGGCATGGTTGAGCACCCTCAGTACTGCATCAGGTGTTCTATCGCCACACATAAATCTCAAGCATCATTTTTCGTGGTCATAATCATACTCAGATATCCTTTGGGAGTTGAGATACAACGTGGCTGATGTTATGTCCCACAGTGAATTTCAATTTGCTCAAGGTATCTCTCCGAGAGTTATTCTGGCTCTTTGGGGGTGGTGAGGTTGTCATGGTTATTCTATTGGTTGAAAAAAGATCGCTACTAAATACTAGAAGGCCCTACTTCTAGCGTCAATGTCAACGCTCGAATTTCATCCGCACGTTCAACCACTGGCTTGGACGGGGACTTGCACAGAAAGAACCACCAAAAGTATTTGGTGGGTAGAAAGTATTTAGTAGGATAAAATAAGATGTGTGTACCTCTATTGCTCATCATGTATTTATAGTATTCATATTGCTTAACAGGACTTCAATTCCTAATAGAAATTGTGTAGTAGAATCCTTGTCGGAGAAGATAACTACCACACTAATCAATGTTAAATAGGTAACTCTCATACCAATTAGTATTAGATATGGTAACTAGTTGGTATTCGAATTGATAAGGAAAGCGAACCCAAGCCTATCGAACTTAGGAGTCTTCTTGTGCGTGCACTAGGCCTGATGGACTGCAGGATCAAGCCCAACATTGGCAGCCCATTTATGCTAGTAAAATATGCAAACACCAAGAATATCATCATTTGGAAAAAAGAATTGTAGATCAATCAAGTTCTTCAATTCTGCCACCTCTTCTGTAATGGAATTTATGCTTTTATTCCACCTTGAATCCCCTGTACGCACAACAATTCCCAATTCTTTCAGCTTCAAAAGACTTGATATGGTCTCAAGTGGAATCAATTCACTTGGCAGATTATCACAGTTGACAATAGGTCCATAAAAGGATACTCGCAAGTTTCTGAGAACAACCAATTTCCCGATCTCATCTGGAAGCTTATTGATCTCTCGACCTTGTAGATCAAGTGCCTCAAGATATTCAAGACTGCTAATTTCCTGTGGGAGCTCAACCAAAAATAGATAATCTAGTAAAATCAACTTCTTAAGCTTACGAAGTTTGAATATGGAAGATGGCAATGACTTAATTCCGGACTATGACAAGTCCAAAACTAGGAGGAGAGGCATATTTCAAAGGTATGCTTCTAAGGTTGATGTTATTGTGACGAAACAATGTTACAAGTTTTGGGCAGCTTGGTTTCTTGTGCAACCTTGAAAACTTATTATCCATCAAGAAAATAGTTTCAACTATTTTCCAATCTTCCATTGGAGGGGACTCTGTCAGTCTTGCAGAAGATCTTGACAAGATCAAATTTATGTAATTTGACACGCGCAGTGGAATATGTGGTTGGACCAAAACACCCTAACACAAACGTGAATAAATATTATAAATCCTTGTACACAAAAAAATGTAAAGAATTTTCCAAAAGAAACAATAATATTATTATAAATTGAATTGTTGATTACATAAGAAATTTCAAGGCAACCTATATTTATAGGTCTATGTACTTTTCTACAACTACTATGAAAATGATAATAAATAACTCTCCTAATCTACTCTGAAAAAAGATAATAAAACTACTAATGACTTTCCTACGATTAATTGAAAACTATTATAAAACATAGTAAATCTCAATCCTACTACTTTTTCCTAAATAATAAATGAAAATACATCAAATAGAATAAAACTCTATAAATAATTAAATATATGAAAATCTTAAGTTTTATTGTTATTTTCCTGTGTATCAGACTTCCTTTTTAGAAAAAATTCGTCCTTGGATTTTAAAGTGAACAAGTATCAAATACCAAGAACCAATCTTCAATCTTCGCAAGATCAAACCTCCATAACTTTTCTTCTCAAAGAACAATCCTAAAAATAAGTGAGAAAATACTAATGTCTTCTAATTAACCTATATGACAAAGAAATTTTCAGGGATAACAAAATCAATAATTTTAATATCCTCGGTCACTAAAAATCTCATGATCAATCTTGTTTGTTGTAGTATCCCTATCTGTAATATCTTCATGCTTAGATTTTGAGATATCTTCTATATTTTCCTCAATAATGTGCAACTTGTTAGGAACTTAAGATTCTTCAACTACATTAGCTTCAACCTCAAGTTGACTTTTTTTCAAAACAACACCCTTTTGAGCTTTCAAACATGGCAATTCTTCAGTCTGTGGTGTACCAATGGACTTTGTAAGTGGACGACTTGTAACCATGTAGTCTATCTGCTCAAGACCATTAATCTCGTACTCATCCCCTTCCAATTTTAGCTTTAGATACCTTGTAGTAGTATGCATGCTTGATTGGCAAGAAAGCAAACAAATTATATAACCATTTTCATAATCGAAATATTCACCATGTAAATCATGCAACCACAACCAACCTAGCAATATATGTGTTACATCCATAGGCAAAATATGACAAACCACCTCAATTGTATACCTTTTAAACATGATTGGAACAACGCACCAAAATGAGACTTTATGGGTATTACTAATCCAAGAAATCTCAAAAGGATAAGAAATTGGTTCGGGCTGGAGGTTTAATTCTTTCACAAGCTTGGGTGAAACTATATTAAAGTCATTTTTATTAAGAACAAGTTTGTACAACTTTGACTTGCAAATGCACATAAGTGTGAAAAGTTAATTCGGGTCGCAAGTCATTCCTTCGAATTACTTTAGGAATAAAGACATTTTCATCCATGGTAAGAATTTTTAAATTCACCAAACGGAAAAAAAAATCCCAAACTTTGAGGACCAATTTCAAGTACATTAAGTTCTGAGGGTTCAATGTGCAAAAAATCACAACTTAAAGGACCATAAGAATATTCTTACTTAAACCTCAGGAATGAAATTGAAATCTGTCAATAAAATCAATACCTCTTTCCCTGTTGGTCACGCAAATTGATGTTCAACCAAAGATTTCCAAGGCAACTTGAAGCTTCTTATGAAGGTACAATGCAGTAGTGGATATGGATTGATGAAGATGATAAACAGTAACAAAATTTTCTTCCTATTTTCTGATAAATCGAAAACTACGCTCGACCCCGATCTAGGTGAAAACCATCACGAGTTATGCAATCCTCAGCTTTAGAATTTAGTTTTCACCAAAAATTAGAAAATTCTCAAGATAACACACCAGATTTTTACTCCACTGCTCCTTCAACCATGACCAATGGATATAGTTATCCAGGTTCTGATGTCAATTGGAGTAGCGAAATATGTGGTTAGACTGTAACACTCCAACACAAACATGAATAAATCCTTGCGCAAAAGAAAATGTAAGAAATTCTCCAAAAGAAACAATAATATTATTATAAATTGAATTGTTGATTATATAAGAAGTTTCAAGACAATCTATATTTATAGCCTTGTGTATTTTCCTACATATGCTTTGAAAAGTATAATAAATAGTTCTTCTAATCTACTTTGAAAAAGGATAATAAAATTATTAATTTACTTTCTTATGACTAATTGGAAACTATTAAAATAAAAATAGTTAATCTAAATCCTACTAAATTTTCCTAAATAATAAATAAAAATACATCAAAACTCTATAAATAATTAAATATGTGAAAATGCTAATTTTTATTATAATTTTTCTCAGCATCAGTTATTTATATTTTGGTAATCCTCAGGCTTTGTTGATATGATCCATACTCCTAAATCTCTAATAACCTTATGCATCTTTACAGTGAGTCCATCATTAGTTTTCTCCAACAAACAAGCATCTGTAATTCTATGTTTGGATTGGAGGAATGAAGGTAGGAATGTAATGACTCGTTTCTATGGAATGAAAAAAATTGTGTTTGGTTGATCTATTGGAATGAAATGGATCATTCCTATCCCTCTCAAATTTATGAATTTTATTCTTTGAGAGAAAGTATAAAATAACTCATTTCAGTTGGAATGGAACGAATCATTCCACTCTTCATTCCATTCATTTCTCCATTCTATCCTTTCACCCATTTCATTCATTCAATCCAAACGTAGCATAAATGATAGTTGTCATGCAATCTCAACTTGTAATTAAATGTCTTCTACTCCAATGTCTAGAAATAGCTATGATATCGAATGTGCTCTTTATTTTGGACAATTGATCAACGCTTCTCGTCTTGCTAGTACCACCAATTCCATGAATACCAATTTTCCCAGCTTGTAGCATATCGCATAATCTTGTTTACAGCTTGTATGATATGACCTGCTTTTTGGGACTAATTCGTGGTGCACATTTACCAACAAGTTTCCCGACTACATCTATAACTGAGTCCTTGTCAAGCATTTTCAGTACCGTACCCATTAGGCTTGGAATCTATCACACAAAATATTATATTATAACTAGTGTTAATGCCTGATTTTGTACGGCTGTTGAAATCACCAAACAACGTACAACCTGCACAGTGAACAAACAAAAAGTCACACAAAAAAGCTTGACTGCTTAGGCCATCGGGGGATAGCTCCGATGTGAGAATCAGTATAGGCCAAAAGTGTAAACAATGGAGGGTTTAAATTGCTGAAAATAATAAAGCATGAAAGTAATGAATTAGTGGTGCAAATTTGATGTACCGTTGACCTCCACTTATGGCTGTATATATAGTTGTTATGCACGCCCTGATTGAGTTCATAATGGAATAAGTCTCCTTATCCCTCCAACTTCAGAAAACCCAATCATATGTATATAAGGACTTTAACCCTTCTAGAATATCAAGCCGTAAGAATATATTGTAATGGACTAGTAACTGTATTGGGCCCCTAGTATAATTCTGATGTGGGCCAGCACCTGAACCGGGCCCTAAATGTAAGAATAATATGAACCTGCACCGGAACCGAAACCGGAACCGGCTCCTGAATAATTTCATCCCACTCTCCTATTATAAAAAATTTATAATAGGAGAGTAATGCCAAAAAATTGATCCGACTAATTAACCCTACCTCCAAAATATATGCCAATACTCCCAAACTCGCCAAACCCCAAAACATAAGAACTAGCAACACTCCCGAACCCCCATACACATTCGTAGTCGATGAACTGTCCAGGTATAAAATCCAGGATGATGACATCTGCTACCCCCAGTCACTTCTAAGTTCGAAGACCTGTCCTTCCTTATCTCTCCTCTCCTTATTTCGCCATGATCCCGATGGAGGTCCAGAGACCTGTCCTTCCTTATCTCTCCTCTCTTTATTTCGCCATAGTATGGCTCCCGACCTCTCGAGAGGCTTTTAATTTAGGTTCTGAAGAATTGTTCGACTTTATTATATCACCGTAATAGCGCTCCCGATCCCCTAAGGAGGTTTTTATCTGACCTTATATCACCATAATAGTGCTCCTGATTCCCTTAGGGAGGCTTTTATCCGACCTTATATCACCATAATAGCGCTCTAGACCCCTAAGGGAGGCTTTTATCCAACCTTATATCACTATCATAGCGCTCCCGATCCCCTTAGGGAGGCTTTTATCCGACCTTATATCACTATAATAGCGCTCCCAACCACTAAGGGAGGCTTTTACGACCTTATATCACCATAATAGTGCTCCTGATCCTCGAGGTTGTGTGCCGGTTCGGGGAACATGGTTTCCTTATGTCTCCCCTCCTTATCTCACAACCCCTAAGGAGGCTTTGAAGTTGAGGTTCCGAAGAACCATTCGACCTTATATCACCGTAATAGTGCTCCCGACCCTTAAGGGAGGCTTTATACCGACTCGAAGAGCTAAGCTGCCTTATATCTCCCCACCTTATATCGCTGTGATAGTGCTCCCAACCCCTAGAGAGGCTTTGTACTGACTCGAAGAGCCGGGCTGCCTTATATTTCCACACCTTATATTGCCATGATAGCACTCCCGGCCCCTAGGGAGGCTTTACACCGATTCGAAGAGCCAGGCTGTCTTATATCTCCACGCCTTATATCGCCATGATAGCGCTCTCAACCCCTAAGGAGGCTTTGTACCGACTCGAAGAGCCGGGCTGCCTTGTATCTCCATACCTTATATCGCCATGATAGCACACCCAACCCCTAGGGAGGCTTTGTACCAATTCGAAGAGTCGGGCTGCCTTGTATCTCCACACCTTATGTTGCCATGATAGCGCTCCCGAACCCTAGGAAGGCTTTCAAACATGGTATTGAGTGCATGTGCCTTCAATCTGTTCTCTAATTGTCCCAGAGCAAACTGATCAACTGAACATGTTCAGGACAAGGCTGTCAGCGGTTTCATAATTGATTAGATTTTAAAATATAGTTGCCCCAAAGGATTCTCTACTTTCTCCACACATAAGTTGCCAATTTAGACAGTCTGGAATCCAAAATGATAACTCAGAAGATCCTGTAACAAACATTAGATTTCCTGGAGCCCATTTTATGACCGGAGGCTCGGTTTCAGTACTCATCCAACTAGCAGCTTTGTTGCCATTCAGAACACTCCAAGCATAGATACTATCATCACCCGAACCTGATTTAACAAACGCGCTCGGTTTCAGTACTCATCCAACTAGCAGCTTCTTTGCCATTCCGAACACTCCAAGCATAGATACTATCATCACCCGAACCTGATATAACAAACGCTCCCTCAGGGATGCCTCCAGAGTGAAACTACTAGAAATTGGCTTGACATTGTACGTGTGTAAAAGTGTGCCACGGAATGAATCAAGTATATGAATATGCCCGTCCATAATTGTCAAAAACTTAAGTCTACCATCATTGCTGTATTTGACAATGTTCGCATCAGACATATCTCCTCCAACAGAAAAAATTTCAAAAGGGCCCTTTTCATAATAACGGATATCAAACATTCTTATGTATCCACCAAAAGCAATTGCAAATACGAGTCCTTGATTATCATATGCTGTAGCCGGTTTTCCTTGTACATGTAAACAGCCCTGACATTTATCAGTTCTTTGATCCCAAAGCAATACAATTAGATCAAGAGAACCAGAGATAAAATAATCTTTTCTAGAGCACAAGCTTAGAGAGACAACCATGCCATGTGGTGACCTTTGAAGTATCGCAAATACTTGTTGTCATGCAATGACAATAGGCGCAGAGATTCATGATACAGAGATCTCTCAAAAACCTAAGATGAAGCCCTGTAGATAGAAGAAATTCTTGAGATGGTGGAACAATTGAAGTCATGGGCAACGAGAGATACCAGTCACCAAAGCTGGCAATCTAGAAAGATCCCTCAAGACCATCTGATTCCTTTCAAATTGGGCAGTTTCCAACACAGAAGACCCACTCGATCGATCACGAATTGAACCGGTAGAATCGCAAATTAAGAGAAATGAGATCGTTCGTGCACCATACAGGTGAAATTCTAGTAAGACCGAAGATTGCTCCGCACACTGATCGTAAGTGGGATTGTTAATTGCCAGGATTCAAAGAAGGAAAAGAGCCCCAATTCTTCTCAATTGCAAGAATTCGTGAGAGAATTCCATAATGACAGATTGAAAAGTGTGGCCACGCTGCTTCTTTCTTTTTCACTGAGAAACATATGTTCTAAAGAAACCCATAAATCCTCCGGTCATGAGAAACTTCCGACCTACTTTTATGGCTTTGAAATCACCAGAGATTGCCGATTCGAGTACGCTTGATACCATCGAAAGTGCACGAGAAATTCCCGCAAATCCTTTAACGCTGCAAATCCTTTAACGCTGAATATTTGAGCAGATTTTTTATATGGATAGTTTAGGAAAATTCTGTCGTGATTCGGGGTTTTTGCATATATAAAAAAGAAACAGTGTGCTGGATAGGAACGCGAGAGAGAGATCAAAAGTTTAGAATTATGTGATGAAGTGGCAAAGGCTGAAGTATTCAAGCTTTAACTACATATGTATCGTGTGAATATTATAATAGATACTGCATATAAAATAATATTTATAATGATGGTGTTTCAATTGTTATGAATGGAGTAATAACAAAACTCCATGCATATATTGCATGCATATTTATTTTTAATTAAATAAAATAAATAACTTAACTTTAGATGTAGTCTCATTCTTCATGTCACGGTATATCAACGAGACGAGAATATAATGTAGTTATGAGATGCCAACTTCAGTATATATGTACTATCACAATTTTAATTGAAGCCCGATCCAAAAATTGATTCGTTACGTTGCTTCTTCCTTATTCGTCGTAAAAATTGTTTGGAAAAAATTTGGTAATTTTGAACAAAAATTTGATGAAAGATTTTCTTTCTAACGCCATTGTTAATATCAAAATTTGTATGTTTGCCCAAATCATCGAGCAACAAGCCAACTTGCACAGTGAACAGACAAAAAGTCACACCAAAAAAAATTTGACTTGAGTCATCGAGGGATAACTCGTGTAAAAATCAATACAGGCCAAAAGCGTAAACAATAGAGGGTTTAAATTGTTGAAAATAATAAAGCTTGAAAGTAATAAATTAATGGTGTAAATTTGATATACCGTTGACCTCAACTTATGGCTATATATATAGTTGTTATGCACATCCGAAGCCAATTAGAAGAGAAAGTCCTAATTAAAATTCTCTTATAACTTTAATTCATAACTGATTGAGTCAATAATGGAATAAGTTTCATTATCCCTCCAATATCACGAAACTCAATCATATGTAAATAAAGACTGTGACCCTTCTAAAACATTAAGCTATCAAAATATATTGTAATGGACCAACACTTGTATTGGGCTCCCAGTATAATTTTGATGTGGGTCAGTACCTGAACCAAGCCCTAAATGTAAAAATAATATAGACATGCACTTGAACTGGATCTTGAATAATTTCATCCCAATAAGTAACATATTAGTCATGTATAAATGGCAATCATTTCATGTAAAAAATACTCTAATAAATATTAGTACAACAAACTAAACATGTTAAAATTACTCCTACATTGTAATTTGTAAGCAAATAATTGAACCAAATGCAATGGACAATGAAGATAACTAATTCAATATATAACCACCACAGAATGGGAAGAGTAAACAAGCACTAATTCTTGGACATGCTAGAATGTGTATCACGTTGATAATTGTAATACCTTAGTCTCATACCGGTTAATATGATATATTTAAATGTGTATTTTTAGGTCTTGTGTGACTATGTGTTTGGCCTGACAGGGATATCAGGTATTTAAAAGAAGGCGGGCCTACTAGATCGCTGTTATTGTAAGACCCCGAATTTTATGAAATACAAAATTTAATTTTTCTTCATATATATATATTTTTTTTTTTTTTTAAACAGTAAGTGGTTAAATTAACAAAATTGAAAGTTAAGGATGTTATGTGCAAATTTTATTTTGTCGGACAATATTCGCTTTGTCGGGGAATATTCGTTTGGTCGGGGAATATTCGTGCCGTACGACGGCGCCGAAATAATAAATTATTGGTGGACCCCACAACGGAATATTTGTCGGATATAGAAAACGACAGAAGTAACCTTTTTAAATAAAAATAGTCAACGGAACTGTTAAAATACCGGTGACAAAAGAATAGTAGCATACGGTAGTTTATGATATTTTCTGTAGCACACGGTACTCTACAGTAACACACGGTATTGCATAGTGTCTCATATTATTGGTCTGATAATTGACACCGTAACTGTTACGCATCATTCCATCGATAATTGTCACTGCATAATATTTTATATTATCAATTCAATAATTGTTGTTACACAGTATTTTGCATTATTGATTTAATAATTGTCATTACACTGTATTTTATATCATTGAGTCAATAATTGTTGTTGCACTGTTTTTAAAATTATTGAACCTAATAATTGTCACAGTAACATATGCACAGTAATTCACATTATTGAATCAATAATTGTCATTACACAGTAACGTATGCTTTATTTTACATTATTGTTATCTCTATTATGATGTTATTTAAACAGTTGTATTTCATTAATTTATTGACTTGATATCTAAGAGCTAACTATACTGTATTTATAACAATTAGTCATAATAATTGAATTGATAAAGTTATTTGTTTATAATATAAAGTTATGTGATTATTAGGTGATATGAAATGAATGTTGTAGATTAAAGTGTGAATTATTGTTGAATAATTTATAATATAAAGTTAGGTGATTATTAGGTGATATGAAATGAATGGTGTAGATTAAAGTGTGAATTATTGTTGAATAATTAAATTGATTTGTTTATAATATAAAGTTAGGTGATTATTAGGTGATATGAAATGAATGGTGTAGATTAAAGATAATATAATATTTGAAATGGATGGTGTAGATTAAAAAGTGATCTTTAAATGAATGGTTTAGATTAAATGAATGATAAGATTTTTGGCTATAAATAGAAGCATTAACTTAAGGATTTTTCATAAACTTCCTTACTTGTTCTTTCTTTCTCTCTCTAAATACTTCTTGTGAAAGTTCTCTCTAAGTGTGCTTAAGTCATCTTGAGTATTTGTGAAGATCTATAAGTATACGTGTACTGTTCAAGTTAATCAACCTCATTTAAATCAATATCCAGTCACGTGTTACGGTAAGGGATACCATCTTTTTCATCTTCCATTATTCAAACATACTATGGTAAGGGATTATCATTATTTGATTCTCGATAATAATATTGTTTCTTCCTTACTCATAAGACGTGCCTTTTATTTCCATGTATTAAATTATGGGAATAACCTTACGGAGCGGATTGCCGCATGTTGGTAAATAACCTTTCGTATTCATTCATTATTAATCTCTGAGAATAACCTTACGGAGCGGATTGCCGCCTGTTTGGTGAATAACTCTTTGTACTCAAATTCTATTAAATTGTGGGAATAACCTTACGGAGCGGATTGCCGCCTGTTTGGTGAATAACTCTTTGTACTCAAATTCTATTAAATTGTGGGAATAACCTTACGGAGCGGATTGCCGCCTGTTGGTGAATAACCCTTTGTATTAATTTCCTTCACCTTTTGTTAATCAAACCTGCTACGGTAAGGGATATTATTTTCTTTCATACTCCTAAATCGAAATTTATTATGGAACTATTGCTTCTATAATTCCTGAAAATATTATATGTTCCATAATAGTTGAACTTCATTATTTCAACTGAACCTTCCTATTTACGTGAACCTTTCTATTGAATTGTAACCGTTATTCTGAACTGTGGATCTTGAATTTCACTCCACATCATGTTGACAATTTGGACATTATTTGAATCTGTACAAAGTAAACTTCCGATACTTATTGTTATCCTATTTCTTCTGTTCATCATTTATATCATTCTAATCATCCAAAAATCAAGCTGTTGTGAATATATGTGGTCGGGGGCACAGATGTGATATATTTGTTGAACAGATGATAGGTTAAAGGCGATATAATAGGTTAAAGGCGATACATCTGTTCGGTGTCTTTTATGGCACGTGGTGAATGTTCTCTTTGGCCCGTAGTGCAAAGATGAACTGTTGTTTGGTATGATTATGACCAAAGGCTGAATCTGGTATAATCATGACCGTTGGTGTTATATTGAATGTCTTTGGCCTGTAGTGCAAAGATGAACTGTTGATCTGCATGATTATGATCAGGAACTGTGAATTTGTATTATCTTGACTAATGATATTTCAGATGATAAAAGTTGATGATGTTTTTCCTAAAAAGAGAACCGAGTGGACATTATAGTCTGCATTATTCTTCTAATAGATTACTCATTCCGCTGCTATTATTGATCTGAACGTTGTTTAAGAATTTAACTGCAGTTTTTGATATAAACCTTGTAGTCTATTGTATTCTATCAAGAACTCAGCTGTTGAAGACTAATGATAATTTATTCGTCATTATCTTAGTCATGATATTCTTTACTGGGCTATTTGAGCTCACCCTTTCTTTTGTTCCATTGTTTTTCAACAGGAGATGAAAACATAACAGGGTCTAGCCGGGGAATGGAGTGAGGGTCCGAGGAATAGTTATCATAGTCTTCACGTTTTGTAAAATAGTGTGGCAATAATAGTGAAGACTTAGTTGTGTATTATTATACACTGTATTGTTGTACGTTGTGCTTTGTTGTAATAATTTTGTTGTAGTCTTTTGACGACTCAAGTTTGGGCTGTGTGGGCCCAGATTTGGGGGCGTCACAGTTGGCATCAGAGCTTAGGGATATGATCTTTAATGGAGATCTGGGGTTAGAACTAGGAGGGGAGAGACGAATAGAATCAGTCACTAGTGTGTCCTACCTAAAATAGATTTTATTATCTAATGAGTCGATTTGAATGTAGGAACATGAAGTGATGAGTCAGTTTATTTGAATTAACATTTATTTTGTGACCACAGTTTAGTATGGCATCTGGAAATCAAGAGGTTAACTATGGAATGCCTGAAGCAAATGTAGCCGAGAATCAAGAGGCCCCAAACAATCCTCCTGCCAACTCAGGAAATAATGTTCCTGATAACATGATGAACGATGGATTCTTTAGGAATTTCATGCAGTTCATACAGAATCAAGGAAGAGGAAATCCAGTCAATAATAACGGTAGAAACGCTGGCAATTTGAGGATGGTCACTGTTAAGCAATTTAAAGAATTAGGACCACCTGAATTCCACGGGAAGCCTGACCCACTCAAAGCGGAGGCATGGCTAAAGCAGACGACAAAAATACTTGATGTCTTACAATGCGCTGATGATCAGAAGGTGTCATTTGCCACTTTTATGTTACGAGGTGAGGCGGACCATTGGTGGGAAGCGGTAAAACGTATCCAACCTTCAGCACTCGAAATGTCTTGGACAGAATTCGAAGAACTGTTTAACGAGAAGTATTTCCCAGAAAGCATCCGCCATATGAAAGAGGTGGAATTCATTAAGCTGGAGCAGGGAAACATGACAGTCTCCCAATATGAAGCCAAGTTTGCCGAGTTATCTCGCTTTGCCACCCATCTTGTGGATGACGAAGCACGAATGAGTCGGATGTTCCTAAGAGGTTTGAGATTCAAAATTCGTCAACAACTTAGCTCTCATAAATTTAGTTTGTATTCAGATGTTGTGGATAGGGCTCAAAGGGTGGAGCAAACAGATGAAACATTGCAGCCAAGAGTTAATGATCAGCATAGAGAAAGGAGTGACAACAACCACAGGAACGAGAACCATCGAGGAGGTAACCAACACTTCGGTGGTAATTCCACACCAAATAACAGAAGAGGAGAATCTAGTGGGAACAATTTCAAAAGAAAGAGATTCCATAATAATTATGGAAGGGCACCAGCACCAGTACCAACACCAGCACCGACCCCAGTTTCAAGGGGAGAAGATCGACCACCAGTGAGATGCTATAGGTGTGGTCAGGAAGGTCACATCAGCCCAAACTGTACACTGCAGTCCAAAAAGTGCTACAGTTGTGGGAAAGAGGGTCATCTTGCGCGGTTTTGTCCTGCCACAAAATCAAGTCCAGCTGCAATGATGATACCAAAAGCTAGCGCGGATAAGGGAAAATCTGTAGTTCAAGGGAGAGCTTTTGTTGTGACATCCCAAATGGCGCGAAACTCGAACGAGGTGATAACCGGTAAGCTATTCATAAATTCTCGTGAAGTCTACGCTTTGTTAGATACTGGCTCTACCCATTCTTTTATCTCACCTGCATGTGCTCAGCGTTTAAACTTAACTCCTGAAAACTTGGACTTTGACTTATCAGTTGAAACCCCATTAGGAGAAATGACCATTACATCTACTGTCTATAAATCTTGCCTAGTTCAAATCAACAACATCACATTACCTGTTGACCTTATTTCTTTGGAGATGCGTGAATTTGATGTGATTTTAGGAATTGATTGGTTGACTACCCATCATGCTAAAATTGATTGTTTTCATAAGATTATTAGTTTTCATATTCCTAATCAACCTGTCATGCAAATTCAAGCAACTAAACCATTGAAATCTATAACTGTTATTTCTAGCCATAAAGCCATTCGTTTATTGAAAAACGGATGTCAAGCCTTTTTAGCCCATGTCACTGATTTGAACAAAAATACGTCAAACTTGAATGATATTCCCATTGTTAATGAGTTTCCTGACGTTTTTCCTGAAGAACTTCCTGGCTTACCCCCAAACCGTGAAATTGATTTTTATATTGATCTTGAACCCGGTACCAAGCCCATTTCCAAAGCTCCCTACCGAATGGCTCCCATTGAACTTCAAGAGTTAAAAGTCCAACTACAGGAATTGTTGGATACCGGTTTCATTCGTCCGAGTGCATCACCTTGGGGTGCTCCTGTTCTATTTGTGAAGAAGAAAGACGGGAGTATGAGATTGTGCATTGACTACCGAGAATTGAACCATGTCACCATCAAGAACAGGTACCCGTTACCTCGGATTGATGACATGTTTGATCAATTGCAAGGCGCTCAACATTTCTCAAAGATTGATCTCCGTTCTGGATATCATCAGTTAAAGGTTAAAGCTGAGGACATTCCAAAGACTGCTTTCAGAACTCGTTATGGGCATTATGAGTTCTTAGTCATGCCTTTTGGACTAACTAATGCTCCTGCAGCTTTCATGGACATGATGAACCGGATATTCAAGGAACATTTGGATCATTTTGTGGTTGTCTTTATTGATGACATCCTCATATACTCCAAGAGTCGCGAGGATCATGAACAACACCTGAGATTGATACTACAAAAGCTCCGTGAAAACAAATTATATGCCAAGTTGAAGAAATGTGAGTTCTGGCTTGAGGAGGTCGCGTTTCTTGGGCATGTGATTTCTAGTCAAGGAATATCAGTCGATCCTGCGAAGATTGAAACGGTACTAAATTGGGAACAACCCAAAACAGTAACCGAAGTCCGAAGTTTTCTGGGTCTAGCTGGTTATTATCGGAGATTCGTAGAAGGATTTTCTCGAATCGCCACTCCATTAACGCAGCTTACTCGGAAAAGCACAAAATTCATATGGAGCGAGGAATGCGAGAAAAGTTTCCAAGAACTCAAGAAGAGACTGGTTTCAGCTCCTGTTCTGACCATACCATCAGGATCAGGAGAATTTGTTATCTACAGCGATGCTTCTGGCAAAGGTCTAGGCTGTGTCCTTATGCAACATGGAAAGGTTATAGCCTACGCCTCTCGATAACTCAAAGATTATGAGAAAAATTATCCTACTCGTGATCTAGAGTTGGCAGCAGTCGTTTTCGCGTTGAAGATCTGGAGACACTACTTGTACGGAGAAAAAGTGGATATCTATACGGATCATAAAAGTCTCAAGTATTTCTTCACCCAGAAGGAACTCAACATGCGACAACGACGTTGGCTTGAGCTGTTAAAGGATTATGACCACACAATCCAGTATCACCCGGGAAAGGCGAACGTTGTAGCTGACGCTTTGAGCAGAAAATCTTATGCAAGTACAAGTGCACTGCTGACAACACAAAAGTGTATTTTGTACGACTTGCAAAAGATGGAGATAGAGCTAAAGACACCAGGGACCCACTCGAAGATTGCTCACGTGCGAGTAGAACCAACTTTAATCGATAAAATTAAAGCTGCTCAAGCTACCGATCCGGAACTGATAAACATGATAAAAAAAGTACAAGAAGGTGCCATTCCCGAAGCAAGAATCGACGAGAAAGGAATACTTCGAGTCAACTCTCGACTCTGTGTTCCTAACGATCCTGAATTAAAGCATAAAATCATGATGGAGGCACACAACACGCCGTTTGCAATCCACCCAGGAGGTACCAAGATGTATCGAGATCTTCGACATACATTTTGGTGGAACAATATGAAAAGAGAGATTGCAGAGTTTATCTCAAGGTGCCTAACTTGTCAACGTGTCAAGGCAGAGCATCAAGTTCCTAAAGGTCCATTACAATCACTTGAAGTTCCCGAATGGAAGTGGGAACACATCAATATGGACTTCGTGACGGGTCTTCCAAAAGTTTCTCAAGGCTTAGATGCAATTTGGGTGATCGTAGATAGATTGACCAAATCTGCTCATTTCTTGCCTATACGAGAAAACTTTTCACTTGAACGTCTTGCCGGTATGTACATAAATGAGATCGTGAGATTGCATGGCATGCCAGTTTCCATAGTTTCTGATCGAGATCCTAGATTCACTTCACGCTTTTGGATCAGTCTACAAAAAGCTATGGGCACTGAACTACGTTTTAGTTCTGCATACCATCCTCAAACGGACGGACAATCGGAAAGGACGATCCAGACCCTCGAAGATCTTTTGAGACTTTGTGTATTAGACTTCAAAGGAAGTTGGGATAAGTACTTGCCATTGGTGGAATTTTCTTACAACAACAGTTACCAAGCAAGCATAGGCATGGCTCCATTCGAGGCTTTGTATGGAAGGAAGTGTCGCTCTCCAATATGTTGGAATGAGGTAGGAGAAGCAAAATTGTTGGGACCCGAGTTGGTACGCTTGACGACCGAAAAGATCCAAATGATCCGACAACGAATACAGACCGCACAAGAACGACAAAAGAGTTATGCTGATATTCATCGGAGAGACGAAAGTTTCAACGTCGGAGATCATGTATTCTTACGTGTTTCTCCATGGAAAGGGGTTACGAGATTCGGAAAGAGAGGAAAGCTCAACCCTCGATTTATTGGCCCATTTGAAATCCTCGATCGAATAGGAACCGTAGCCTACAGACTAGCCCTACCACCAAGTATGTCTCGCATCCATAACGTTTTTCACGTATCTATGTTACGTAAATATGTGAAGGACCCAAACCACGTCATTGAGTTAGAACCAGACGTTATAGCAGAAGATTTAACATACGAGGAGGTACCTGTTAAGATCCTGGATAAGAAGGAGCAGATCCTACGCTCAAAGGTTATACCTCAAGTTAAGGTTTTATGGAGGAACCAAGATACTGAGGAAATGACCTGGGAGCTAGAATCTGAGATGAAATCTAAGTATCCTTACCTCTTCGATATGTCAGGTACGTCAATTTCGGGGACGAAATTTCATAAGGAGGGGAGGTTGTAAGACCCCGAATTTTATGAAATACAAAATTTAATTTTTCTTCATATATATATATATTTTTTTTTTTTAAACAGTAAGTGGTTAAATTAACAAAATTGAAAGTTAAGGATGTTATGTGCAAATTTTATTTTGTCGGACAATATTCGCTTTGTCGGGGAATATTCGTTTGGTCGGGGAATATTCGTGCCGTACGACGGCGCCGAAATAATAAATTATTGGTGGACCCCACAACGGAATATTTGTCGGATATAGAAAACGACAGAAGTAACCTTTTTAAATAAAAATAGTCAACGGAACTGTTAAAATACCGGTGATAAAAGAATAGTAGCATACGGTAGTTTATGATATTTTCTGTAGCACACGGTACTCTACAGTAACACACGGTATTGCATAGTGTCTCATATTATTGGTCTGATAATTGACACCGTAACTGTTACGCATCATTTCATCGATAATTGTCACTGCATAATATTTTATATTATCAATTCAATAATTGTTGTTACACAGTATTTTGCATTATTGATTTAATAATTGTCATTACACTGTATTTTATATCATTGAGTCAATAATTGTTGTTGCACTGTTTTTAAAATTATTGAACCTAATAATTGTCACAGTAACATATGCACAGTAATTCACATTATTGAATCAATAATTGTCATTACACAGTAACGTATGCTTTATTTTACATTATTGTTATCTCTATTATGATGTTATTTAAACAGTTGTATTTCATTAATTTATTGACTTGATATCTAAGAGCTAACTATACTGTATTTATAACAATTAGTCATAATAATTGAATTGATAAAGTTATTTGTTTATAATATAAAGTTAGGTGATTATTAGGTGATATGAAATGAATGGTGTAGATTAAAGTGTGAATTATTGTTGAATAATTTATAATATAAAGTTAGGTGATTATTAGGTGATATGAAATGAATGGTGTAGATTAAAGTGTGAATTATTGTTGAATAATTAAATTGATTTGTTTATAATATAAAGTTAGGTGATTATTAGGTGATATGAAATGAATGGTGTAGATTAAAGATAATATAATATTTGAAATGGATGGTGTAGATTAAAAAGTGATCTTTAAATGAATGGTTTAGATTAAATGAATGATAAGATTTTTGGCTATAAATAGAAGCATTAACTTAAGGATTTTTCATAAACTTCCTTACTTGTTCTTTCTTTCTCTCTCTAAATACTTCTTGTGAAAGTTCTCTCTAAGTGTGCTTAAGTCATCTTGAGTATTTGTGAAGATCTATAAGTATACGTGTACTGTTCAAGTTAATCAACCTCATTTAAATCAATATCCAGTCACGTGTTACGGTAAGGGATACCATCTTTTTCATCTTCCATTATTCAAACATACTATGGTAAGGGATTATCATTATTTGATTCTCGATAATAATATTGTTTCTTCCTTACTCATAAGACGTGCCTTTTATTTCCATGTATTAAATTATGGGAATAACCTTACGGAGCGGATTGCCGCATGTTGGTAAATAACCTTTCGTATTCATTCATTATTAATCTCTGAGAATAACCTTACGGAGCGGATTGCCGCCTGTTTGGTGAATAACTCTTTGTACTCAAATTCTATTAAATTGTGGGAATAACCTTACGGAGCGGATTGCCGCCTGTTTGGTGAATAACTCTTTGTACTCAAATTCTATTAAATTGTGGGAATAACCTTACGGAGCGGATTGCCGCCTGTTGGTGAATAACCCTTTGTATTAATTTCCTTCACCTTTTGTTAATCAAACCTGCTACGGTAAGGGATATTATTTTCTTTCATACTCCTAAATCGAAATTTATTATGGAACTATTGCTTCTATAATTCCTGAAAATATTATATGTTCCATAATAGTTGAACTTCATTATTTCAACTGAACCTTCCTATTTACGTGAACCTTTCTATTGAATTGTAACCGTTATTCTGAACTGTGGATCTTGAATTTCACTCCACATCATGTTGACAATTTGGACATTATTTGAATCTGTACAAAGTAAACTTCCGATACTTATTGTTATCCTATTTCTTCTGTTCATCATTTATATCATTCTAATCATCCAAAAATCAAGCTGTTGTGAATATATGTGGTCGGGGGCACAGATGTGATATATTTGTTGAACAGATGATAGGTTAAAGGCGATATAATAGGTTAAAGGCGATACATCTGTTCGGTGTCTTTTATGGCACGTGGTGAATGTTCTCTTTGGCCCGTAGTGCAAAGATGAACTGTTGTTTGGTATGATTATGACCAAAGGCTGAATCTGGTATAATCATGACCGTTGGTGTTATATTGAATGTCTTTGGCCTGTAGTGCAAAGATGAACTGTTGATCTGCATGATTATGATCAGGAACTGTGAATTTGTATTATCTTGACTAATGATATTTCAGATGATAAAAGTTGATGATGTTTTTCCTAAAAAGAGAACCGAGTGGACATTATAGTCTGCATTATTCTTCTAATAGATTACTCATTCCGCTGCTATTATTGATCTGAACGTTGTTTAAGAATTTAACTGCAGTTTTTGATATAAACCTTGTAGTCTATTGTATTCTATCAAGAACTCAGCTGTTGAAGACTAATGATAATTTATTCGTCATTATCTTAGTCATGATATTCTTTACTGGGCTATTTGAGCTCACCCTTTCTTTTGTTCCATTGTTTTTCAACAGGAGATGAAAACATAACAGGGTCTAGCCGGGGAATGGAGTGAGGATCCGAGGAATAGTTATCATAGTCTTCACGTTTTGTAAAATAGTGTGGCAATAATAGTGAAGACTTAGTTGTGTATTATTATACACTGTATTGTTGTACGTTGTGCTTTGTTGTAATAATTTTGTTGTAGTCTTTTGACGACTCAAGTTTGGGCTGTGTGGGCCCAGATTTGGGGGCGTCACAGTTATTGTCACACAATAACTAGAGAGGAAAAATTTTAAAATTTTTGGACCTTAGATAGTTATGTGTTCATCTTGACGAGCGGGTATTTAAATGAGGAAGTTTATAACACCCTAGTCACGAAAGCGGACCTAGTAGGTTGCTGGTATTATCCCACAATGGTGAGAGATATAATGTTTCTGGGTCTTGTGTGGTTACGTGATCGGTATGACGGGGACGTTAGGTATTTAAGTGAGAGAATTTTCACATCAAGCATGACGAGGACGTTAGGTATTTAAGTGAGATAATTTGTAACACTCAAGTTTCACATCAGTTTATAACGCCCCCAAATCAAGCTCACACAACCCAATTTGAGTCGTCAAAAAACTATAACAAAATTATTAAAATACAATGCACCAATACATTACCCAATAATACACAATTGAGTTTTCACTATTATTGTCATACTATTTTACAATATGGTGAAAACTACTATAGCAACTATCTCGAACCATCACTCAATTCCCATTTTCTCCTTGCTAGTTCCGACTATACTCTTATTTTCTGAACAATTGAATAAAAAGGAAAGAGTAAACTCAAATAATCCAGTAAAGAATATCATGACTAAGATAATGATATATAAATTATCATTAACATTCAATAATTAAGTTCTTGATAGAATAATGTAAATAACAAGTTTTAAATCAATAACTAAAATTAAGTTCTTAAACAAAATTTAGATCAACAACTGCAGCAGAATAACAATCATTAGGAGAATCATGTAGATCATAATGTCTACTAGCTTCTCTTTTTCAGAAAAATCATCATCAACATTTATCATCTGAAATATCACTAGTCATGATCATATCAAATAACAGTTCTTTTTTGCCTCATATCAAAGAGAACATTCACCGTATGCCATAAAAGACACATTATCATTATATCGCATTTATCTTATCATTTGTGCACCAGACCACAGATATTCACAACAACTTGATTCTTGATGATTAATACAAATAACAGTGATATAAATGATGAACGGAAAAAAGAAAATAATAGGATAAACAATAGATATCGAAAGTTTATAATTTTTACTTTGTCCAGAGTCAAATAATATCCAAATTATCAACATGATGTAAAGAAAAATGTGTAAGTCCAAGAATAAGGGCTATTATGAAAAATTTGCTAGAAATATAGTAATGATGACATGATCGTACTTAATCTACATATTATATAAGTAATGACATATTAGGAATTTCATTTACTTTATAATATAAAAATATACATCTAATTTTAAAATAAATTTAAAAGAAAAATGTATCTTTAATTTTAGAATGAAAGGAGTATTGAACATTCTAATCAATTGTTACCTTTCTCCCCAAAAAAAAACTTGACATATGTTTGCCAGTTTTAAAGGAAAGAAGGAACCTGAGAAATAATTAGTGAAGTGTAACACATAGAATACTAACTTTATTTTAGGTAACTAGAGGTTGACTTTCTGTCTGTAACTAATAAGCATGCATGAATGAAAGATGCCTATCAAAGTTGTGCAAGTCGCAATGAAATCCATAATTAGGTTGGATAATGCTGACCCATAATCCACATATAGATAGCGCATAGCTTTGACGCAGTACATTCATTCTCAATGACTGTGATTAGCAAGAGTTGATTAAGCCTAATGCAGCCACATCTATTTTTCTCTCCTTTTTCTCTTATCTTCGAGTACTTGGCAGTGGCAATATCAGTGAAAAACCAAGTTTATGCAAATTCTAAGGTAACATCCAGGCACTAATTCAGCTTTTGGTATTTTAATTTCTTTTGGTATAGTTCCAAACATAAGATGATAAAATAATAATAATAATAATAATAATAATAATTTATTACTAGTATATAACAAGCCAAATAGATATCTATCTTATGTAAATTAACTTGGTCATTTTAGTTGGTCAATAAGTTAATTCTGAATTAGTCCCGAGTTCATCACCTATACAATGTGTCATGTTCATAATTATACCAATTTTTTAATATTCTTTGTTGTATTATTTCAATTTCCAAAGATGTACACGTATGCATTAAAATACATATACAATAATTTTGATATATATACAACTCTTTAATTTCATCTTCAATGTATTACTTCCATCCATTTGATACTATTTACATTCAAATTATGATACCAAATGATATATACCATAATTTTAAATTATATTAGTCTTGCACAAATTATCAGTCTAGTAATTTTAAAACAAACAATTGATGACTACAAAACCCAGTGCAGGCAGTACAATACCCATACCCAACCTTAAATCTTTCGGATTTGGATAATACCCGTCTTGTCGGGCTCGGATAATACCCGTAGATTTGGAAGTAAATTGTCATCGACAGTCCCAAAAGGACCTCCCTGGTCCTCAAAAAAAAAATAAAAAATGGGGGGAGAACAAAATAGAATGAAAGATGGTATTTTTTTAAATGCATGCCAAATTAGTATGATTAGTGTCAAGATTGATGACCCAATTAAAATTTATTAAACTTTGCAATTCAGACAATCTTCTGAGTTCTGAATTATAGGATAAATCCCAATTTTATGAATTTTATTTTCATAAATTCACAACAATTATTCATGAATATCAACTAGAACAGAGTTTGTTTGAAGAATGACTGATTTATTTATTTTTGCCTTTTTCTAAAGCTTCTGATCACAATAGGCAAAAAATTCAGTCACAAATATCTACTCTATAATATATTTTCCCCGTCTTATTTAGAAACCAAATAATTATAAATAAATAAATAATTGAAAGAACAGACGGTGCGTTTGCCATTTAAAAAGAATTGTTAAAACAAACAAAAAATAAATAAATAATATTACCTTCGTTAATATAGTAGCAACAACTAATTAGAACTTGCAATTATACTTGGCAAACGGGTCGGGCCAGTCCAAACGGGCCGGGTCGCGATTGGGCCGGGTTAAAAGGTAAGGAATTTTTTGGGCCAAAATTCCTCGGCTCGTGGCATGGATGGGCCGGGGCAGCCCGTGGGCCAATTGATTATTTTATTAGTTTTTTATTTTTATTTTTTTTTATAATTATGATACATAACATGATGTTTTGATTTTGGGCTATTGAGCATAGCATACAATTTATTTTATTCAATAAAAATGTACTTATTAACAAAAAATATTAAAAAAACTTATGTTTAATACTTTAATTAAGAAATAATTTTAACATTATAAACTATTGTGAGTATTATTTATTTGATTAAATATGTGAAACTAATAATTGTAATTAAATATCAAGTGACTAATTTTAAAAAAATGCTAGAATAATACTACAAGCATATCACACATGTATGTATTTATATAGTGACAATTATTTAATTATACATGTAACGTATTCTCATTATTCTGCTATGTGCAAGTATATAAAAATATAATTAATTATTATTTTTTATTAACATTTGCTAATCAATAATATTTTAAATTTTGCTTTATTTAAGTTCTTTCATATCTACTAGTCATATATTAGAGATATTGAACAAATGAATAGAAGTTTTGTTCTATAAATTAATTTAAATGATTAATTAATTAAGTTATTTTTATTTTTTAAAATTTTGGGCCACGGGCCGAGTCGGGCCACCTGCGGGCCGGGCCAAAATGACCCGCTTTTTTTGAACTAAAATATAAAAGTCCATAGCCTACTTTTTTTAGGACAGCCCGGCCCGCGGGCCCTAGCCCTTTTTGTCAGGTCTACTTGCAACAACTTGTTCAAAACATGTTTTTGATCGTACATAACATGAATTCGATCGGGGTGAAGTTATCAAATCACGTACAAGTTTTATAATTTTTTGGATAAATAGATAAATAATAAATTATGAAATACAATAATATATTGTAATATTACGCAACAAAAAGTATTTTTACTCGATATGAGGGTGGACAACTATTGAAAATATCAATATCCTAATTTTATACGTGTACTATAAGTATTAAAATTAGTATAAAATTTATCTTTCTAATACTTTCTCCACTTTAAAATAAAAGGCTAATTTAATATTTTGAAGTTAAATTAAAATATTTTAATTTAAAATTCGTATGAATTTATTTGATCTTACTCAATATGATTATAAAAAAAATAAACTAATAATACCAACAATTACAAAATTTATTAAGTTCTAAAAGGAATCGCGACAATTTCAAAATTTTAAATAATCTTAAAATTCATAAATTCAAAATTAATCTATATTTGGGCGAGGAGATATAAAATCAGTTAGTTATAAATTTAGTGGAGATAATTTTATTTATATATTAAAATACTTATGAGGAGTTCCAATGACGAAAAAGAGAAGGTCGGTATGATTTTCATTGATAAAAATTTTCCTTCATTTTGAAAACTAGAATCACAAGCCCGGCCAAACTACATGGTAGATAGGCTATATAGGCCCTAATTATTTTGGGCCGGGTTCGGACAGCAATTTTAATAATTGGAGCTCAGTTCAATTTGATCCATTTTCTTCTTCTCTACAAAACCTGCTGGCTGCAAATAACAAACTGCGAGTTTTGAAGCTGCGGTTTCCATTTTTCCCTTCTCTAGAAATCCTGCTGGCTGCAAAGAACGAACTGTGAGTGATTTTTGAAGCTGCGGTTTCTGAAAGTAAGTGAACCTAACCATATATATATATATATGTATGTATGTATGTATGTATGTATGTATGTAAATTTGTAATTTATGTGTAGTTGAACGTATACAGTCCTCAATTAAAGTATTCTGTAAAATTGGAATTGGGAATCATACAGTGATATCATTTCTTTGTGTTTCAGTTGGCTTTCTCTTTCTCTCGTTCATCAGTTTATTTTCTTCACAGTATTATCCCTAAAAACTAGCTATTTTCAGCATATAGGTGTAATCTAGTTTTATGTTTTTTGGGTTGAAGAGGACTTAATTGAACAATATTTTCCATCATTTGATGCATATAAGTTTAGCGGTAAATTGAATTGAGAAATGCACTTATTGTTTGATACCCAGATGTCTCAAAGAGGAGTTTGGCAACTTAAAAAGCTGGTTGTGAGCTACTGTAACTGGGGAGGCAGTAGTAGGGGTATCAGGTATGTATTTTTTTTTCTTGTTTCCACAAGTTTCGTTTAGTAGCTTTCTGTTTTTGTATTGTTAAATATTATAAACTCAAGCAATACTGATGTTTATAACTGAAGATTCTACCTTTCCTTACGATGTAATGCGTAGCTTCATTTGCTAAAGTCACTTGATTGGAGCAAGTAAATTGCAGTTTGTGTATATGAGGGAAGATTGTTTTGCTGCGTCTTTTATGGTCTAAATGTAGGATGGGTAAATAGATAAAGTTCAGCACAAAATTGTTTACAAGTACTGTACCATGTTCATATATGAGTAGTTGTAAAGTTATGATTTGTTTTTAATGGTGAACAACATAAAATTTGAAAGGAAGAATGAAAATACTAAGCATTTGATCAAGCATTTTAACCCTCTAAGCTTGACTTCCCCCCTTTTTTTCCACAACTTGAAAATACTAAGCCCTTATAACCAACCTCACAAATGACAAAACACTTCGTTCTGAAATATTAGATCATGTTTGACTTTTCAAAGTTAATATGAGATATTTTCAACTTTAAAATTGATGTGATTTATTTAACTTTCGATAACAATAAATCTTGTTGTTAATATTACTTTTTAGATAGTTTACAATTTTCATAGATGTATTGTCCAAAATCAATTGAAATAATATCAATTTTGCATTTGAATATAATCTCAAATTTACTTCAAAAAGTCAAAACTGATGTTATGTTTTGGAACAGAGGGAGTACAACTTGAGAAAACTGCCGCTAATCTTCTCAACTCTCAATAAAACACTAGTAAAGAAGCTAATGGACTTAATGGTTGGATTCAGTCAAGAAATTATAAATTATCCAGCTATTTACCAGTTATCAAGAGTTTGTCCTTTTATGGAAGTGCCATTTTTAATCAATTTATGTTTGTAAAAATTTCATCCTGTACTTATCCCAAGTGGTGGGTAATATGGTAGAAACCTTGAGAAATCACCTCAAGGTTACTGGTTTATACCCCAAAATTGGGAACAAATTACCTATCAAAAATATGTTAAAAAAAATTAATCCTGGACTTCCTATTTTTTGTAGCCCCTCTAGCACGTTTAATTTGATGCATATTGCAATAGCCATGATAAACGTGTTAGTATAATGGATCAACCAGCTTGTCAAAACCAATATTTCTTTGCTACTGTTACTTAAATGCCGAAGCATCAAGGATACATCGGTAATGCTTTAATTTCTTATGTTATAATAATGAACATCAATTGGCTTATTGAGTTTGGTATTAATGTCGTAGGGAATTTATGGAATCTAAGTTGCCAGCATTTAAAGAGAACAATCCTCAGCTAGAGGTCGAAACCCAGCTTATTCGTGGTCAGCATCCACATTTGGAGGGAATATACAGTAAGAATAGCTCTCTCTGTCACATACACACACGCACTATGTAATTTAGATTTGAGATCTGTTGACGTAAATAAGCATCTTATTTAATATTGGTATAAATAGCTGTCAATAAATCATATTATATAACGTTGTGGTCTTGTTTGATTTAGTAGTAATGGATCCTTTAGAATTCATATCATCCAACTACATTGGCTTACATGAAAGGCAACTTACTAAAGATGAGAGTTGGTCACAAAGATCATTTGAGGCCTTCTGTATAGGTTCCCCCTTAAACAACTCAGAACATGGTTTACTAACTTTGAGCTAATTTTTTTTTTTAATTGAATCCAACTCACTTCAATCATATTGAACATGGTTATTAGTTGTTATGAAGGCTTTCTTGTTTTCACCTATTTTATGGTAACTCCTAGTGGATATTTTATTTGTGGGAATTGCTATGGGTTAGAAGCAAAGTTTATTGATGAACTGCAACTACCACTGAACAAAAGTCTAGTTGTCGAGCCCGACGAGGCCTCGAAGATCTATCTTGCGAGATCAAGTTATAAGCCAAACCAAAATTACTAGATTGTGGTATGACGCGGTACATTAAACAAAGTCGGGAACGGAAAACGTCACTTTTTGTGGTACGGAGTACGATAGGGGTGAGTTTTTCAAATCACTTTGTTGGTGCAAAACACATTTATTCGCAATGTGGTATGTAAAGTCGGGAACGGAAAACGTCACTTTTTGCGGTACAGAGTACAATAGGGGTGAGTTTTTCAAATCACTTTGTTGGTGCAAAACACGTTTTTTCGCAATGTGGTACACTTAGAATAGCTTTCTAAGAAGATATAGTTAAAACCAGTTGAATTGTTTCTATGCGTCTGTCACAATAAGAACATTTGCAACGAGATTACGATATGCCGTCACTATCGTTTACTTGACACTTACAAGGTGCCCAGCTGGCTACATTAATTGACATTCCCTATAATCTTCTTTTATATATTAGGGTTTCTAATAAAGTGTTCTAAATTTAATCATGTGATTATTATATTTTGTAAATATCCTTGATATTTTAGATGATAATTCTAGATGGTAGATCCTAGCCTTCCATTATATTTAATCTTAGTCATGGGTTGTATGGTGCAAGGACTATAAAAGAGAATGCTCCTCATTTATAAATCATAAAGTGAAGTTGTAATTATGCTTGTACAATAAAAGTTTAAGTAAATAGGGGGAAAAAATTTGGATCACACATTTGATGTTCTTGGACGAAAGTGTACCATGTTTTGGAATGTTCATATCAAAACGCAATTCACTGATATGTTACCATTTTTTGATAACCGTGATTCAAACCAAGCATGAAATTTTCTAAATATTTTATTCAGTAAAAAAGATTCAAGTTTCAAATGAAAATATTCGTGATTTTGTTGGACTTTAGGAAATGAGAATTTTTCCTTAAAATATGTATAAATCTTAAGACAACCAAAACTGCCATCTAAAATCTAAAATTGATTGGACGCTAAGATGAAAATATGTATAAATCTTAAGACAACTAAAACTGCCATCTAAAATCTATTATTGATTGGACACTGAGATGATAAGAATTTTAGCTTTTGTTTTGAGATCACCAACATGGTTTTGGCATTGCTCTACCATATTGTAGGAGGAATATTAGAGGGTGGAAGGAATAAACCAATCGATATTTTTGTAGTTAAACATACTTTGATAAATTTATCATCCATATATAGTCTTTTTTTCTTCTTTTTTTCTTCTTAATATTTCACTAAATATAGTGCAACTACGTTTCACCCACGACTAAAGAAAAATGAAACTTACTCGTGGCATCAAAAAATCATATATCCATTAGTTAATCACACTCAAATTTCTTTTAATGCTAAATATATGTCCAATGATACACTGACAACAAGGATATCACCTGACTAGCATCCTGAATCATACTCCCTCGATTCATCTTTAATTGATGATTGACATTTTTGAAAAAAATACAGATTAAGAAATGTAATTAATGCTTTAGCAAATTACAAAATTATCTGCTTATGTTGACATTAAATTGCAATATAGATGTTAATGTTTCAATTTTTGCAATATCATAACATGTTTCGGGTTTTTTTTTGGGAAAACTGACCACTCAGACCAATTTTGAAGAAAATAAGTCGATCTTGTGGTTGTTTAAAGGGTAAAATAATCAATTTGTGCCGACTGTTTTACCCCTTTGTTTGGAGAGAATATATTTTAGTGTACAAAATGACTATTTTGCTTCTTGAAAACACCCACATGATATGTACATGATTGACTTATTCTGACCAAAATTGGTGAGAGGAGACGGTTTTGCAAAAATTTGAAATATTGGCCGTAAACATTACAAAAATTGTAACATTAGCATCTATATTGCAATTCAGTGTCAACATGAAGGGATAATTTTGCAATTTGCCTTTAATGCTTTGTCTAATTAATTAAATTGGGTATAAAATTTCAATATTATTGTTCTAAAATTTATAGATAAAAGAGAAACAAATTAGCATTTAATGTTTAGGGATGAATGGATGATATGCTAAACTAAGTCATTAATCTTTTCTAGAAATCTACATGCGACAAATTAAAGGAACAAATTTTCCTATCTAAAATGACTGATAAAAAGGTACGGATCGAATATTCTCTTGGTCTCCATTTCCTCGTTTCTTGTGTGACCAAGTTTCTGTAAAGTTATGAAAGAGCCAAAACCCTCATATATGTTCCCTTTATAAAGAATTTTTGAGTTGCTGTCTAAAGGATTTGAAAAAGATTTTAATGCCCTGGACTGTTATGAGGCAAATCAAACTGAATAGAGATTAAACTAATCAGCTGACCATTGTCCGAAGTATGGTTATTTAATACAACATTTGCACTCAGAACTGATTTTCTCTTGCAAGGGCGTTTAGGATAAGAACTAGTTTCCTATTAAAGCCAAAGGGAAATTTTCAATTTGATTAATCTTTTTCCAATCACTTTCAAGATGTTTCCTTTTAAAAATCGACTCCTTTTTATGTTCTTCTAGTTGCTTAACGAAACTTCACTCTCGAACGTAAAATTTCATAAAAGCCTTTCATATGCTTCTTTTCAATGGAAGTTTAATGTTACCTAGAATGTATCCAATTTTTTTAGCTTAATTCCTCTTCAAAAAAATTCAAAGGAAATTTGTGATAAAAACAATATACATTGGTTGTATTCTTGGCTTCAGCAAGTTTACTATGGCCCTCTTGTTCTGATGGAGAGAATAACTTTAGATCAAAAGTTTTAGAAATTTGCTAAAATATAATGTCAACAAAATAATAGTTTCTTAATTTACTAAATCAACTCTAGTACTACTCTTATAAAGTGAATGAATAAACCGAAATTGTTTGTAACAACTACTGAGGACTGATCTTATGCAATGCTAACTTTAGTATCTGCCGGGACTGGGATAAGGAGCAAATCTAGATGCAGATAAAGGAATTAATGCTTTGTATAATATATATGTGCAAGCAGGACTTATTTATTTCAAAAAGAGTCATTCCTTGTTCATACGTTAATCTGTTTGATATTGGAAAATTTTACTTCTTGTCAATGCTTGCTTGAGTGAATAAATTTATCTTATTTGGCTAAGGTCTTCTTTGCTCAACACGCAGAGAACAAGAATGAGAAGGTGGTATGTGTCAAGAATATGTCCCCAGAAGAAGTACTTCAATGTGCGACCAGACTAAGGAATTCCCTGGGAAGAAAAGTGGTGAAGCTGAAGACGAGGCATGTTACTAAACACCCCAGCGTGCAAGGTACATGGACGACGGATTTGAAGTTCTGAAGCGCAATAATGATCTTTTCTTTCTTTCGGTTTTTTTTCTGTTTTTTTTCCCCCATTTTTCTTCTGGTAAAACTTAAGAACCATTCGAGGTTGGGAATTTGAACCGGACACCACTGCTGTGGCTTGTGTTCTTGCTATCACCAGGCTGTTTCCTTCAGGGCATTTTATTTGGCTTAGTTTGGTTGTTCCATGGTTTAGAGTCTCAACAGTTGGTCTATGTTGAGCTTGCAGTTTTTCTTAGTGTATTGACTATGAATATAATATTTATATGTTGAAACCATGCGACTGTTTCTCCTAGTAAAATTTTGTTTTCCTGTACTGAGTTGCTTGTTAATGTTGCAGACATTGAATATTACTTGGATCCATCTGCCCATCTGCATAAGGAAATAATCTAAAATGAGGCTGGCAAATATGATGCTTCTTATTTATAGCCAACACATTTGGCGGAACAGTGGATTAAAAGTAGTATTTTTTTTTTATTTTTGTGTGTGTTTAGTTACAATTTTTAACCAATGTTTTGAAGCCAATTTTGTAGAGTGATGTGCTTCTTTTGAACTTTATGTCATGAGAGGGAATTGTTGTTCCAAATCCTAAACAGATGTCCAAAAAATTATTAAATGTACCGGGAGCATGATGAACAATATATTACACATGATCCAAAAGTATGTGAAAAGAAAAGTATATTATTTATCATGTTCCTGGATAATTTCTCGCCCAGGTCCCCCCAGAAATGTCAATTGCAAACAACTAAAAATTGAGTTCAAAACAGAATTTTGAAGACAATAAACATGACAATTAAACAGGTCCTATATGAGAATCCACTTCTCAAAGTTCAAAACAGAATTTTGAAGACAATAAACATGACAATTAAACAGGTCCTATATGAGAATCCACTTCTCAAAGTAGAAGTTCCGATTAATACTCGATAATTATGTCGAACTCAAACTTTAATATTCGAGAAAAAGAAAGAAGAAAAAAAAGTCAGCTTTCAGACAACAGGAGAATACGATGAAAAGCACCATACCATGGACCATGCTCACATTATGCTTTGGAAATTAAGGGAGTACTTGGTATCTCTTGTTTCTTTTTGTACCAAAATACAACTATATTCCAGTAGATAACCTAGTTGCTACGCATTTAATTCGTAACCAAACGCAACAGATGATTATATAATTATAATTCAGTTTAAATAAATAACTGTTTGCAACAAACTTCTCATACCAAACAATTGCTTACTTATCTCATGTATAAATATTATTTTAACAAGGAAAGAAGCGAAGAATGAGAAACTCTGCCACAAATAATTCATCAAAACCATAGATAGAAGGGGTCGTCGTATGGAATCTTAAGTTTCAAAAGACCCTCTTTGTTGAATCTGATTCCCCGATGCCTTGAGGTAACAAAATAAGGCTAGGATTTCAAGCTCGTTGTGTATTACACATAAAGAAGCCACCAGTTGGAAATTTTATATTCGATTATGTACCATTGGCTCCAGAACCAGCCTCGGCAGCTTTTTTCTCCCTCTGTTTCTCTCTTTTTTTCTTGTTTTTCAATGCATTTTTGCTCATTTCTCTGAATCAATAAATGTGATACCATGTCAGCAACTTAATTAGCGTCAGAATCAAAACCAGTAAACCCCTTTGTTCTGAATTTAAAGTGCCATCCATAGGTCTACCTACTACAAAAATTTTGACTTCCAAGTTTACACTTTCACTTAAATGAGCAACTGTTTTGACTTTCCCACCTCAATTTGATAAAGGGTGACTTGGATGTCATAACTTTTGGTAGATAAAGTTTAGGTCTAAGTACTATAGAAAGTTTTGACTTCCAAGTTTACCCTTTTATTTAAATGAGCAATTATTTTGACTTTTCCACCTCAATTTGATAAAGGGAAATTTGGATGTCATGAATTTTGGAAGATGAAGGTTCAAAAATCAACTCTTACTAGGATGCCAAAAATAAGAATAAATGATTTCTAGAAATTGCACAGATAATGTACTTCAGAAAATTGAAGACAAAAAACATGTAAATAAAGTGTACTTACGCAGAAGGGCCTCCTCCAAATAGCTGTCAGTGAAGAAATATATATTCATTAGTAACCACATTGACAAAAAATAAACTGATGAAAAGTGCCATGCACGCTCAAATTAATCCTTTTCTCTTTTCTAGGGTGGCAATCGTCACATGTTAAGCGAATTCGTGTTGTGTTAAGCAAATTTGTGATGTACCGTGTCTGGTCATAGATATTACACTAAATAGATTAACACTACCACTATCCGTTTAATTATTTGTGTCAAGATCCTCAACACTAACACTAACCTATTTATTAATCGTGTTAAACGTGTCAAACTGTTGATCCATTTAGCTTAGCACACTAATTTTAAAAAATTCAAAAGAAAAAAATAAACATCATTCACTTATTTAGTGAATAATAGTGTAAAATAATATATACATAAATTAAAATTCGAAAACCTCTGATTTATGAAACTAGTATTTAATGTCTGGTTAGAAGTACTATGCATGCCCTGGTGTTTAAAAAAAGGTTTATCCAATTTCTCTTGTTTCATTCTAAAATTTAATAATTTTATGCACCCAATGGACATGTTACATGAAGATCAAAATATCAAAAACTCACGATGGTCAAAAAGAAAAGCATTAAACAAAGAATTCAGAAGTAATCTATACCTCTGCCTGAACGAAAGCTGCATTTTTGGCATGAGGTGGGCAATATACTGCAGGTTTTTGTGCAGGAGGGTTGGTGGATGAAGATTTTGTAGAGGTTTGGGAAGATTTTGGTCCTTTGGCTGAAAAAAGGCTCCATCAGTCTATAAACATAAAAATAATCAAATTACAGAATGTTTCGAATGTCTAAACAACAGGAAGAACCTTGTGGTTTGGTATCTTCAACTTTTAATGATTCAACAGACTTCACAAGATCTGCAATTTCTCCAAACTTATCAGGTGATTCAGGTTTCCAGTCGACCTGTGAGGATATTTGGCAAAACAAATTAAAAGATGACAAAAGCAAAACAAATCAAAGATCAAAACAGAAAAAAGATCATGTAACCGCTGACCTGATACAATTTGTCAAACATCTTCTTGAAATAAAACGATCCATTGTGGAGGAAAATTTTAATCCTTCAAATAGAACAGAAGCATTAAGTATAAGTAAATACAATAACTTAAGACCAGTACAATTCTCCTCCAACCCAGAGCAAACACCCTTGTTAACATGCATAGACCACTATCACAATATGAGAGAAGATCAAAGAAAACAAAGAATGACATGATATGAAATATTGTGATTTACAGAAGTACAATAAACATTTCATATATTCAACTACAATAAACGTTTCTTATACAAAACTAAATGCACAGAGTAAACTGCTCTATTAGTGAGTTATTGAGTTGCAGTCTATAGTTGTAGCTTATGAACATTAATTAATCTTTGGTACAGAACAACTGTTTATACAATAATTGATCAAGTCTGTATTGAAGTTTGGAAGTTGAAAGTTGACAAAGGCGGAGCACATAAACTTCAATTAGCTACCCTAAATACTGATTCAAGAAAATTTTAATCAATAACTTACTAAGGTTTCCACCAATTAATTAGAAAAATCAAACATAAATATCCAATATTTGATTCATCAGATCAAGAACAAAATATTTTTGCCAGTGTAAGAACATGCTTCTCATGTCAAGCAGCATATCTTCTAGATCATTGACACAACCACGGTCCCGCACTTCTACAACCATAAGAGATAGCTAAACATACCCATTATCAACTTGGAGTCTTGGAGCTGTTGTGGCAGTCATAAAATAGCGTCCATCTGGAGACCATTCACTTGTTACTGACCATTCAGCCTTTGTGGTACCAAGCTTATTTTTTTCCTCGTGGTCCCAGAATGCCTGACCAATAGAGAAAAAAAGAGCATACTCATAAGACAAAGAGAAAGAGCAAACAATAGATAGATACATAGATAGATGAATGAGAGAGAGAGCAAAATGTACTTCTTGGTGGGCATAGTTGTCATGGCATCACCTAGGTGACGACTAGACGTTCTGGCGCTAGAGAATGACAAGATGACGCCTTGGACGCTAAGCTATCAAGGCTCACGCCTTAGTAGCTGACCCAAGTTAAGATATTAAGTCATTTTTTACCCATTGATGGACTTGCTATGTATTGTAATTTTATTACTTATTAGACTTGTAATGTGTGATGGGTGTTGAATTGGTTGATTCTTTATTTTCTACTGTAGTGTTTGTTGACTTGTTCTACTAGTTTTTAATGTTAAATGTTTTATTTTTGAATTTTAATTGTGAAGTATTCATATAATTGTGTTGTTAAGTATATTCTATAGTGTTAGTTATTATGTTTTGAGTTTTAATGTATATAAAATTTTATTGTTCAAGATACTTTTTAATTAAAATAAATAATGTATAACACAATATTAACAACTTGTCGCCAAACGGACGCCTTATCGCCTAGGCGTCCTAATGCCATGACGGACGCTTTATCGCCTAGACGTTCTAATGGTCAACTATCATCACGTCTCGCCGTGACAACTATGTTAGTAGGGCTATTTTGGCTTTAATAATGTAGAGGAGGAGACATTTAGACACAGACTGTAAAGAAATTAATGATAGCAAAGAGGGAGAGGTTGTTACAGAAGACTATTTGCAATGTCATTCCAAAAGAGAGACGAAGAGTGGTGCACTACCTTCTGCTCTATCCCTCTACCTTCTTCCCCTAGTTACAGTCCTAAAGAACGCTGCCCTCAAAATATTATTCTCTCAACTTCCACCTACTTCGAACTTAAACCTGAGAACAATGGACATCTCACATCTTACAGGGTCAAGTATGACGTGAAACAAATATTCACTGTGGTAAAACATGGAGACAACTTTCCTCCACATCATGTTGTATCCTCCCTCACGACACCGATATTGCAAACCTGGTATCTTTCTCTTAGAGGAGTCAATGGGCCTAGTAAAAGGGAATCACTGCCCCTGCTCTAGCCCCAAATGAGAAAGTTACCAGAAGGTAAACAATACACAAAAAGTTTGGTAGATGATTATATATGTGGCATACGTGAAGCATAACACTGGTGTTGATGGGGTGGAAAATATTAATGAAAATTAGGATTTTCATATAATTTACATTTCATGGAATTTTAATGTATTTGATGTTTTTTTATTTTTTATTTAGGAAAATCTAGTAGGATTTAGATATACTATTATTTTTACTTTAATAGTTTTCGAATAGTTGTAGGAAAGTTAATTAGTAGTTTTATTATTCTTTTCAAAGTAGATTAGGAGAGTTATTTATTCTTTTTTTCAAAATAGATGTAGCAAGGTACCTAAACCTATAAATATAAGTTGTCTTGAGACTTCTTATTCATTCAATTCATAATATTATTACTACTTGTTTTCTCTTGGAGAATCATTTATCTTCCTTGTCAATTCAAGATTTTATCAAGGTTTATTCCTTTGTCGGCATTAGAATGTCCACGTTTGTGTTATTTCATTAAACTAACCAAGTTTTCACTGCGCCAATTGGTATATAGAGCCCAAATTTATATCTTTAGAAGGCATGACCGAGAAAGAAGATTGAACACAGCCCCATGGAAATCATGGACCTTATGTGTCACAACAATCGTTAGATGACTTGACTCTTCGAGTTGATGGTATTGAACAAACCTTAAAAGAGTTGATGAATACTGTCAACAATCTATACAGACAAAATCGATGTGGATTTTTTTCCAAATCAAAAAGGCACTACAAATTTGAATTTTGAGAAAACCAAATCAGATGTTATAGTTGATGAAAAGCCAATTTTAGAGGTTTAATATTATTTTGGAACAAAATGAACTTAAGATTGAAGCTAATATTGTTGAAGAATCTCAAGTTTCTAAAAAGTTACCCCCATTATGGAGGAGAGCATAAAAGATATCACAAAATCTAAGGATGGAGACACTACAGAAGCTGATACTACAGCAAGTAAAATTGAGATTGTATCAATATCTGAAGGAAGATATTGAAATTATTGATTTTGTTATTCCAAAAAATTTTTGTCTTATAGGTAAATTAAAATATATTGGTATTTTTTCACTTATTTTCAGGATCATCATTTGAGAAAAAAAGACGCGAAATTTTGATCCCGCGCAGACTGAAGATTCGTTCTTAGTACTTAATACTTGCTTGCTATAAAATTTGAGAACGAATTCTTTCTAAAAAGGGGAGAATGAAGGGGTGGAAAATATCAGTGAAGATTAAGATTTTCATATATTTTATAATTTATAGAGTTTTAGTTTATTTGATGTATTTTTATATCTTATTTAGAGAAATCTAGTAGGATTTAGATTTACTATTATTTTTACTTTAATAGTTTTGGAATAATTATAGAAAAGTTAATTAGTAGTTTTATTATCCTTTTTAAAATAGATTAGGTGAGTTATTTATTATCCAAAGTATATGTATGAAAGTACCTAAGCCTATAAATATAGGTTATCTTGAGACTTCTTATTCATTCAATTCATAATAATATTAATATTTATTTTCTCTTAGAGAATTCTTTATCTTCCTTTATTAGTTGTCACAGCGCCACAGCTAGATATGGCGGTAGTTGACCGTCAAAACGTCTAAACAAGAAGGCATCCGTCATGTCGTCTATATGATGACAAATCGTTAACAATATACAATTTATACATTATTTATTTTACTTCAAAAACGTACTGAACAACAAAATTTTATACGCATTAAAACACAAAATATAATAATTAACACTATGCAATACAATTAAAAACACAATTATATGAATACTTCACAATTAAAATTCAAAAATAAAACACTTGACATTGAAAACTAGTGGGAACAAGTCAACAAATGCTATATAAAAAATAAAAAATCAACCAAGTCAACACCCATCACACATTACAAGTCTAATAAGTAATAAAATTACATAATGTAGCTAGTCCATGGGTTATAAAGAGTCACGGGTACAAAATAACTTAATCACTTAACTTAAGCCAGCTACCAAGGTGTGACCCTTGCGAGCTCGACGTCCAAGGCATTGTCTTGTCCTTTTTTAGCGGAAAGACGCCTAGGCGACACCATGACAACGCCATAACAACTATGCTTCCGTGTCAATTCAAGGTTTTATCAAGGTTTATTCGAGGTTACGGATTTTAAATGTGTTCCGAATCAAGTAACTTCTGCCAAACTTTCTTTCTAGTTGTGGTTAGAGATACGTTTTAGTACGTGCAAAAAGTTGCACGAAGTTACTTTATTCTCAATGATTTCTTTTGGATAAAAGAAGATATTAGATAAGTTAACATCACTTAGAAAGCGTAAGAATTTTTTGTAAATGACTTATAATGAGCTTTTAAGAATTACTCTTAAACAGTGTGTGGCAAATGATGCTTGCTAAATGCTAATCATCCTAAAGGTAGTCTTGTGTATGTGATGTAAGACTTATGAAATCTATTTATAACTCGTTATAAATTGAAGCAAACTATTTGAAAACAACATACCATATCACCAGGTAAATTCCCAAAACCTGCCAAACATAAAACTGCGGAAAAGAGATTAAGGCCACAAAATACTTATTGTGAAATGGAAGATTAAATCAGTCTAGGTAAAACATTCACACCTCAAAAAATTTATTACTTTATTACAAAAGGATACACTTCCCTTTTGGATTCCACCGGATGGTGTTATACGGGCCAGTTCCAAGCTCTAGTAGAGGATTGCACTTCTTGTCAAATACAGTTGCCATTGCAGGCATAACTATAGTATGTCAAGGAAAAAAATGGAACAGAACAAGTATACAACAGATTCAGACTACGTGGAGAAGGTATAACGAAGTTTTTAAAATTTCTGATAATTCTCTTCATAAATCCTATCAGGTCTTTATTAAGAGAAGCACTTAGCTTATGAAGCATGGGAACGGTCATAACACAACATGGACATGTTAATGATAAATATTAAACAATGCAAAATCAACGACTATTGCTGGCAAGGCCTGCTAAAGGACCTTAATCTTCTATTTGAAACTGCACCAGGAAGCAATCTTATATTTGAAAATGCACTGGGAAAATAATTTTTCCTTTTCTTTAATAGGCGAACTAAACCAGCAGGATGTTCTCTTTAGGTTATTTGCTTGCCTTGGACATAGTAAAATCACTACTATGCTAAAATCTTTTTTGAAAAAAGAGAGAGAGACAGACAGAGGGAAGGATACCCCCGTAAACAACAGCAAATTCTTTACCCGAATATGACCATCGAACATCATGTACAGGCCCTTCTTTACCTGGAAGCATCTCCAAAAATTAGCAGTTTTGAAATGGAACCCTATTTTGCTTTGTAAAAGAATACTTACATGCAAAAAAATAAATAAAAAGAAGAAAAGCATACGAAGAGGCACAAGCCCATCATGAGTTCCATCTGTTGTCAAGTAGTTTAACTTTGTTTCTCCATAGTAACTTTGGTTGGTTTTATCAACATCTGACTGCACCAAAACTAGAAGCCCAGTAGAACCATAGTTCCAACTCAATTGCACAGTCGAACACCGGAAGAAACTACGTCGAGCGACAGGTTCACTTTGTGTATCTTTTCCACAGGCAAATATTTGAACACTAGCAGGCATTCCCTACAGAAAGATATAAGAAATAAGTCAGAAGTAATATTTAAACCATTATTTTCAGACTTAAACTTCACAATTTTTTCAAGTGCTTCAAAGTGTATAATAATTCCAAGTTCTCAATATAATTTTTAAGAGATCAGAATTTGATACATAAATTAAATTCAAACATTGTTGACCCAAATCGTTTTAATAAACAATGAATAAGTGTCCCAATACTAAAAAAGGACAACTTGTGATCATCAAACATTAAGCAGGACATTCTAACATGTGATCCACATAAATACACATTTATCCCTTTCCTTTTCTTTCTTTTCAGACCCAAAGCAGTAGCTACAAACCTTAGATTCTGGAATGAATGCTGCCACATGGGAGCCGGGTGTCTTAGAAATCTCTACTCCTGCAATACTAGGAACTCTAATCCTATGTGCAATTCCTTTCGAGAAATCTCCGGCATCAAAAAGTTGCACCTCATTTGTTGCCAAACGGCACGCCAAAGCTTCATCAGAGCTAAATCTAATAGAGGGCCTGAATCATGCACAAACCAAACAAGTTGAAACATATGGAGAATTCAAGAAGTTAAAAAATTTATATAACTAAGTATTAATAGTATAGAGGATGCAATATATCTATATCTATCTATCTATCTATCTATCTATATATATATATGTACACATACATATATGTATATATATAATTCAAGTACGCAGAAATCAAACAAATGAAGAGATATAAAGAATGCAATGTACTTTACTCTTTAAAATAGAACATATCAAGATTTACATATACATAACAACCAAGTTATTACTCCCTCTATTCCACAAAAAGATTCTCATTTAACTTTGATCTTAGCTAACTTTGTCAAATCCTAAAATTCAAATTGTGATGTGAATTTCTTTTAATTTTCAAAGATACAATTTTATCCTTAGTAATACTTTTTATATAGTTTACAATAGTAAGTTATTAACTATTGCATTAATCTAAATCAAATAAGTTCCCGTCAGTTTTGAATCTTAGCATTTCGCAAATTGACTGTGCTAAGAAAATCAATGGGACTCTTTTTGTAGAACGGAGGAAGGAGAATTAAACATACCATGTGGCTTTTGTCATGTTCTTCTGAAACACTTGATACACCGAATCCCCAGTCTCTGTCTTCCACAATGTGATATTTTTTTCCTGCGGTGATGAGGGCTTCTGAAAGGTCTGAAGATAGGTCCCGCATGGAGATAATGTGGCTGCAAGAGTGTTTGGAACTTCAAAAGTTCTAATTTCTTTGGTGCTTTTGCTGTCATATATACTAATTGTAGAGCCGGACTTTATCACCATAAGTCTAGCTCCATTTTCACTGAAATTCGCATTCGTGCAAGGAATTCTATCAAGCTTGATAATGGGTTCACTATTGCTGAAAGGTGGTCCAGTCCATAAGGCTAAACCCCCAGGTTCCCTAACTAAAATTATGCATAAAAAACGAAAACCAAGATTACAAACAAGCTAAAGGATCTTGAATCACTTACATTCTTTAAAAAACAAAAAATTACCTGCAATCTCCAATGGGGGTGAAGAATCCACAGTTGACATAATAATAGGATATACAAAAATTTCTGAAATCAATTGCCAAATGGGTTATAAACAGAACTTCGAAGAAAAAGCTTTAACAATTGCAAAGCACACAAACATAAAGCTAACACTCATTAGGGTTTGCAACCGATGAAATTTAGCAATTAATATCCAAATATTTATGTGTAGAATACTTAAATTTAGCAAAAATAATCAAACTAGGTTATTCATAACTTAGAGCAGGAAACTTTAAGAAAAAACTCAAGAAGGAATATTACTTGTTAGGTGATGGGTTGATAACTTTCGGTTCAGTTCAGTGAAGAAGACAAGTGAACGAACACAGATTGCTTGTTAGGGCTTGTTTATGTACCATTTTCTGACTTTAATTTTTGACTAATTTATTTAACTAAAATAATAAGGGTACATATTTACTTCCCTCGTTCTAAATTATTTGTTGACATTTGAATATTAATTTGAGATATTTTTAAATTTAAAATTATAATAATTTATTTATAAAATAATAAATTTTATAATAAATAATATATTTTATATAATTTATAATATTTATTATTATATTAACTAAAATTAAATAATTTATGTTAATTTTAAATTTAAAAATATCTAAAAAAATAACCTTTAAAAATTAATAATAATTTTATATTTTAAAGTTAAAAAAATATTATTTCAATTTTCATTCTTTGATTTGACATAAGATTTTATTTTTAATAGTACTCTGCACATCATTGTGCTCTTATATGTTTTAAAAAAAGGAGGAAGTGTATATTTATATACTCATTATTTTTTCAAAATAAGAGTATTTTACTAATAAAAAAATATTAAGAATATTTGTTTGTTTTATATAAATTGTCAACTAATTTATGTCATTATATAATTATATATAGAAGCTAACTGAAGATTTTATCCAAATTAATTTGGTTGATCATTTCAAAGGTAATTTATTCATTAGTTTATATTTTTTAAATATAAATTACATAATAATAATATATTTTTCAAGTACTATGAATATAATTATAATTTAATATTTATATATACATGCATGTATGAATATCACAATAAAATAAAATAAAAAATCATAAAAATATTAATGTAGTGTCAAGTTCTTCTTGAATATCTTTGAAACTATTTTACACTTTGTTTCTTGGTTTTGGACGGGAAAAAAAAATAATAGAAAATTTAATTAGAATGTAAAAGAAAAAAATAGAAAACTTAAAAAGTTTTCATTTATGTTGTTTCTGAGTTTTTAATAGAAAACTTAAAAAAATTATTTTCTTGGGTTTCTGAATTCCAATTAAAAGAAAAAAAATATCATTTTTATAAATTTACCCTTCTATTACATGTGATATACCAATTATAGTTATAACTATTGAACTATGAATAAAAAATATGCAAGATAGAAGTTTAATCAATGTCATATTCCATAATCAAGTACAAATATCAAAATAAATGTTAAACAAAAACTACTTCTACAAACTCATTGTCATACCATACCCAAAAGTGATCAAATATCATTTGTATTATTAATACTAATGGCAATTATACGTCAAATTTTTCAAAAAATTCAATCTCCTCTCAAATAGTAACCTTAATACTACTTGTGTCTTGTCTTGATTTTTTAGTTGCCGTAAATAGACATTATCAAAAAAAAATTCGTCGAAATTCATTTCAGTTAGTCCTTTAAAAATATTATTTGCAAAATAGACTCGCACAGATGAATTGATAAATGCTTCCCCTTGTTTTTCAAATGATTCCCCTTGCTTTTCCAATATGGTAGTTAATCTATCCATCACATTAGTTAATTTACCTTCATCATCAAAATGTTTTACCTTTTTCTTATTATTTTTTTTCTTTTGAAGTACTTACACTTTCTTTGAGGCAAGACTTTCATATGTTGTTTTGGTCATCTTTATCATATACAAATAATCATGAAATTAAAAATAACACATATATATATATAAAGAACACACAAAACAATAGATAAATAATAAAGTAAAAAATTTCATCTCATATAAACAAGAAGCAAAATATCATTCCAATTATAGCACCAATACTCGTCAAATAACATAAAAAACTAAAAAACCAAAAGTACTATACATTAGTTATGACGCCCCCAAATTTGGGCCTATACAGTTCAAATTTGAGCCGTCAAAATACAAAACAACTATTACAATACAGTACAACGTACAACAATACAGTGCTCAATAATACACAATTAAGTATTCACTATTATTGCCACACTATTTTACAACATGTAGAGACTACTATAGCTATCATTCGGACATTCACTCCATTCCACGACTAGACCCAGTTACTCTCTCATCTCATGTTAAAGAACAATGAAATAAAAAGAAAATGGTGAGCTCAAATAGCCCAATAAAGAATATCATGACTAAGATAATAATGAATAAATTATCAATAGTCTTCAAAAGTGATAAGTTCTTGATAAAATACAATAGACAACAATTGCAGCGGAATAATAGAATATAGACAATACGTCTTTAACAAATATCTACAACGGAATAAACAATTCATTAAAAGAATCATGTAGACTATAATGTCTATTAACTTATCTTTTTTAGAAAAATCATCAACAACTTTTATCATCTGAAACACTACTAGTCATGATCATGTCAAACAACGATTTTTCTTTGTCCCAGGCTAAAGAGAACTTTCACCACGTGTCCTAAAAGATATTCAATAATAATATCGTTTTTGCCCCAGGCCAAAAACATGCATCAATCATATCATCTATGCCCTATGCCACATATATTCATAATAATATTATCTTTGCACCCAGGCCAAAGATATTCACAATAACTTAATTTTTGATGATTAGAACAAATAACAGTAATATAAATGAGGACAAAGAAAGAGAATAATAGGATAAACAATAGATATCAAAAGTTTACATTTTTACTTTGTCCAGAGTCAAATAATATCCAAATTGTCAACATGATGTAGAGTCAAATTCAAGAATAATATTCAAGATCCATAGTTCAAAAATAACGGTTAAAGTTTAGGTAAATAGGAAGGTTAATGTGAAATGATATTAAATAAAGCGCAAACTATTAATCATTTCATAAATTTTACCGAACAATACTTACCATAGTAAGTTTAGGAGTATAAAAGAAAATGTCATCCCTTACCTTATCACATGAAAATAGACTGTTTTAAATATAATTGATCAATTTATATATTTATAATATAATTAGAAACTATTACATATAATTTTCATGGTGCATAATAACTCGTATATTATGAACTATCAAAAGTGTTTATATAATATAAATTTGTGCAGTGTGTAAGATAAATTATAATAACTTCAAAATAATTTTTGAAATAATATTTCAAAATAAAATATTCCAAATGAAACTTTTCAAAATAAATCTTTTAAAGGAAGAGTCTTATAAAAGAAAATTTGTGAATACCGTGTAAAGTGATTACTTGTGCAAATATTACTTTTTAAAAAAAAAGACTTACTTGAAAAAATTTTGCACTACTTTTGGCTTTACCAACACTCAAAGTTACCTTACTACACTCGAAAGAAAATACCCAATATTGTAGTTGAAAGATTTTGTGTTTTTGGCGTACCTTCATTGCTCATCAGAGTAATCTATTTATAGGGTAAGAAAGCAAGCGAAATTTAACACTTTGTGCTGGAGGAGCACACTCAGTTTGACAAAAAGTGAGATGGTGTGTGGTAAGTGGCACACAAATTTTGGAAAAAAAAAAGAAAAAAGAACACACCAGTTGCAATACGCAACTTTCTGAAAAAAAATTCATATGAACCAAAATTTTATATTGTAATATTTTATAATAAAACAAATAACTTTATATATTATATTATATTTTATTTTATATTTTCTTCTGTGACTTCTTCCCAAATTTGTTTCTTCTTTTCTTTCGTCCCTTTCCCATTTCACTTTACTTTAAAAATATAAAGGCAAAAGTAAATCAAACCACTTGCCATGAAACTTTAACAATTTGTGATTCTAAATCAGATGCATTTTTTTTCCACATTATTATACCTACACCTACCTAACATTATTATGCATACCTTCATATTTTCTTCTTCTACAGAAAACATTAAATAAATTATTTCATTTCATATTTATTATACTATATCCAAAATATTAATTCAAAAATAATGTAAGAACACGTTATTGTGATAATTATTAGTTTAATACAATGTATAAGCTACTGCATCAATTATTGGATCAATAATATAAACTATAGTGCATAACAATTATTAATTCAATAATGGAAAATGCTCTATAATAACAATTATTGATGAATACAGTGCAATAGCCACTTTATCAAATCAATAATATGAGACACAGTGCAATACCGTGTGCCACTGTGTAATACCGTGTGCTACTGTAGAATACCATGAAATACCGTACACTACTATTTTTTTATCACCGGATATTTTAACAGCTAAAAATGATAGTACCGTTGACCATTTTAATTTAAAAATGTTACTTTTGTCGTTTTTTATATTCGACAATATTTCGTTGTAGGATCCACCAATAATTAGTTATTTCGGCGGCGTTGTACAGATTGAATATTCCCCGACAGAACGAATATTTTTCGATAATTAAAATATTGTCCGACATAATAAAATTTTCACATAACATCATTAACTTTAACTTTTGTCAATTTAACCATTTACTGTTTTAGAAAAATATATATGAAGAAAAATTAAATATTATTCAATAAAAGTCGGGGTCTTACATTAGTTGTCAATATGAGATGAACTCAAGCACTATTAACTTCATTTATGTAATCAATTCACATATAATTTGCAATAGAAGTCCTCAAATACTGAACATGCGTTGCATCCTCGGTGGCATCTCTTACATGGTCATCAGATTCATGTGTTTGCTCTAGGAGCTCTCGATCAACTTCGGCAATAAGATCATCATCAGGATTAATTTACATCAAGTAATTATGTAAAATGCAACTTGCTAAAACAATTTTAGATTGAGTATCCACAACGTATTTTGGCTCAGTTGTGCTCCCGATAATGGGAAACATTTTTCTTGTGCACGCCAAATGCCCTTTCAATTGTATTACATAATGATGCATGACATAGATTAAATAATTCTCTGGAATTTTCTAGGGGTCGAGTTAAGTACTCTTTTAAATAGTAGTGAACACCTTTATAAAGTGTCATTAATTCGTTGGTAAATGAAAATTTGACATCTACAAGATAATATTTGCTTAGAAAAGCATAATATTAGTTACATGCAAAATAAAGATTTTTTTTAAATTAACTCCTAAAAGGTTGATAGTGTATTTCCATTAGTGATTTTCAACTTATCTTCTCTTACAAGGGTTTTTTTAATTATTTTGGAGTAAGATGTCGTCCCTTCCTAACCAGTCAAAATATAAGTAAATTTCAAGTCAAATGTACATACGGCTAAGACATTTTGCGTAGGGTAGCCCTTCTTACCACGATATCTTGGTACATCAGTGTGAGGACCTTTTACACGAACATGAGTTCCGCTATTGCTCCTACACAATCTTGAAAAGTTAACATGAATAAAATCTACCATTGTTGGGTATTTCTAAAGGTTTGTGTGCTCCATTTAGTCATATTAAAAACTTTTCTTCCAGTGATATTATCGCTCTTAAGACTCTATGAAAATGACGACTCGTGGTTCTCGTTGAGTTACAAAATAAGAATGTAATTGTACGATTTTTCACTTTATGCGACAATATGTCAAAAAAAAACTTGCGATTTGTTCCTTTAGAGATACTAGTTGAGTGGGTCGAAAACCACCCTCGTCATGTAATATTTTTCACAAATTTTCAAATACTTGTGGTCTGATGTGAATAACATCACGGCTTCTCTAACTGTACTTTATCTCATGAAACAATTCAACTCTTACTTTTTTTTTCCATTTCAGTTATTTCTTTACTAGGCTTACTCCCACGAGGTCTAACCGTACGACATTTGATATATTAGACTATGAAGGACAAGATCAATGTTACTAGATAATGTCATCGAACCATAAAATCTCGAAGTTTACTTTGTTGATCATCCATCTATTCAATTAATAAAACTGAATGAATTTTAAAGTTAAATACACAACAACAAATGGAAATAAAACAACAATTCATTGACTCATTGACAATGAACAATTTATACACGACCATTAAAGAAACAAATATACTAATTATTAACGCTAAATTTTATCACTCGTTGAAAATCACGAAACAACAAGAAAAATCCAACGCCAATCACCAATAAAACAGGAGAAAGTATTATAAGAACACAAGAATTTATGTGGAAACCCAATAGGAAAAAAACCACGGGAAAAATGATGATTTTACTAGTATGATAATTGTGTTTACAAACTTTCTCAAGAACAATAGAGAGCCTATACGCTGGAAAAGATGGTCCTGAATCTGTAAAGTAGTAAGGTCGGTCTAGTAAAAATAATATCTCCCTCCACTTCCATGCAAATCCCTATTTATATAAGTGCACAAATATCGGAAAGTGTGTAGAACTAAGAGCCCCTATCCGCGTACGGCCCAACAATTAATAAGTCCAACTCCCACTAGGCTTCCTTACCCGATCCATATAAGAATCCAAGTACCAAAATAAAGGCCCAGTCCAACAAAATAACACAGATCAGCCCAAACCCCGACCCAAATATTCTGATCCCAACACTACTATTTCACAATCAACCATAAACCACTTGTGTTAAAAACTACTAAAACAAGCACCAAATAAAAGATAAATGGACACCAAAAAATAGTATATAAAGCAGCATATTTTAGTACATAAATAATTAAATACTTGAAAACTAATTAATGGAGTCGATGGATGTTAAAAAGAAGTATATAAATCAATATATTTAATATGTAAATATTTACAATACTAATGTACTGCTCGCTATAATATAAATATATATTAGTAAGTCAAAAGACTCCAAACTAAATAGAGTATTGCAGTAATATGCGAGTTTCTAGTCAATTTAACATATTAATTGACTACCATGAAATAAGAAATAATATAATAAAATAGTATAATTATTTAATAAAAGAAGAGAATGGCAATAACTAATAGACAAACTCACTGAATTCCAGCAAAGAGAATTCAACAAAGTCAAAGTTGAATAGAAAAGGAGTCAAAGAGCCGGCAAAGTCAACCGTGTATGATGTCAAGCAAATAGAAGTCGATCGCGGTAGTTTGAAGATAAAGATAAAGTAATAAATCTCTTTATCTCTCTTAGCCTAAGTTTAGTAGATACGTAATAAAAAAAATTGAGGACATATGTTGTAATTTAAAATTTATTATACTGCAAATTGAGGATAATATGATAATTATAAAAATAATACTTATCCCATTTGTTTCGTCCAAATCAGACCAATTTTGGATGAAATTTTTTGGTAGAAAAAGTGACCTAGTTTTTTATTAATTTATTTTCTTTTTCGTTTATTAAAAAAGTCAAAAACACAAGAATTTGATAGAAAACTTAAGTTTTATGTCTATTTTTTTTCTTTTATGTTTATTTTAAAACTCAAAAATAGAGTGTTAGAGTAAGAAATTTTTGTTAACCGTTAGAACCATACACTGTCAATTCTTGAAGTGTAACAAGTACCCAGGTATAATTAATCATGTGACTTTTATGTCCAACACATTACACACGCGCGCGCGCGCGCACACACACACACACACGCGCGCGCGCGTGCACACACACACACACACACACACACACACACACACACATATATATATATATATATACAAAGGGACACACATCCATAGCAATCGGTTGCTGAAAATACCATTTTAGCAACCACCTCGTCCACCAACTATTTGATTAATTAATGTCTTCGATTAATTTACCCTAAAAGCTCTGTCATTAGAGGCTCTAGCAGTAACAACGGTTTGAGCAAAATTACTATCTTGCCTTCACTATTAATCCCCTGCCGCTACTGGTTGTAGCAACAACTTAGTCTTTCCATAGCACAAAACAAAACGACAACGTTTTAGCATAACTCCTGCCACTATAGATTGTAACGAAAGTATGGATTTTAAACAAAAACAACAGCGTTTCATTAAAAAAGGCAACATTTCATTAAAAAAGATAGCACAAAACCTATCAAAATGGCACTGTATTCCCTTTGCCGCTAGAGGCTCTAGCAACAAGTTGCCCTATTACTCTTCCACTGTAGCTCAAAAACAATCACTTCTAAATCTGGTTGTTGCTACCGTTTCTGAAGAGAGAAAGAAGAAGAGGAAAGTGCAAACATTACACACCTATGTGCAAGAATTTTTCCATTTCTCATCGGTGCAATCATCCAAAATTGTTGTAAGATTATTTATATCGAATTTTTAAAAAAAATTATATTGCGATCTATTTTGAGAATTTTGTTATAGAGAAATTTATTTTTGTGAACTAAAAGAGAAAATTAGCAACAATATCTCTACATACATATATGTATGTGAAATTTGGTGAAAATTGTATTGATTGAAATTATCTTGTTTGAAATTATTGTTAAATAGTGGTATAAATAATTAGAATATAATTATTTTACATAGCTGTTAAATTCGTACAAAATGGTTTTATGTTGTTTTTGTTTAGGGCAAAGATGGACAGTTGGAATCCTGGACCAATTGACCAAAGAGTATTGTATGACCAAATAAATCATGTGTCTGATGACGTATATAATGGTATAGATAGGGAAAATCTATCATCATCCCAATTAACGAAACAAGTATACGACAAATGGAACTTAACAACCCAAAAAAGTCTTCTACATAAGTGTGGTTTTGGAGTTTTTAAACACGAGAAAGTTGTACACCAAACTGATCTTCTCGTGTCCGTCCTAGTAGAGAGATGACGATCGAAGACCAATAGTTTTCACCTAAATTGTGGGAACATAATAATAGCCCTAAAGGATGTATATTTCATTTTTTGCTTGTCAGTGGTGGACAAACCATTAACTTGTCCACTATTTGACACTTCGATTTCTCATTTTAGGTAGTGTTTTGGGTCTGAACTAGCTGCGATCGAAAATAAGAGGTTCTATTTCATTGGTCTAGGATTCTCAAAACTGTTTGAGTTTGAAAGTGAAAGTGGGGTTCTCACAACTACTTGAATTTGGGAGTAAAAGTGGGCTACTCTTACATTTGAAAATTGAAACTACGCTTGACTGCCTCTATTACCTCTAGCGGCAGGGGCAATACGCTGCCATTTTGTGCCAAATCATGTTGTTTTGTACCAAAGATGTTGATTTTGTTTAAAGTCCATACTGCCGCTACAGTCTGTGGCGGTAGGGTTTAAGATTAATTGGTTTATGCTAAAACGTTGTCGCATTGTGCAGAAAGACTGAGCTATCGCTACAGGTTGTAACGACAGGGGATTAATAGCAAGGGTAAGCTTGTAATTTTGCTTGGATCGTTGCTTCCTTTTTTAATGAAACGTTGTCGTTTTGTTTAAAGTCCATACTGCCGCTACAGGCTGTAGCGGTAGGGGTTATGCTAAAACGCTGTCGTTTTGTTTGGTTTAAGTTGTCGCTACAGCCTATAGTGGCAGGGGATTAATAGCGATGGCAAAATAGTAATTTTGCTCGGACCGTTGTTGTCGTTAGAACCTCTAGTCGAATTTTAGGGCAAATAAATCTAAGCCATTAATTAATCAAATAGACGGTAGATGTGGTTGCTGAAATAGTACTTCAAGCAATAGATTGTTATGTATGGATTCCCATATATATATTGCACATGACTTTTATGATAAAAAAAATAGCTCAAATTAAGAAGCTAATTATATTCTAACAAAAGTGAATGAAGTTGTATATTGAAGAAATTAATAACAACTCTAACTTAACATTATGAAATTTATTGGTCAATAAACAAATGCATACTATACATTAAAATAAAGATTCAAAAAATTGATATAATTCATTTATTTATATTGATTTTCATATAATATATGAATTTAAAAAATATAAATTTTATAAAAAGAATAAGTTTGCTAGGCTTTAATCATGTCATGTGTAAATATTGCACAATAGAAGCTAAAAAATAATGTATAACATTACTATGATACAAGCATGCAGAATAATTTTTTTAACAACTATATATATCCCATCCCATTCATGAGTGACATTCAATCAATATACGTAGTCTTTAAAATAGAACCTCATGGGTAGTAGTGTCTTTTTATAAAATAGGAGAATTTAAAATTAGTGATTATTTATTTTCCTTTTATTTTAACTCTCAGATCTTTTACAAGAGATTATTACATATTCGTGAGACAAATGAACAATATATTTTTTCCTTTTATGTATTTATAAGACCGTCTGTAATAAATTCATAAATATATAAAAATATATATATATATACTATTTACTTGTTTCAATAATATGAAATAATTTTTTGTCCTCTCCCTTCGCTCTCTTATAGTCTTATGGATCCCGATGGATCCTTTCACATCATCAGCCATGGCACAAAAGACATGGAACTCGAAAACGACATCGTAACAATGGCGACCCCACCTTTTTCATCTTCCAATTCTAATATTAACATTAATACCACCGACACAATCTTCTACTACGACAAGGCAGCGCAGGCCAATTTCTAGTAGGGGAAGCCGTAGGTGAATAGCCCTCGCTTCTTCAAGAGGGTCAAGATCTCCGCACTCGCGCTCCTCAAGATGGTTGTGCACATGCGTTCTGGCGCCAAAATTAAATTTATGGGGCTAATGCAGGGAAAGACGGATGGGGATGCTATTATTGTGATGGACGCCTTTGCGTTGCAGGTGGAAGGGACTGAAACTAGGTTCATGCTCAGGCGGATGCTTATGAGTATATGGTTGATTATTCCCAGACCAACAAGCAGGTGTGTTAATTCGCATATTTTTAATTATTTTTGGGTATTATTTTTAGTTGTTTGTTGAAAACTCTTAAATCTTAAAACCCTAGTGGCGTGCTATTTTAGTTCTGTTTAGTGTTTGAGTAATTTATTTTTTGGAAGTTTGGATCTTGTAGAAAAACCCTTACGCATTAGTTTTATGACACATTATTTTGGATAAAATTACTCTTATATTAACTATGTGTCATGATTCTAATACTGTTATGCTCGTGTATACACTGAGTGTATGAAACTATTCTTCATTCATATTCCAATTTCGTATGTATAAATAATCAGTGACGAAGCCACAAATTTTGGTTAGTAATCAAAGTTGATAATTATAGTAACAAAAAACCACTCAAATATATTACCAAAACAATATAATATATATTTCATTGTTGTCGCCTTCAGTCTTGTCCACAAAAAAAACTAGTTCAATATAATAATTATAATTGTCCTTTACGCATTCTCATTCGTTTAAATCGTTGCATAATACTTTCATTGTCAATGCAATCAAATACATCCTTCTCAATATATGTAATCAAGCAATCATTTATTAGTTGATCTGCCATTTTATTCCGCAAGAAAAAGTTCTTTTAACAATAGCGAGCACAACAAGTAAGATTAATGCCAACTTTAGAAGCCGATATACCTTAGGAAATACAATATGCTTTTGATCTAAAAGAGTACAAAAAATCTCAACATACTCCGAGCTTGGTTATGAGAACTATTAGGGCCTCCAACATGAATATCAAATCTCTCTTTCTTGTTCCATGTTGTTAGTAATGAAAGAATCACCACCCGCTTGTTTTCCAGTGTCCGGCCTAAATAGATAGCAACAGAAGCAAAACGCCGTATCTCAAGCAATATAAAAAGTGAAGAAAGCCCGGGGAGATAGTTATACTCCAACTAATTTCCATATTCTTTAAACTAGAAGGATTAAATCTATATATGGAAGTTATGTTTGAGAGGCTGGCTAGGACCCTTTAGCATGTATGCTCTTTTTACTTCATCTTGAATATTAGGATGATACTTTGATATTTTCTTTCGCAATTCGGGGTCTGCTTCGAGATTTTCCAAATCTACTTTCTCATAATCTTTTTTCTGATTTTTATTAGATCATGATTCTTCAAACGCATTAGCTTTTTTGAATACAAATTTGTCCATAAATACTTGACTTCTTAGTTGTTCAAAGATATTATGAACTTAGTTATTAAATAAGTTCAAATTATGCAAAAAACAAATGATAGATACAGAAAAAACACACAAATTACAACAAAAAACAAAGTTCTGAGGAGGTCCAACCTCAATGAAGTGATGCTAGATATCCATACAAACGATATTGCTCAAAATTTCCACTAAACCATAGCCAAAATTTCTTTTCAAAGTAATTTTCTAGAGAATTTTTTTTAGGTTAATACACACAATGTGATCAACTCATTCCGTAAATGATAATTCCTTCAATAAACACTACCTCATTTAACACTAATAGGCTCACCAACAAAATAAATTAAAAGAATAACTCTTGATTACAAGAACCAGTTTATCAATTCACCTAGCTAGATCATAAAATCTTCAGATGACAGATATACCACATGTAAATAACAATTTCCATTCACTAAAAATGGTCAAATGAAATTACACAAGCTAAACACAAACTCAAACAAATCAATCTATGATCACACCGTTCAAATTTCAAAATATTTAGATCCCAACAATTTCTTAATCAACGCATAAATAACATACCAAGATGAAATCATGAAATTCATGTTCGCATTGAAGCTTCGCCCATGACTGAGTCTCCAATAAATCGTGATAGTTGAGTAATAATTGATAAATCTAGAGAGGAGAGAAGAAACGAGAGGTCAGATGATTGAATTAGGACTTGGGAGTCGTGATTTGGGAATTGCCGAGCTGGGAGTGTGAAGTGTTAAAGAGAAGTGAAGTATAAAGAGTTGATTTGGAAATTACTGAATCATTGAATTGGGAGTATAAAGAGTTGATTTGAGACGAATTGACGCCTAAAGAGTTTTCATATTATAAATTGACCCCTATAAGTTATAAAATTTTCAAGTTTCAGTGGGATCAAATTTATGAATTACACAAAAAAAATAAAAATCTAATACATCATATACAATAAAAAAAATCTATTGGGTTCAATTGACCCCACAGTCTTATACAGTGTGTTCGGTAGTTAGATTTCGGAGGTGGAAATTATGTACTAATAAGAGTTGCTTATTCAAAGAATTAATGATAGTAATAGGTAAAAATCCTAAGGGTAAGTTGTGTGTTGGTGTGAGCTCGCATTTGTGTGTGCATTTATGGAATTTTTGTATGTGCCTTCATGCCACAACCATGTATTGTTTGTAAATATTTCTAAGACAGTAATGTAATGTATGTACTTGGGATGTTTGTTAGCACTTTGATGTGTATGGGTGAGAGCTAGAATTCATGCATGTGCATAGATGGAACTTATTTATTGGTCCTTCATTATGAAGCATGAAAACATCTCGGAGATCAACGGACCCGTGTTAAATACGCGTTGGTAACGGATACTCCGCGAATATTTCTTAATACGTATTAGATACTCTCCAATACTTCAAATTTTTTATACTCCCGGATACTTCCCAATACACAAGGGGAATCAGATGCTATTGGCATGTTCAGTGGTAGAAATAGCTAGCTTAATCGTGTTTGTAGCATGTATTGTATTTAGTTAACATGCTGCTTTGTGACTTGGAGGTGATTACGGTCTTGATGTAATGTTTGACTCCTACCTTTTGATTGTAATGATAAATTTGCTGGCAGTTGAAGTTTTTTTGGGACTAGGAGAAAAGGATTAGTTGATGCAAATGTTGAGTGCCTATCTTTTGGTTATGTTAATTTTAGGTGCTAATATTTTTAATGAAATTAAACTTTGAAGGTAATTACTTGCTTTTGTTTGTATAGTACAATTTATTTATTATGCACATATATGTATATTGAGAAAAATATATAAAATTTCGGTGTATCCCAACGTATCCCATGTTACTCTTTTTTCTGAAAATGCAGTATCTCATAAACGTGTCATGTCGTATCCATATCACTCATCTGTATCGATGCTTCTTAGGCCCTTCGTACCACCACCGTGTACCGTGTTTTGGTTGTAAATATTTCTAAGACGGTCTTTTGATTAATTGGGATGTTATATTGCAAGGTGGGAAGTTTGAAGAATGTTGTTTGGGAAGAATGCGGAACTCTTCGTAATTAAACTCTGTTATAGGCTGATTACCCCAGCATCTTGTGATAAGTCTGCAATAAGTTCTAGAAATTCTGTTCAAATATGTGAACTTTATTTTATTTCCTTCAATATGACCATAAAAAGTTTAATCATTAAATTGAAAGTAACACCATTTCACTTTTAAATCCCTAGTTGTGTGCTAAGGTAGTTTTGAAGTTCATGAGTCTATACATACTGATAGCTAGTTCTAAATATCACATCTTTAAAAGCTACTTTATCTATCCTCGAAATTCGGTGACATCACTACTATAACGTTTCATGAGGTTGCATTTCTAAAAGTTATATGCAGGTGCTCTATAAACACTTGTTTGAAGTACCTGTATTAACATTTGCCGTTGTAGATAACTAGTTTCTGGAGGTTGAAGGAATGTCCTAATAATTTAACTTTGTGGTTGCTTTTTCGACCTCAGCGTTTGACCCGTATTTACTTGGAATTTTCTGTTTTAGGCAGGATGGTTGGAGAATGTTGTTGGATGGTACTATTCTCATCCTGGTTATGGATGCTGGTTTTCTGGTATCGATGTTTCAACACAAATGCTCAACCAACAATTTCAGGAGCCTTTCTTGGCAGTTGTTATTGATCCAACACGAACTGTTTCTGCTGGAGAAGTTGAAATTGGGGCATTTCGAACATACCCAGAAGGATATAAGCCACCAAATGATCCTGTCTCTGAATACCAGACCATTTCTCTGAACAAGATTGAAGACTTTGAAATGCACTGTAAACAGGTTATTATGTTTGTCCAGTCTGCTTCTTTAGAAACTCTTGGTTTCAGTCGCCAACTTTTCCACCTCCATTAATGCAGTATTATTCATTGAACATTACATATATCAAGTCATCTCTTGATTGCCACCTATTGGATCTGCTGTGGAATAAGTATTGGGTGAATACCCTTTCTACTTCTCCTTTGCTTGGAAGTGGAGATTACGTACGTTGCAGGGCAAATATCAGATTTAGGTACCTTTACATAATGTTTTATGCTTATTGATTGTAGTCATAATTATTATGTGGTAATTTGTATAAATCGCAAGCAAACTTGGTAACATTGGAATACCATCAGTGAATAGTTTTCCTTAAATCATGCAGCCGAAAAGCTGGAGCAAGCTGAAAATCAATTGGCTCTTTCACGCATGGTGCCCTTCATAGCGCCCCCACAGAGAAAGAAGGTGGTCAGTGAAAATGTATTTTCCTTAATCGCATAGTTATCAAGGCGAGTCGAGGCGAGACAACAACAGAGAGTTTAAGCGCTTAGGCGACAAGGCGCCTGACTAGTAGTCCACAAGTCGTTAAGAATGTAAATTTTATACATATAAAATTATATATATTTAACATTTATATGAATATTTATATTTTTAATAATTTACCATATTCATAATGTAGGTTGTAGTATATCAAATTACAACAAGAAGTGAATAAGATCAAGTCAAAATGATAATTTTATTATAGTTGTAATTTTTTAAACTTGTATCAACTTCAAATTATATAAATAGTGATACATTTGTATAACATAGCATAGCAAATTAGCAATTATATAAATGTTTTTTGCTTCTAATCTCTTGAATTATAGTTACATAGCACATAGCAAATTAACAATTAGTACTTTAGTAGTAATTAGTTGGTCAAGTTCTGCAATTGTACAAAAATCAAAGCAATTACTATTTACTACTTCATCTGGTACAGTATACTTGCATCAGTTGCATGGGTAAATACAGTCATAGTGTCATACGACTCATACCATATGGTCCATATCATATAAAAAAAATAAAAAAATTGAAGAAGTCAGAACTCAGAATACCCAAAAAGAAGCCAGAATACCCAAAAAAATCTAAAAAGAAAGCAGAGCAGTAACCACGAAGGCCTAAGCAGTAAGCATATTATTACATTTACTGATTTACCATTAAGCAAGAGCAGGCAGTAACATTAGTCATAGCTAAATATATATTATAACTTATATATATATATAGCCTAAATGAATCAGTCCCAACTCCCAAAAATAGTAAAATGAATATACAAGTATAACAGAGGCTCATAGCATAACTGCAGAAGACTAGAGAAGATCAGCATATTAGAAGGGGAGAAGAGAAGAAAGAAGAATATTAGAATAGAAGAACAAGATGAGAAGAATAGAAGAAAGAAGAAGAAAAAGAGAAGTTGTACCTGGAATAATTGATTGCCAATAGTATAAGGCTGAAGTCGTCGGTACTCGGTAAGTGACCGCTGAATTCCGATGTCGCAGGTACCTTCTTTCTCATTCTCTTGCTCTCTACCTCTCTCCTCTTCAATTTCTAAATTCTGAATTCCGAATAGGTTTTAGGGCTATTGTTTTGAATCGCGTTTTTTTTTTTTACCCATTAGCTTTCGGGTCGAGCCATACCCGTTATGGGTAAGTCGCCTGATCAGCTTCCTTTTCGCCCATGTCGTCTCCGAGTCGTCTAAGGCGACGACTTTCCTATTTGAGCGGTCACCTTAATGATCCTCCACCAAGTCGACCCAACGCCTTAGCCACTGCACAACACAACACCTTGACGCCTAGGCGACGACTTGATAAGCCTGCATAATAGTATGCCTAGCTTTATATAGACCTAGGTTAAATACTAAATGGAGGATTCTTGGGAACGAGACTATCTTTAATTGTAATTTAGCATTCTCCCAAGCTTTGTATTCTATTGTTGTTGAGTTTTTTTTTAAAGATCCGTCCAAGATCAGTCTTCCTGATGTAGGATAAGGTGGAAAGAAGGAATAAAATATCTATCCTCACAAAGAATCAGTAAAGAAATACACACAACCATAAATCTTTAATCTCAAATCAATTCATATTTCATAATTTGAAAAATAATGAGGTATTACAATGTTTAAATAGAAAACTCAATACTTGAGAACTAAGTAAAAACCCTAATTTAAAAAGAAAATAATCTCTCAATTAAAATATACTATTATAATAGAACTTTCATAATTAAAATAAAACTCTTCTAAAATATCATTTTAAATAATTAAATTAATAATTCAATATTTATTCCTAAATAACAACACAAAGTTAATAATAAATTTCTTTTTTTTTTCCTTTCTGCATCATTCTCCTCGCCATTGAAAAAAAGTCGTTCTCAAATTTTGAAATGTCAAAGAATATCAAACCATAGTCTAGGAGATATATTCCAACAAAATATGAGTATCCGATGTTTCTTGAGCACAATTTTTGGGAATAACATTGACACAAGCAAGAAACTAGATGCACCTTTGAACTCGAATACAAAATTTGGCAAAAGAAAGTCAAAGTGTTCTACTTCAATCTTACTTTTTGTGTTCAACTTCTTGTTAACACGGCTCACCTCTTGCACTGCACTTCCGTTAATGCAAACCACATTTGAATCTTTAATTAATACAACATCCTCTACTTCAGTCACTTTAAGATCCTTACGAGTCTTAACATCTTTAGATTTTTGTTCTTGAAAAGTTCACCGATGCCTTGTATTTTGTAGGATCCAACAACCTAATTTTAACATTTGTGTTGATTCCTTGACTACGTGTTGGAATTGCAGCAATGAATTTTGAAATATTTGCTACAAGTATTGCAATGGATTCTTTAATTCTTCTAAGACGATCCTCCCAATTATAAATCACTATAACTGCTATAGTATATCTATTTTCTCTCTTTTTCCCTTTTTTTTTCACAGGGACTAAACTGAAAAATATTAAAACATTAGGGGTTGAAATATAAAAGGATGAAAGTACATGGACTAATATATAAAAGTTGAAAGTTTGGGGGTATTTTGAATATTTTATAAATTTCATGGACTAAATTAAAAAACTGTGGAAACTATGGGATACCAAAAATGTAATTTTCAAGTTGTACCGTAGCAGCGTGGTACTGTAGTGGTTTTTTTTTCCTTCTTAATTTTGGGATAAGTTTGAGACGACGCTGTCACCTTGGATATTGATGTCGATTCTCTAGTGAATTTTGACAATTGACGGAGGCCAAAAAATTAGGGTAATAAGAAATTGGTTAAAATCAAAAGATATCAGAAATTTTGGCTCTTGATACCAAAATGATATAGGACAAGATGGAAAGAATATATAAAATACATATTCTCAGGGAAAATTGGTAAAGAAATACACACAAACATAAAGTTTTAATTTTAAATCAATTCATATTTCATAATCTAAAATAATGAGATATTACAATTCTTAAATAGAAAATCCAGTACTTGGGAACTAAGTAAAATTCCTAATTTAAAAATAAAATAATCTCCCAACTAAAATCTACTACTATAATAGAACTCTCCTAAAATATTCTATTAAATAATTACATTAATAATTCAATATTTATTCCTAATAACAACACAAAATTAATAATATTTTTCTTTATTTTTTTTCTTCCTTTCTGCATTACTCCCCCTACTGTTAACCAATACATACATTTATATATTACAATTCTTGTGTTGCCAGGCATACTGAGTCATGCCTGGCAGTTTTGTAGGGCATATCAAACCTATTTTAGATATAAGCATAGAGACATAAGACATTTCACCCAGTGAGCTTCGTACTTTTTCAAATAATTTTTCTAAATCACTACACAAAATGCACTTGGTTGCCCTAAAGAAGTTAATTAGTTAACAATCTCATTATTCAACTATACTTGGACATATACAGTTGGTTAGGACATGAAGTTTTACTTGTCAGGAAATTCTCTATTATTTTTTTATAAGTTAATTATTTGGTCATTTAGTCAAGGTATTTTGACTTCATTAGATTGTTCTTTCTAATCAAGCTTTTTCATGTGTAGAAGTTATATGCTGTTAAGGTTTGTTGTTTTTAATGTCTCCTAGTATTCGTCATTACTGTCCCTTTTTTTCATTTTTGGTTCTTTATTTTTCTATAAATAAGGTTATGAAAAGTATGCAAAGTAAAGGTCTCCTTAAGCATGTAAACCAATAGTGAGCCTAACTAGTTGAAATTTGACCAAGTAATGTTTTAATCCCTTTGGCCAACAGTAGGGGGGACTGATCTCCATGTCCCACAAACTATCCACCTACCCAAAAAGAACCCTTGCTGCATGGGCTACCGAGGTAGACTGACTATTGTATTACTAATGAATAAAATGACATTGGCATTATACATCTTTTCTAAAGCTATGCAACACATGTTAGTCTTTTTGATTTTTTAATTTTAATTTTTCAGTTTTAGTAATCCATGTCCAATCAGACTAAATTAATAATATCTTATTGAATGAACAGTTAAGTTGTCAGTGTTAATGTTTACCTAGACAAAGTGCTGAAAGTGAAAGGATAAATGGGATGCAGATGTAAGTTTGTACTTCACAAACTGACAAAAGTAGTTGCTCCGAAAAATAAGCCAACATTCTTATGCTCAGTAGTCCTTATATACCATCGAGTTGAACATTGTCTCTGCACTTAATACTTTTGTTTGTGAAGCATAGGCTAATGCACCTTTTTTTGCCCTTTTTGTAAAAAACCTCTTTGACAGACAGTTCTCATGTGCTATTTTAGGTCGTAGTTTTCCTTATACTACTGCTTCTGTTTATTAATTATAGGAAGAATCTCAACTTGCCAAGATCACTCATGATAGTTCAAAGATTACTGTCGAGCAGGTCCATGGTTTAATGTCACAAGTGACTTTATGTTCTTTTCTAAATATCTAGTCATTCTAGCAGTTGTTTTCGTGGTCGTGATTTGCATCTTCTTATACACGTATACTCCTACCTTTCAGGTTATCAAGGACATTCTTTTATGTAAAACTCTCACAAAATCGAAAAATTAGAACATAATGGTTTGACACGAGTTGTCCCTGTCTTTAAGATGTTTATTGCCCCTTACCACTAGGGTTTGCTAAAGATTACTGACAATATACCTCAAGGATATATGTCAAGCCTATATATTTTCAATGTGATGCCAACTCACAAATGAAAACTCTATGTATGCTGCTTTATAAAGGTTGAAAATATATATAAAAAGAAACTGTAGAGAAAACTCTTAATTTTCTAAAATTGAAATATGTAATATATTCAAAGCAATTGTTACAGAGTTAATTCTGTAACATAAATCGAATTTATCACAATTCAGTTTAAGCTGTTGCACACATTAATTTTCTGTAACTTTAGAAAATTAACTTTGTTTGCAATTAATTATTGAATCAGGTGAATCAATCTGATTTGAGCTCAATCTAAAGAGATAAGCTCATGGCTCAGGCAAGGCTCCTAGCGACGATGCGTACGTGCGAAGTGCACCTAAAGAGCTAATGCAACTTTGCGACGCGACCGCACCTGGCCCTAGGTCCCAGGACGCGGACGGGTGGTGCTTTGCACCACATCATTGTAACCCGATCCAAGCATTCCTTTTAGTACCACAAGTAAATTAAATTATTTCACTCATGCTTATAAAGTATTAAATAATTTTACTTCTTATCGATATGGGATTTAAATAAAGTAGTTTTACAAATAATAATGTATCTTTTCATATACCTCACTTTGAATATAATTAAAATATAATATATAATTTCTACTGGAATTATATTTTATTCTCTCTTAATATCATTTTAGTAGATTATCAAATGTACTTTTAATTTAATTTAAATTCAGTCAACTAATGAGTCTAAATTAAACCCAAAATTGATCAAAATTCATAAAATAAAAGGTGCAATTTAACAATCTCCCACTTGTTTGAAAAATTATTTTTATTCAAGCAATTCTCTATTTATCAACTTTATGGCTTGTATGCATAATAGAAGGTGTGACGAACATTGAACATGCTCTTAGTATAAACAACTCAAAGTCATATCGAAATAGATGGTATCCGTAGATTGAAACTCTATGTTGATTTGTAATATTCTTGAACCATTTAGGAACTTAATTATCAATTATGAAGTACTCTTATTAATTAATTTCTAAACCATTTAGGAACTAAATAATAATGATAATAGTAGTAATAATAATAATAATAATAAGACTCCTCTTATTAATTTATAATTAGTATTTTCAAAATAATAAATATTAAACTATTTAATTTATTATATCCACATAGTATAAATTAAATATACTTAATTCATTATTACGATTATGTCATTTACTTCTTAAATAATTATTTTTCTTTTACAGTGTGACCCTTTAGGTTCTACATATTAAATTGGTTATAGAACAAATTAATTAAAACTATCCTAGATTCTTTGTTGATCATTCACCTATCTCCATATACAACTTATTATATCCGAACATACTTTTTGATACACCCTAAAGGTTTTAAGGAATATGTCAACATATAATTCATCATACACAAAATACTATGATAATTTCAAGTCTAAGAATCACTTGTACTGCCATAATAAAAGGAACTCCTATTGATAGACAAGTAAGACTTCATTAGGTGTTCCTTAAGTGAGTCACGTTCAGTGAACTTATTCTCTAATAAGCACCTACATACTTGTTTTAGTGTCTCTACACAAATGATTATGAGATCAATCATCCTATTAATAAGAGTAAACATAATAGGTACTAATCTATCCGGATTCATTAATCCCCATTTTAGTAATCTCACGATTAGGAACAATTTTAGTTTTGAGCTATCTTGAATTTAGATCTCATTAGCATGATCATCATTATAACTCTAAAAGCATTGCTCAACAACTATGGGTTTATCATAATTAATGTATCTATTAAATATGGATAAAGAAAATGCCTTTATATAAATAAACTTTTATTAATAAATGAATAAAATTATAAAGTACATGTTACATCATATCAAATATGATTGGCTTGTGTGCATACTACTTTCCCCAAAGACACGACCGGAGCTATCATACACACACAAACCTCCCTTTACGACGAGCATTATCATCGCTTTCCGCTATTATAGCCATGCGCAATATCCTGTTTCTTGAACCTTTAAGAAAGTAATCCATAACTTTCTATAAAAAGCTGCTCCACTTCTAGTTCATATAGGCAAAGTAGTTCTCTTGCACTTCTGTTGCTGAAAGTGCAACACTTTGTTAAGAGCATAACTCAACTTCAGTCGTGCAACAGACGTTACTATCATAAACTACATACGAGACCAAGTTGATAGTAACACAACCGACAACTATTACTTATTTTTCCCATTGAACCTATAAACTAGGGGTAACCTAGATATAGGTAGAGTTCCCATCACCTCTAGCTCAGAATGGTTTAAGTCTTATATCTCGTGTAATCAAACTTATTACGTCTCCCGTGAGAGGCTTAGTAAGCGGATCAGCCAAGTTCTTACTTGACTTCATATAGACAATAGTTATGATACCATCATGTATCAATTGTCTCACAAATTCACGTCTTAAACCAATATGTCTAGACTTACCATTATAGATACCACTATACGCTTTTATAAGTGTAGTTTCACTATCACAATATAATGACATTGGAGGCATTAGATTTGGCCATAGATTTATGTCTAACAATATATTTCGAATCTAATTAGCCTCTCTTCTTGCTTGAGCCAAAATTATAAACTCTGACTCTATAGTAGAGTGAGAAATACAAGTCTGTTTCTTGCTTGCCCAAGAAACAGCACCACTGACAAGAGTGAAAATTCACCCATTTGTAGATTTATTATCTCTCACACTATTAATTCAACTTGCATCAGAGTATCCCTTCAAAACACTAAAAAAATTATTATAAAACAATCCTAAACCACTAGTTCTTTTTAGGTATCGAAGTACCCTCCCAATAGATTTTCAATGGTCAACATTAGGACTAATCGTATATCTACTAAGTTTAGAAACTGCGAAAGAAATATATGGTTTAGTGCAATGCATAGCATACAGAATGCTACCAATAGCACTTTCATATTCTAGCTGTGCAATAGCTCTGTCATTATTTTCTTTAAGTTTAATTTTATTCTTAAAAGGAGTATTTACCTCCTTAAACTCAAGGTAACTAAACTTAGTTAATATCTTTTTTACATAGTGAGATTAATTTAATACAAAACTCCCACTATGTTTTTTAACTTTGATGCCTAAAATAGTATCTACTTCACCTAAGTCTTTCATCTTAAAGACTGAGGATAGATACTTTGTAGTCTCATTTATTCCAACCATATTTGTACTGATAATCAACATATCATCCACATACAAACAGATTATCACCATATAGCTCGAAGTGGTTTTAGAGTATATATACCTATCTGCATTGTTATATTTAAGTTCAAAGTTTAAAATAGTAGTGTCAAATTCCTCGTACTACTGTTTTGGTGTCTATTTTAGACCATAAAGGAATTTAATTAATTTGCATACTTTAGCCTTATTTTTTGGAGCAACAAACCCTTCAGGATGTTCTATATATACTTCCCCATTTAAATTGTCATTCAAAAATGTTGTCTTAACATCCATTTGATGAATGTAAATATCAAACAATGAAGCTAAGGCAAAAAGAATTCGGATGGAAGTAACTCGTACTACCCGTGCATAAGTATCAAAGTAATCAATACCTTCTACTTGTCTAAAATCTTTTGCCACTAATCTTGCTTTAAAGGCAGAAATAGTACCATTAGTGTTATATGTCGTTCTAAAAACTCATTTGCACCCTATGGGTTTAGAACCTCTGGGTAAATCTGTCAATACTCAAGTATTATTTTTCAAAATCTAATTAATTTTATCATTTACAACTTCTTTTCAAAAGGCAAGATCCTTAGAAGTCATTGCTTCTTTAAATGATTTAGGATCAGACTCAAGACTATATATAGAGGGTATTTCATTTACCACATCATTATTTTTGTCCCCTTTCACCAAAAATAATAAATACTGAGAAGAAATGAAATCATCATCCAAATCTTTCTCTTTTCTAGCTCTAGTACTCCTTCTAGGTTAACTTGGTTGATTTAGAACACTTGATTTTCCAAACTCAACATTAGAACTTATAGGATCTCTAGGCTCATCAAATATAGCCATATCCACATTCTTAACATCTTTTGAGAATTTATTTTCAAAAAATTCCACATCACTTGACTCAATTATTATATTGTACTCTAAATCAAAAAGTCTATAAGCTTTACTATTTTCAGCATATCCTACAAATATACTTTAAATAGATCTAGCCCCTAACTTAGTCCTTTTAGGACCAGGAACTCGAAAATAAGCTATACACTCCCACACTTTAAAATAATTTATGTTAGGCCTCATACATTTTCATATTTCATAAGGACTAGTTTTTACAACGAAATATGGACTAGTTTTTACAACAGTAGGTATCCTGTTTAAAATATGATAAATAGTAAGAAGTGTCTCACCCCAAAAATTATTTGGCAAACATGCATGATTTAACATACAATTAATCATATCATGAAATGTACAATTTTTTCTTCTGCTAAACCATTTTGTTGTGGTGTATATGCTGCACTTATTTGATGTATAATACTATTTTCTTCACAAAATGCATCAAAAACATTCAAACAATATTTCATGCCTCTATCAGAAAGTAAAATTTTAAGCTTTTTTTAAAGTTGATTTTTTACTTCTGATTTATATTTTTTAAATGAGTTAAATGCCTCATCTTTTGTTCTCAACAAATACACATAACAATATATGCTAGCATCATCTATAAAAGTAAAGAAATATCGTTTTTCACCTCTTGTCAATGTTCCATTTAACTCACAGATATCAGTATATTTTAAATCTAATAATAGTGATTCTCTTTGCACATTTAAAACGGTTTTCTCACAATTTTTGATTTAACACAAACTTCACATTTCTTAAGTTCACTATTGTCAATATCAATTAATTCCATTGCATGTATATTTTTTAAATTCTTTGAATTTATATGTCCTAAACGACTATACCACAAAGAAATTGCACAAGTAAAATAAGCAGAAACTGAATTAATTTTATTAACAGATAGTTTGTACATTTCATTACAAGTATAACCCTTTCCAACAAAAACACCATTCTTTGAAAGAATGACTTTGCCAGACTCAACAGAAAGTTTAATGCCTTTTCTATCTAAAAGATCAACAAAAATTAGATTTTTTCTAATTTCTGACACAAATAACACATTAAGTAATGTCAGCTTCTTTCCAGAGGTGAAGTTAATGTCCACAGTTCATTTGCCATCAACATTGACTCTTGAACTATTTCCTATCTGAACTTCCTGTCCAACAACTTCTTCAAATGTTTTAAACATTTCTCGGTTATTGCAAATATGGACAGTAGCTCTAGAGTCCAACCACCAACCATCAGGCTCACTCGCCATGTTAACCTTAGAAATCATAGTCACATCAAGATTAAGATCAGAGACTATGGTAACAAGGTTCTCCTCAACCATGTTTACAGAACCACTTTTGCGTTGTTTACATTCTCTAGCATAGTGTCCAGTTTCTTCACAAACATGACATTTGCCCTTTCTTTTATTAGGATCAGGTTTTTTATTTTTCTGTCCAGAGTTCTTAAACTTGTTTTTATCCTTTTTAACACTAGGTCATTTCCCTTTAAATGAACCTGCCTCCAAATAGTTGACAATAGATTGTCCATGACTCAAATTCTTACCATCACGTTTTCGGGCCTGCTCCTTAATACGCAAATGCCTTTGAATTTGATCTAAGGAAAAATCTTCATATTTGTGCATCAACTTTTTGGCAAAAATCCTTCCAAGATGGAGGTAATTTTGCAATTATAAGAGCCCTTAACTTGTTAACAATAACCTGGAGCTCATGCACTTGCTTCAAAATAGGTTTATTGTCAACCATCTTAAAATCAAAATATTTTGACACTAAATATTTATTTGTACTTTCTTCCTCAGCTTTGCACTTAAATTCCAAAGCCTCCCACAACTCCCTCGTTTCCCATTAAATGAACCTGCCTCCAAATAGTTGACACTAGATTGTCCATGACTCAAATTCTTACCATCACGTTTTTGGGCCTGCTCCTTAATACGCAAATGCTTTTGAATTTGATCTAAGGAAAGATCCTCATATTTGTGCATCAACTTTTTGACAAAAAATCCTTCCAAGATGGAGGTAATTTTGCAATTATAAGAACCCTTAACTTGTTAACAATAATTTGGAGCTCACACACTTGCTTCAAAATAGGTTTATTGTCAACCATCTTAAAATCAAAATATTTCGACACTAAATATTTATTTGTACCTTCTTCTTCAGCTTTGTACTTAAATTCCAAAGCCTCCCACAACTCCCTCGTTGACTGAATATTGCTGTAAAAATCTAAGAGACAATCTGATAGCGTGTTGAGAATATGACCACGAGTAAACTCCTCATCTTCAATTATTTTCTTTCTCTACTCCTTCAGCGCTTCAATTGCTTCAGTATCTGGGTGCTGACCTTTTGCTGGTTTGGGGTCTTCTGGAATAGGCTGAGGGTTAGGGTCCAGTATATATGTAATTTTAAGAACTGTCAGTAGAAACTTTAGCTTATCTTGCCAACGATTAAAATTATTTCCGTCAAAGCGATCAAGCTTGACAAAATCTTGTTCATGATTTTGAACAATTCTGTATCCATATCGAATAAACACCTTAAGATTGTAAAACTCTCACACAATTGAAAATTTGGAACATAATGGTTTTACACGGGTTGTCCCTATCTTTAATGTGTTTATTGCCCATTACTACTAAGGTTTACTAAAGGCTGCTAGAAATATATCCCCAGGATATATGTTAAGCCTATATATTTTCAATGTGATAGCAACTCACAAATGAAAACTCTATGTATGCTACTTTTTAAAGGTTGAAATTATATAAAAGAAGAAGTTGTAAAGAGAACTCTTAGTTTTCTAAAACTGAAATTTGCAATCTATTCAAAGTAACTGTTACAAAGTTAATTCTGTAACATAAATCGAATTGATCACAATTTAGTTTCAACTGTTACACATTAATTTTCGATAACTTCATAAAATTAAATTTGTTTGCAGTTAATTATTGAATCAGGTGAATCAATCTGATTTGAGTTCTATCTAAAAAGATTCATGTCTCAGGCGAGGCTCCTAGCGACAATGCGTACGTGCACCTAAAGCGCTAATGCGACCCGATCCAAGCATTCTCTTTAGTACCACAACTAAATTAAATTATTTCACTCATGCTTATAAAGTATTAAATAGTTTTATTTCTTATCGATATGGGACTTAAAGAAAGTAGTTTTGTAAACAACAATGCACATTTTCATATACTCCACTTTGAATATAATTAAAATACAATATATAATTTCAATTTAAATTATATTTTGTTCTCTCTTAATCTCCTTTTAGTAGACTATCAAATGCAATTTTAATTTAATTTAAATTCAATCAACTAATGAGTCTAAATTAAACTCAAAATTAATCAAAACTCATAAAATAAAAGGTGCAATTTAACATTTTCAATTCTTTTCGCCAGTCCAACAGATCTCTGCCGGAGTTATCAGGTCCTGAACCTTTGCTTGAAACCTGATGTTGGGCATCTTTTCCATCTGAAATCGGTGATTTTTTTGGTTTAGTCCGAGTTATCAGTACTCCAAGCTCTAGGCTTACAGAATTTTGTTACTTATGCTACTCACTGCTTGTGTTTATAAATTTACTTATTTTTTGGTAGTATCAAATATACTTAGCTTGGACCGTCAAAAATTAGGTCATGGACCTACTCGGCGTTAATAGTTGCTTACCATACTCCTAAGGAAATCAAATGAAAGAAACTTGTTCACCTTTCCTATGTTAGGCTTTTTGTTTTTAGGGGGCATTGGGGCATATGTTATTTTCTTCCTCAGCTTAGAGTTTATCAACATAATATTATTTCTGCTTTAAAATATAAGGTCATTTGTCTGTAAAAAAATAATTTTGTATTTTGAAATGGAGGAACTATGATCTTGTGCAATGAATTTGTTGTTCTGAATATAGAAGTTATTCAAGGCACTATATAGAAGTGATTAAGGATGTATTCTTGATATTATTTATTTTTATACTCATAAATTGTTAGTTTAATAATGATTACATGATAATGTAATTATAACAATAAATTTGAGAATATTAGGTTATTATATTATTATGAACGATCAATAGAAAAAAGGCTTGAATCCTTTTGTGGACCATTTTTTTAAATTTATAATACAACTCTTTTTATACTCTTGTTATGGTGCTTTTGCTTTTAGGATTTCATAATTTTTTTTGTTATTTATTGTGATATATATATATATATATATATAGAGAGAGAGAGAGAGAAATATTATCACTAATAACAAAATAAATTAATATATAAAATCATAAGGTGTATTATTATTTTATTTTTTTGTTAGAAATTAAAATTTGGATATCAACCCATTGAACTAATCTTTAGGGAAGTTGTACCCTTTACAATTAGGTACACTTATCAAAATATCACTACAGTAATGATTGGGCCAGAATAGAAAAAAATATTTATCAAGTAGAATTAATAGCAATTATACAAGGATACGGATCTTAGACGCAAGAGTATCGAAGACCTGTTTATTATAACGTTACGTGTAGGCATAGATAATTTATTTATGATAGACATGTTCTTATTACTTATATCCGAATTGTCCATTCCAGTGCAATTATTGTGTTGCCCCTCCAAAGTCTAATCCCACAAAGCCTTCCCACCATTTTCATTGCCGTCATCATTAAAGGCTGCCTCCAAGGCTCCAACTATACAAAAACAAATGCAAGAAACCCAAGAAATCATCTTTTATATCTTATCCCTTTCTCCCTCTCTCTTCCCTAATAGTTGTACCGTTGACGACAAACCAAAACAAACCTCTTTTTTATATATGTACATACATATAATGTACTTACATTTGATACTATATATATATATATATATATATATATATAACCACCACCATATTATACTTTTCCTTCATCGTCCTTCCTTGCAACATTGTTTCAAATTCTTTGCTTGTATATAACCCATAAGATACCCAAAAATTACCAAAAAACCACTGTTCTGAAAATGCAAGGGGGATAAAATTGTACTTTTAGAAATATAAAAATAAGTGCTGTTAACATAAATGTCAAATAATATTTGGTGAAGTATATACCTTTATCGAGAGTTAACATTAGGTGTACACTGATAACCCTCAACTCCCTAACCCTAAATGGACGCATTGTCTATGTTTATGCTGGACGCATTTTTGTGTGTCGAAAAAGGTATCATTTTTTCCAAGTTCAAATTATACCCGAAAATTTAACGTCAAAAATACTCTTCTTATTTATAAACGTAATTTTTATATAAAAAGTCAAGCAAGCGACTTTTATTCAATTTTACTTGACTGATTACAACAATTTCGTTGAGAAACACTCTTGTTATGTCATAAATGACGATTTAGATATCTTTTTTATACAAATTAAAAAAAATCAAAATACGAGAAAAAGAATAAATTAATTTTAATTTTAATCACAATTGACTTTACGTAAGAACTATTCAATTCTTTGATTTATTTTTTCCCCTCTAAAAGTAGTAGACATTTCTTAAATGCTTTTATTTTTAAAATTGAATTGTATTTTAGACCTCTTTTAAAAAAATATTTTTTTACACTTCATATATTGAGACGGATGGAATAAGACATTAGGACCAACTACCCTATCTTTTGCTGCAATCCCTACTTGGACAACAAGCACCCTACTCTAGAAAGAAAAAAATAATAATAAAGTCTTGCTGGTAAGTTGAATCTCACCTGCCCAGGTTCCTCCTCCATCACAAGTCACAACTGGTGAAATATTTGGAGCCTGAATTTTGCACCTAAACTGTAATAATTGCAATAGTAAACCTAAATAATGGGCCCCATCTTGATCTATGAACTACTTGTGAATTGTGATCGATGAAACCAAAATATTTGTGTCCTAATTGCCTCTCTTGTTAATTACTTTTAGTATATTAATTATTTTTCTTCTTTCAAAATATCATTAATTTGTAGAAATTAAAACAATATCAAAAAAATTCACACAACTTTTAAATAAGGGAATTGATATTTTTTATATGTGTTTTTTCCTTTTATCATATGAGCATTGTAATAATATAGAGCATACATGCAGCGGAAATGAATCGAAAAAATAATTACATATTTCCGATTACCTTTGAAGCGTATGCCCACAACAACGAACGGCTAGAATCTCGTGCACAACGAACAATAATTCTCAGCGATAATTTAGACTACTAACGAGTGCTAAATTATTTCCCACAATTCTAGAAGCTACAAACTTTCAAGCTTTAGAATGACTATTCTAATGGCTTATATGAAGCTCTCTATATTGCTCTCAAAATAACTTTTGTTGCTTGGTTTCTTGGTGTCTACAATGATCAGCATTGCTCTCCTTTTATACTACTCTAAGAAGAGTAGCTCATGTAACTCCCAAAGGAATTAAGAGCAATGTAACCTATGTAACTCCCAAATAGGTTTAAGAGCAATATAACTCTCATCCATGTAACTCATGAAACCCCCAATAGCTTCAATGGAGAGGTTATGATCACATGTTCATTGTATCTAGACAATGAACAATGTGGGTTATACCCATCGGGTCATCCGCTCCATGGGCGCTCCGATTTGGGTCCATAACCCAACATCTCCCACTCGCCCATGGCGAGGACGACGTTGTTATCATATAAGCCAATAAAGTCCAAACGTGTAAGTTGAAAATTTGTTTAGCCACCGAATCGTGCGACCGCTGAGTTTACCTGCAATGCGGGAGCTCTAAATCAAACCTGTTAGGGCCAAAATAGAGACATCAACCCTTTTAACAAAATATGCAATGTGGGAGCCGTCATGCTAAACTGGTTAAGTTTTGCATTAAGGCTACAACCTCTCAAACTCATAGTACCCCAGATTAACTTTAATTTTCACCTTGTTAAGTATCTCTGATCCCTCAGAAAACCGTACTTAACCCCTTTAGGCCTTTTATGTTTTGCATCTCACTTATTACTATATCGTTTTCAAAAACGTTATAGTTGTCGACAATAAGTGCAGAGCAGGGTGAAATTAAGTTATCTTCCCTTTGCCCTAATGTTACTCAAATCTGAATCAACTGCTTTCCCAGAATCACCCCATATAGTCTCATAGTCCAGACTTTAGGAAATGAAACCAAAGTAGCAACATTAATTCATCTCTTTGTAACATAGTCAAAGATCACAAAGAGTACTTAATAAAAGGATCAAGGAATGTCTTATCCTTTATAAGAAAAAAGAACAACACACAGTGAGAAAGTAGGGATTATTTTTCTCACCTCCTTTATTTTGTCGCTAAAACACATGTTATATTCTCACAACCTACTAATTAAATAGTCTTGTTGTGTGAACTCAAGTCTAGTCACTCCCTGAGTGTCTAACTTAAAACCTTCAAATTGCTCGCTTCTTGAAGCGCCAATTTTGAAATTTTACGTTCGCTTAACATGTCACGGTAGACAATCTCACAACTGTGAGTATATGTCATACAGTCATACCGTGCGGATCTTAGTTCAGTCACTCCTCGAGTGCCTAACTCGAATTCTTGAATTGCTCGCTTCTTTAAGCGCCAACTCTGATATTTCGCATCCGGTTAATTACCAGGTTAATATGGATAGTGGGACTTACCATATTCGGTCAAATATACTTGACCTCATCTTGGTTCTAACCAAGGCGATATATTAACATATCATTTTTCTCACTACTAAGCGCCGATTGACCACAATCCGAAGCGTCAATAGCTCGCTATCCAAAGTGAAAATAAATGAAATATCTCATCTTTGCTCGCTTTTCAGCGCCAACTGATTGTTTACTTTAAACATCAATTGCTCGCTATCTAAAGCGCCAAAAGCGATTGCTCGTGTGAGAGAGCCAATCAACCCGTTAGACATATAATTATAAAATACATATATAATATGTAGCTATAGTTAATAACTGTGTGAACTCAATTTATCATATACCAATAAAGACAATGTGGGAAATAGAAAGTCTTTTGCATTGAATGATAAATAACTCCAATATTATATCCAATGATAGTAATTTCTAATATAAGCCAAATAATAAGTGATACACTGAAACGACATAAGTACATCAAACCCTACGAAGTCCTAATGAACGAACATGTCTTTGAAATGCATCCCTAGGAATCGGTTTCGTTAGGGGATCAGTAATCATCTGATCGGTAGGTAAGTACTTTAGTACCACTTCATTATTTGCTACGTTCTCTCGAATAAAGCATGTCCTCAAATCAATATGCTTTGTCCTGCCGTGATACTTGGGATCCTTGATAAAATCAAGTGCCGATGTGCTATCACAGAAAACTGTCACAGGATCCGAAGCACGAGGTACAAGATTAAGATCCTCAAAGAATCTCTTTAGCCATAAAGATTCTTGGACGGCAGATGTACATGCTACAAACTCTGACTCCATCGTGGATAAAGTCACACAAGTTTGTTTCTTGCTTAGCCAGGTGATGGCACCTCCATTTAGCAAGAATGCATATCCTGAGGTAGATCTTTGGTTCCCACGATCGCCTCCATAACTAGCATCGGAGTATCCAACTAAGTGAAGATCAGGTCCTCCATAGCATAACATGTAATCCAATGTGCCTCTCAAGTATCGCAAGATCCTCTTAATTGCTCTCCAATGTGCATATCCAGGGTTTGACTGGTATCGACCAAGAACATGAACTACAAATGCAATGTCTGGTCGTGTACACTGAACTGCATACATCAATTTTCCAATAGCTGTAGCGTATGGAACACGGGACATCTTTTCAATTTCCTCGGGAGAGGTAGGACAATGCTCAGGGCCAATAGCATCACCTTTTGCAATAGGAGTGTCTATAGGTTTGCAGTTGTTCATCTGGAATAATTCAAGAACCTTCTTAAGGTAAGTCTCTTGGGACAAACCAAGAAGCTTTCTTGATCGATCTCTAAAGATCTTTACTCCAAGAACATAAGCTGCTTCTCCCATGTCCTTCATTTCAAAATTAGAGGACAACCACCTTTTAGTGGCGACAATCATCTCCTTATTATTCCCAGCAAGTAGAATGTCATCAACATACATTGAAAGGATAAGAAACTTTCCATTGGACCTTTTGAGATACACGCAATGGTCCTCTTCGATCATCGTAAACCCATCATCAATGACTGCTCGATGAAACCGAAGATACCATTGTCTAGATGCTTGTTTCAAGCCATAAATGGAACGTTTGAGCTTGCAAACTTTGCGCTCAAAACCTTTTTCAATATAACCTTCTGGTTGTTCCATGTATATCTCTTCGGCAAGTTCTCCATTGAGAAACGCCGTTTTTACGTCCATTTGGTATAGTTCTAGATCCAAATGTGCGACAATAGCTAATAAAAGACGGATCGAGGCAAATCTCACAACAGGTGAGAAAGTTTCCTCATAATCAATCCCTTCTTGCTGTGTGTAACCCTTGGCTACTAAGCGAGCTTTATGTCTTTCAATGGAACCATCAGCCTTGCGTTTAACTTTGAGAACCCATTTGTTCCCAACAGCTTTTCGCCCAGTTGGAAGATCAACCAAGTCCCAGACTTGATTAGTCCTCATAGATTCCATTTCTTCATCCATTGCAACTTTCCACTTTTCACTTAATGCAGATGATATAGCTTCTCGATAAGATCGAGGTTCATCATGATCTTGCGTATTAGCCATAAAAGCATTCCCCTCAATCTCAAAATGACGACGTGGAATATTGCCTCTTTGACTTCTTCGCATTTGAAGAACAGGTGACTCTTCATTTGACGGAAGAGTACTTGAAAGTATGTCACTCCCACTATCTATAGGAGCCAAAGGAATAGGTTCCTCAGTCTCAACCATCTGATTAGGTGCGCCATTTTCTTCCTCCATCTCATAAAAGTCTTTATCCTTGCTAACATCACCTCTACTCGGAAAATCCATTTCTAGAAATTCTGCATCTCGTGATTCAATTTCAGATATAGTCCCATCAGGCTGCTCTCCAATGAACACATAGCCTTTGGAGTGTTCAGAGTACCTTATAAAGATACACTTCTTACCCCTTGGGCCCAACTTCCCATACTTATGAGAAGTGTTGTGAACATAAGCTGCCGAACCCCACGGCCGCAAATTGCCTAAATCAGGCTTTCTGCCGGTCCACAATTCATATGGGGTGGACTGTACTGATTTTGAAGGAACTTGGTTAAGTATACGTGTCGCAGTTAACAATGCGTCTCCCCAAAAAGAGATAGGCAAATTAGCTTGCGCCATCATAGACCTTACCATGTCAAGTAGTGTTCTATTTCTTCTTTCCGCCACACCATTTTGTTGCGGAGTACCAGGAATTGTCAGTTGCCTGATAATTCCTTTTTCCTTACAAAGTTCTTTAAACTGATCGGATAAATACTCGCGGCCTCGGTCAGTTCGGAGTGCTTTAACATTTTTCTCCAACTGATTCTCAACCTCAATCAAATAACGTCTAAAGCAGTCAAGTGCTTCTGACTTATGAGAGATTAAGAACGTGTGCCCGAAGCGCGTGAAGTCATCTATCATAGTAAGGAAATAAGAATGACCACGTCTATCCTTCACATTCATTGGACCACATATATCCGAATGAATAAGCTGCAATGGTGTATCTGCCCTTGTGGCTTTACCAAATGGTTTTCTTGTAGACTTACCTGCTAAGCAGTGTTCACAAGTAGGCAAGTTGACCTTAGCGAGTGGGCCTAGAAGACCTTCTCGAGCTAACCTGGTCATCCTGTCTTGTCCAATATGGCCCAATCTAGTATGCCATTTAATTGAACTATTATGTTCACTCTCAGCAGAAGTAAGATAAGTATATGAATCATCAATATTACAACTAGAATTAATGATATCCAAAACCATTAAACCATTATTAATAAAACCAAAACCATAAATATTCGTCCCATGAGAAATAATAACTCGTTCTTTCTCAAAAACCACAGAAAAACCATATTTAAGACTAGCAAGAACAGAAAATAAATTCTGCCGAACATCCGGCGCATAAAGTACATCATGCAGAATTAATGCTGAGCATCCTCGCATTTCTAGTTTGTAAGTGCCAATTCCTAGCACGTCCACACTAGAGTCATTCCCCATGTATACTTTTCTGCCAGCTGGAATGCGGCGATACTCTTCGAACCCAGCTCGATCTCTGGCTATGTGGTCCGTTGCTCCGGAATCTACAATCCACATATGGAGAGATTGAGCAACAAAAGTACTAGAAGTAACATTACACATAGTTTGATCAAAACTAGGAAGTACCTTCTTCGGCTCAGTGCATTCACGAGCGAAGTGCCCCATCTTGCCACAGTTGTAGCAGGCCATCTTAGCCTTGTCCTTCTTGCCACCTCTTTTTCCTCTTTTTCTCTTGTCGCCTGCATTTGCTGCCTTGTTAGGCGCCGGAGCAGGAGTAGCAGCAGCTTTCTTTCCATTATTCTTTCGCTTGGGTTTCCCCTTGCGAGAACTGGACTCAGCAACATATGCCTTGGATGGCCTAACAGCTTCTAAGCGCTCAGCCTCAAGCTCCAAGTGACGCCGAATATCGTCAAAGTTTCTGATATTCGGGTTGTGAGTCATATTAACCCGCATATGTTCCCAACTATCTGGGAGTGAGCGAACCACAGCTGATATCTGCTGCTCATCAGACAAGTCATTGCCAGCAGCCTTTAACTCTCGAATCATGTTTGACATTATTCGAAGGTGCTTTTTCATTGAATGATCAGCCTCCTTCTTATAACCATCAAACCTGATAGTTAAGCCGCGCAACCTAGTCAGTGAGGTGCCTCCAAATTTGGTTTTGAGAGCTTCCCACATCTCATAAGCAGTTGAGTACTCTTCGTATTCAAACAAGAATTCATTGTTCATACTGCTTAAGAGAGTGATGCGAGCAATTCTATCTTTCTTGCGCCAATTTTCAAAGGCAGCAAGCTTATCAGCATTCTCAGCATCAGTGGGTTTCGTTTCTTTTGTTATTAAAGTCTCTTCCACTTCCAACTCCTCAAGGACCATGCGGACCTTACGATGCCAAACATCATAATTATCCCCATCGAATTTGTTACCCTTATTAAGATCGGCAATAATTTGTTTTGAAGCCATCTAAATAATCGAGAGAACTTTATTAGAAAACATTTAAGAGTTCACCACAGTATTAACTTATCTTTGCTGCATAACATAAACTTCTTAAAATAATCAAAGTATAAACACAAAAAGGAAACTTTGCTAAGCTTGGGAATCACAATTTGTGTGTATATTTAACTATTTTATTATAGTTTATTTAGCACAAAAATATACATTGAATTTAAGATTTAAACAAAAGTTTTATTTTCTTAAATTCCTCCCACTAAGTTCAAGCATATATATATGTGTTTCTAGCATGTATTTAATCTCTAGTATGCTTTTACAAACTTGAAAAAACATTTAAATATTCCAAATATTTTGTGAAGATTAAATAATTACACATATTATTCCAAATAATATGTAATACCATGCAAACCACATAATATAGCTACCAAAAAATTTCTAACAGCATAATAACAGTTTATTAACATTCTGTAAATTTTCTGGATTTTTCTGAAAAATACACAATTTATACAAATAAATTGTTCATGCATATTTTGACTAGAAAATAAGTTTAGGCCACTTTATCAAAACATTTTTCAACACCCTTGGTGGATAAATGATAAAATAAGTTTCTGCTGTTTAAAAAAATTTTTGGACAGAAAACTAACTTCCCAATATTTTTAAAACAATTTTTAAAGCAATTTTTAACTATAAAACTAATTTCTGAAAATTCCAAGTATATCAAAAAAATAATTTTTATATACAGAAAACCCAGAAATTAGACATAAAAGCTACTGTAAAAATTTTGTTGGCTGGAAAAATCGGGAAGGCGGCGCGTGTATAACACGCGCCACTACCGCGCGTGGGGGTCAGCGTAAAGTCCGCGCAATGCGCGGCTGACTGCCAGCTCGTCGCTGACGTGGCACTCCTGCCACGTGTCACCATCTAATTGGTCCACGTGGCAGTCAATCCGTGACCACAGATGACGTGGCAGCTGACGTGGCAGCTGACGTGTCTGCCACGTGGCGTCGACAGAGCTGCCACGCAGTGCTGACGTGTCTGACACGTGGCGCTGACGTGGCTGCCTCGTCATCATCTTCAACCTTCAGCTAGGGTTTTCAGATGACAAATTACAGTTTAGTACCCTTTTTTAAAATGGCCATAACTTTCTCATTTTAAGTCGAAAAAATGCGATCCACATATCCACGGAATCGTATCGAAAAGTTCTACGCAACCATGTTATCAGAATTTTCATACAGTGTCCGTGGAAAAACAGTTTTTGAAAAAACAAATGCTTCAAAAACAACTAGGGTTTGATTTTTCTCCCAAAATACAAAGCCATTTTGCACGAAATTTTCGCACGAACCTGGCTCTGATACCAATGTAATAATATAGAGCATACATGCAGCGGAAATGAATCGAAAAAATAATTACATATTTCCGATTACCTTTGAAGCGTATGCCCACAACAACGAACGGCTAGAATCTCGTGCACAACGAACAATAATTCTCAGCGATAATTTAGACTACTAACGAGTGCTAAATTATTTCCCACAATTCTAGAAGCTACAAACTTTCAAGCTTTAGAATGACTATTCTAATGGCTTATATGAAGCTCTCTATATTGCTCTCAAAATAACTTTTGTTGCTTGGTTTCTTGGTGTCTACAATGATCAGCATTGCTCTCCTTTTATACTACTCTAAGAAGAGTAGCTCATGTAACTCCCAAAGGAATTAAGAGCAATGTAACCTATGTAACTCCCAAATAGGTTTAAGAGCAATATAACTCTCATCCATGTAACTCATGAAACCCCCAATAGCTTCAATGGAGAGGTTATGATCACATGTTCATTGTATCTAGACAATGAACAATGTGGGTTATACCCATCGGGTCATCCGCTCCATGGGCGCTCCGATTTGGGTCCATAACCCAACAAGCATAAAGTGAATTCCATTTTCATACGAGAAATAATTATGTAAAAATATCAAAAATACATATAAAAATAGTGTTTCTCTTAAACAACTGTCTTTTTTTTTTATAGAAAATAAATGTTTTCTAATTTAAGAATATTTTACCAGTTGTCTAACTACTTGATATCATCATCAATAAAGTTACAAGAGTAGATATTAACTAAGGTTCCAATTATTTAACCAGTAAAACACTAAAACTTTTCCTAACATTTTCTTTTCTCTCTAATTTAATTTAAGCATGGATATTATAGACTCAAATGCAACATAAACATGGCTTTTAAGAATATGTATACCATATTAATATGAAAAAATTATTGTCAAATACATGTTTACAAATAACTTAGCATTTATATATGAGATTTTGGTTTAGTTATAAAAATAAAGTATTTTGGACGTGCTTATCAAAGTATTTTAGTATTTTGAATGTAATTGAAAATTTTATCTGTTTAATAATAATTTATTTTAAATATAATTTATTTAGTTTATAAATACAATATTCGGAACTCAAAAACAATACACCTAAATTGATATAATATATTTTAAAATACAAACACTACAAACGTTATCGATGGAATCGTTATTAGCCGATTAGCCAAAAAGTAGAATGTATTAGGTGTTTTTTCAACTACTATAAAACAAAAATGCACTTGTTTTTTTGTTTGGTCTTTTTCTAGGAATTGTTGCTGATTCATAAGTGCCAAATTACAAAATTTACTTTCTTAATCATCTAAAATATATTTTCCTTCAACATCACCTTATTATAAATGTGGGCTAAGTCACTTAATTTGAATATGAAACTTTATTTTTTTGGTTCCATATAAATTTGCTTGTTTCTTTGTTGAACAACACCATGAAAGTGGCTACCCAACCTGATTCAAACAAACAACCATAAAGTAAAAGACATTCGCGTCAAACATCAAACAAATCATTGATTATGCCAACTTTCATTATCAAGGAGTAACCTACACGTATTTAAAGTCTAGATTTCTATATTATCAACAAGAAAAAGAAAAAGAGAGTCTAGATTTGTAAAGTGTAGGGCTTTTTTGAAGAGGATTGTATTGCAGAGGGATAAGTTGAATGTTTAGTTTTAAAAAAAAATGATCGTTGGGACTATTAGATCAAAAGTAATGTTATCGTAATAAATATATATTTGTCGATATTTTTATAATTATTTTAATAATGTTTAAAATTTTAATGATACTTATTGATTTGACAATAATATTTTTACTCTAACAATTCTATCGGTTAAAAAAAAGGAAGGACAATTCTACACACACAACAATCAAATATTATATCTATCTACATTATTAAAAAATAGAATATAACAAGAATTTTAATATCATATTTTATTTTTTAATAATATAGATGAATATAATATTAGATGATCGTGTGTTTATACTTATTCAAATAAGAATAAGATGCTCCCTATTATACATTCAGAATTAGGTAAGTATTGCCATTATGAAGAGGGTTAATGTGGGCCAATACACTCATCCCCAACTCCCAACCTTCTTATTTCAACTCCTACACTTGGTTGTGGTCCTTGCTGAAATAAAAAGCAAATTCTACTGATTAAGATAAAGATTGGTGGAATTTTTAATTCAACTGCAAAGATTGCTGGAGGATTTGTTGCAGAAATCACTCATTTTTTCTTAAAAAGATGTAGACTTGGTCTTTGGTTTGGGTACCAAAGTATACTACAACTAAAAAGGTATAGACCATATTTTTGAGGACCAGCTTTGGATAATTATTGCGTTTTGTTCAACTTTTGTTGTCATGAAAAGTAAGAATTATGTTCCTGTGCCCAAAATATGCTTCTGGCACCCCACAAATGGTTATAAGTCATGGAATATTTTAAGGTCAATTTATAATAAAAAAATTAGTCGCACCAAATTATAGATGTATTAATTTCTCCAAAATTATTACATCAATAGATCAACTCCTACAAAGGTCATATGGATTTAAAAACAAAAAGCCTATCACAGAATAGATAATCGAATTGAGTATAAAAAAAATTAAGATTATAAATTCCAATGAATTATAACAAATATAACTGACATGAAAAATGAAATTAAGCAAAAAGACCAAGTCGATGATGTCACAATGAAAGAAAATAGAACAACGATGGGTAAATACAAATAGAGTATTAAAGGAGAATTTTTAAAACAAAAGAAAGATAACGAAACCCAATTGATATAAACACGGTGTAAAATAATAAAGATAAGTAGTGTACTCACGGAATAAATTTATTTTGAAAAAATATTTACTAAGGAAACAAAATGCATATTTTTTTAACTTTTCCAAATTGACAAGGAACAAAGAAATCCGTAGAAGAAAATCAAGTTACGAATGTTTTTGTAAAACAAAGATTATTTAGTAAATTACATATGCACGCTAAAAATAATTCAAAATTTGGTAGAGGTCGAAATTGGATATTTATAATATTGGGACAAACGATGAATAATCTACTAATTTCAATACACAACTGAAGTTATAGACATATTCCGAACAAGTACAAATTTATGAATTTAACAGAATACTTTGTATGTTATAACAAAGTAAACAGAAAGGTAGTTGAAAATATAATAATTTATTTAATGATGAGATTCATAAGATAGTGAGAATATGCAAATAACTAGAAGAGCAAAGTATAGAATCCATGTCTTATTATGCACAACCACAACCACAACAACAAATTCAAATCAATTTCTTTGTATACGGGTTTAGCTAAATCTTTACTTTTTGAATCTGAACCCTTCGCAAAAGCATGATATAATTCTTGGATTGTCCAGACATCTTATGAAAAGTTGTAGATCTAAAAAAGATAAGTGGAATAGGCCCAAAAATCACCTAATTTGGAGTTCGTACGATAAAGTTATGATAGTTTTTCAAAATTTATGGTGAATTAAGATAATTCAAGAACATATTATTGTGTTATTAGTTTATAAGGGAGAGCGTGGTACGGAATGATGTGGATACAAGGAGTATTTGCATCCACATATGCACATATACTATATTTAAAAATCACACCACATAATTGCACCGCATTGCGCATGCGAATGCACTGTGGATGCGGTGTGAATGTGATTACAAATTCAGATACAAGAATTTTTAAGTTTTCAAAAACAAATAATCAAAATTTAATTCATCAAGATAACAAATAAAAGTATAATGACGTAATTACAACTATTGTTAAAGAATACCAACAGCAAATAAATTTAATTCAATTATCATATATAATAAAATATTATACAACTTTAATCAACTAGTAAAATTTGATAAGAAAATTAAAAAAATGACATTAGCATTTATGCCACAAAAACAGTGAAGAAAAAATTTCGATAAAAACAATGAAAAAAAAGTTTTAACAAAAACTCTCAGGTTATTGAAATTTAAATCAAATACACATTATAAGGATATAATTTTCTAATAATTTATTTGGTCATTAATCAATTAATTAATGTACAAGTTATAAAATTAATGCAAACAATGCCTAACTTAGTAGTGGACATGAGTGTTCATATTGTATATTATTCTAATGCATGTGTGGTAGCTAATACCTTAATCTACATTTTAGAATATCTAAAATAATTTGTAACTTATTCATGTTTCGTAATTTTTGACATTGTGTTTAAAGATTGACAAGAGAGTTAAATTTAAATTTTAGGATATATATATGTAAGGACGTCATTTTACATTATATTATATTATATAATTATTTTTTGGGAGTACACACACACACACACATATATATGTATGTGTGTATATATATATATATATATATATATATATAAAATAAATTATATATGTGCGAATACATGTGGTGCGTTGTGTTACGAATGCTCCTTGTGTCCACATTTATATCCATACATGTGCATACATTAATTTTAAAAATCGCACCGCGCATCCGCACCGCACCACTCCACACTACAATATGTGAATTTTGCAAATGCAATTATAAATGTGGATTCTAACTCTCTCATAGCTGATTTAAGTTCTTATTTGAGTGTATTTGACTCGATTTGAATTTAGAATTTGACCCAAAATTTGTTTGGACTTGAAATTTGATTCGGAGTTGTTATATATAGTATCAGAACCGACTCTCGAAAACTCGGGTCGGGTCATCCGATTGGGTTCACAGAAGTGGAGACACTAAAGCGGACCTAGTAGACTGTTGATATTATCTTACAATGGCTAGAGAAACAAAATTTTTCTGAGCCTTGTGTAAATATGTATTCGGCATGACGGGGACATTAAATATTTAAGTGAGCGAGTTTATAATACTCCAGTCCCACATTGTAACATTTAAGATATTTTGTTACGTATATAAGGGATTTATGCTGCTATCATTAATATCTTCGGTCATGATATTTTGAATGAGTATGTGGTGGATTAAGATAACCCGATAAAATACTATTGAGTTAGTGGTTTAAGTTCTTATTTAGATGAATTAGACTCGACCCTAGATTAGAGTAATTTTATCAATTCACTTATATCATTAATAACACTTTCATCATTTCACCATTTTGTCTAATAAAATTAGGAAACTGATATTTTCACAAGTTTTTAGATATTTTCATATAAAAAGTGTCACTATAGATTTATAACGACGGTAATGACCGTCGCTATAGGTCTATATCGACAGTTTACATATAAAAATATCAAAAACTTATGTGAAAATATTACTTTTTTCTCAACTAATTAAACAAAACTATATTGCTTTAATTTTCTAAAGCTAAAGGTCATTTTCCATTTTTGTAAAAACTTCTTTCAAGGGAAAATCATCATGGAACACAACTTTTCCTGTATTTTGAATTTGCAATTAAGGAATGTACTTTAATCATTTTAAAAAAGAAAATTTATTCGAATTTCCATTTCATTATATTTGAAATTCTTAAGAACACGCTCCAATTAAACTCTAATTTATATATCCATAAGATTCTTGTAGTTTCATTCATTTCCTGGGGGCATTTATTTTGGTATTCTAACTGCTAATTACGTGGAACTCATGTCAGCATTTGTTACTGCTGATAATATTTGGCGCTCGCATGGTTTGACTCCCCCAAATGTTCAAGATATTTCAAAGGACTAATCTGCAAACAAAACACAAGCTCAGGCGTAATATCGTCCAATAAAATAAAAACAAGTCCATTTCGTGAATTCAGCCAGTCAACGTGCTTCTCCACCTTTTAAAAACAGAGCCAACCTCTCGCCTTGCTCTCTCCCTCCTCCCCTGTAACTTCATTTCGTGTCCATACTATTCTCTAGAGAGAGAAGGTTAGAGAGAGAAAATGGTGGATGATTTTATGGTTTGTGTTGATCGGATAATAGCATCAGCTTGCTTTAACCCTGTTAATGAAAGGGAGAGGCTTTTGAGAGATGTTGCTGTTGATGGTGAAATTTTAGTTGAAAAAGAGAGTAACAAAAATGGGTCTGCTAATTTGAAGAACAGTGAGAAAAATGGAGATGTGGGTTGTTCAAAGATAGTGAGAGAGTGTAGGATTTGTCAGGAAGAAGATGAAGAACATGAGATGGAAGCTCCTTGTGCCTGTAATGGCACTCTCAAGGTCTTTACTAATTTTCTTCATTTTCTCTTAGTTTTTTTCTCTTCAGATGTTTGTCTCATGATTTTTCTTGGGAAAGGTGTTTAGATTCTTTGTTAAAGGGTGTTTTTGATTTTTGGGTACTTGTGGATTTGTGATGTTATTTATACTAGTTATTGTGGTTTTCCTTTTTCAATTTTTGCTTTTCATTTTGTGGGGATTTTCTCTATTTCTCTCTCTGGTTGGTTTTGTGGCTTTTGAAAATGAGTGGATTTTTGGATTTCTGCATTTATTGACACTGTTTTTTTTTTTGGGGGAAATAGACTGTATAGCGTATAGTTGGTACCTTGCCTCCATCCAGTTTTTGATTATTTTCTTGTTTATGTTTTTTACAGTTTCAAGGTATTAATTTTTCTTTCCAACTTGTACTATATCCCATTCAACGATTTCTTAGTTTGGTATTTGGGTTATAATGCTTACATTGGCTCTAGAAAATTGCTTCAAAAATTCCTACTTTCTGGAATGCCCATCCATTTTTTTATTTTCTATTTGTTTGTCAGATCAATTTGGCATTTTAATATAAAGAGTTCAATCTTTTTGAACCCTGTTTAGAAATGGGTCCCCTCAATAACTTGTTCCAACTTCTACGGTATTTGAATGTCTCAATAATTCATGCTCTTAAGAATTGGTTTTGTCTCTAATTGATTACATTAAATGTAATTGCTTTTACTACTTACCAGCATTGAGCCGTATATTAGCTGCTTACCTGGTCCCTTAGACTTGTCGCAACTCGCAATGTGCTATTCTTGGCATTCCTATTAATGGTAGATGCCAATTTCTCGATTTTGTCACTTTTGATGTTTTTCTTTTTTATGCATTGGTGGGTTTTCCAATTGATTCTCCGTAATAGTAGATGTCAGTTTTTCAATTTGTCGCGTTTGAAGTATTTCTATTTTAAGCATTTGTGGTTTTTTTTTTTCCAATTGATTCTTTGTAATGGTATGTCAGTTTCTCATTTGTCGCTTTTGAAGTTTTTTTAAGTATTTGTCATTTCCAATAGATTCTTCTTCATGATGTGGAAAGCTTTCTTTCTTTCTTGTTGTATGAGCATTTGAGTTAATAGATGCTTTTGCTCTCTTCAGTTTCAAGCAACTGGTAATTGTTGTGTTTGTAAGCAGTGTTGCTTGATGATCTGACGTGCTTAGGCTTTTAATAAGCACTCTGTAATTTATTTGTATGCCATGGGGTCCTAGTACACCTGTTTTCTGAGTTAGCTGATAGTTTTTTAACCTTGAGCTGCAGTATTTATTGATTTCAGAGTGTAGATTGAGACAGGTGTAGTGGCTTGTGTGGTGTTATGGCCTTGTAGTACTGTTATGTAGAGTTTTGATCTTCATACACGTTGATTTTCGTGGTACCATAACTTGGGAGTTTGTAATCATAATTCACTTTACCATGCTCTTATAGGATTCATTTAGCCCTCCTTTTACCATGCTCTTATAGGATTCATTTAGCCCTCCTTAGTTACTTTTCTAATATACAATCTAATATTCTAATAAAGTGAAAGCATTACACTTCGGATAGCTTAAAGTTAGTGATTGAATTCTTCTTTTATGCTACTTTTTTAGTAAAATTGATCTTTTGAAATGCATGCGTTGCTCGGAAATGTCTCTTCCTATTTGTCAAGGGCCAAGGGTCACTATTTGTCTACTGTATGCATAGTTTTTCCTATCTCGTTGTATTCCTGTTTACAATCTGATTTTGCTTAGCCTGTTATGTTTTCACTTCTGATTACTCCCATTATTCATTCATATCTGTTTTACTTTATCATTGATATTAATTATCCGGTTTCTTGTATATTGAATTATTGATTTCTTAGAATTTATTTCTGGAGGTTGAAAATCATGATTTAGCACTGAGTTTTATTTTTGTTTCCGTTTGATATGGTGTTGGCATGCAGTTTGCTCATAGGAAGTGCATTCAGAGATGGTGCAACAAAAAAGGTGATATCACTTGCGAAATTTGCAATCAGGTTTGTAATCTTTCACTTGCCTACTTTTATATAAAGAATTGTATAGTATGTTTCTGACAACAATAATCTGTGGTCCTTTTTGGATAGGTTTTTTCACCAAATTATACTCTCCCTCCAGCAAAAAGCAATCCCGACGTTATGGCAATTGATATTAGGTAACTAAATAGAGGCTTGACCACCTATATAACTTTCTCATTTCTGACTTATAAATAGATACATTATTTTTTCTGCCCTAGACATAACGTAGGACAAACTCGGCCGTTTAAAATTTGTACGGTCCCTTAGAATATTCATTTTTATTTATTTTGATATAAGAAGATACTCTACCTCAAAGTTTCCAACTCCATGTAGTTTCATGACCCCAAAAATTATTATATTTTGTTTTTCTTGTTCTTGCAATCTCCAGCTAAGATTTAAAGTATCTTTAGTTGATGAAACTCAAACATTTACTTTGTTTTCTTCCAAACTTGAAAATGTGACTTATCTAGTTCTGAGTTATTGGAGAAGTTTTAGTCGAATTAGAAGGTTTCTTGAGCGTCCTTGGTTTTGTGGGCTTCTTGAACAGGCTAGGGAACTATTGTCCCCTGATACTACATGAGCGATGCTGGTGCTGTAAGGCCTTTAAAGATCTCACCTAGTCGGTGAAATTTTTGGGTCAATTCTCCTATATGTTATGGGGTATAAGCACCTCTGGAGTAATAACTTGAGGGTTTACAGAACAGCATGGTCTCTGGTAAGAATCATCAGTCACACCACCAGGGTTGTGGTGAAAATTGGCCACTTGATGTAGCAATTTCCAGTTTATCCTTGGTTACTGCGGTGATAACTATAATTTCATGTTTATATGCTCTTAAAAGAAAGCTCATAAAGATAGTTTATAATCTCTGCTGTTGGTTTTGTATAGGGGCTGGATGAAGAGAGGTCAAGTTTTTCATTTTGGCTTTGAGTTTTTGTATTGGAGGCAGATTGCCTACTATAGTTTGAAATGTGATTCTGTTTTCTTTTTTAAATTCTGGTAATGTTTGACACCAAGTTGTTTGTTTGATTATGTTATTGTGTTCGCCTTTAGTACCTGTGTCGGTCCTGATTGTAATGATGAGCTTTTATCACGTTATTCTGGTTTCCTTCTTTGTAATTCTGTTTTCAACCTCAAGGGTCGATTGCTAGTTCAAAATTTTTCGGTCAGAGTTCTTTGGTACATGTTTCCATCTTTGCATGCGATCAGTTATAAGATGCAGTTTACCTAACTGAAAGCCAATGTCTTGGTCACCCTCAGAAGAAAGCTTATAAGTCGGTCAAGAGGAAATTTGTTAACAGAGGCTGAGCATTTTGTCATGCATATGCATATCCTTCGTCATGCCACTAGGCTGTCTTTCTCTATTCTTACCTGCTCAATAGAAGGGTGTAGCAACTCTTGTGACCCTGCGATTGAGGTCAATTTTTTACATTGACCATGAATCATGATGCCAAGGCGTTGATATATTGTTATTTTTAACGGTCAATTTTTTTTGTTCCAAGTACAGTGTATGTAAACATCCGAAATAAATATTTTTTTAGCAGAGATTACAATCATGCAGTTGCTGCTCTTATTTTTAACTTTCTATTTCCAAGTAAAGTCCAGTTAATGAGCTTCCACTATATTCCTATAGCAATGAAGACGTGCCACGTTTCATAATACTTCCTCTCTATTTTTCCCTTGTTTTCCTTAGGCAGGCATGGGGCCCACACATTGATCTTCGGGATCCTCAATTTCTGGCTTTCGCTGCTGCTGAGCGTCAGTTTCTTCAGTCTGAATACGAAGATTATGCTGTTGCAAGTAGTGGCAGTATTGCTTGTTTCCGCTCCGTGGCTATCATTGTAAACTTACTGACTGTTCTTTTAACTTTCATGCTCCCCCCCACCCCCCAAAAAAAAAACTTTAATGAACTACCATCGGTTTTTCTTCTCTTACATTCAGAATTTTGGTTTGCTGATGTTGGCAGTTGATGCTAATCTTGCTTTTACGCCAAGCTCTGATGTTAACAAGAGACTTTGGGATGGTGCAGGAATCGTCAGCATTCTTCAATGTAGGTCAAATTGATGCCTTTACATACTTTGCACAAATATTATGCTCATAAACCACCTTCTCACACACATGTACTCGCACTTGTGCACATAGATGGCAGTGATGGTGTTTTTTTTGTGTGTGTGTGTGTGTGTGTGTGTGGGAGGGAGGGGGGGGGGATTGCAGGGGTGGGTAGGGATTCTACAATGGTGCATAACTGATAACCATCCTTTTGAGTTTATGTTTCTTGTCTGGAATCCCTTGATTGCCTACAATCGTCAATAGAAGTGCGATGAAAATCTTTTACAGTTATTGCTTTTAAGTGAAGCTATTCAAGTTGGTGAACATGGGCCACGTTCACACTATGCATAAGCAGGTTTTGCAAGCAACTATGATTTACATACTCTTTGCATGAGCTCGTTATGAATTGTTAAGCACCATTGATTATCTAAAAATTGCAAGTATAAGTATAACTTGGTGTATTTCAGTTCCAGGTTTCCCTTCTTCAGTTGGCTGGTTTTCTTCTGCCGTGCTATGCAATGGCCCGGTCATGGTACATTGTTCAGAGCCGAAGGAGGAGGCAGGTTAGTCAAATATATCTTCTCTCTATCACTGTATTATCCAGGTCTTTTTATATTATTTCATTCTATTTTTTTTTACTATTCATTAACCAAGTAGGCATCTTCCAAGAGCTGTCTAGACCAACAATAATGATATCAATTATACAATAGAATTAAACTTTTATTTTTCACTTGTATGGCCTTTTTTTTTTTATAATTTTAGTAGCACAAAAAAAGAACAGTTTTTTGAAATCTATCAAATTCAGGTTTATTAATCCCGACTAAAAAATGCATAGTGACTGACAAATGTAATTTTTAGTTCTATACTTGAGCATAGTACACTGTCATTAAACTGAAGTAGAATTTCGAGTAATTGGCTGCATAATAAAACTTCCGAACAAGGTATACTACCAAATACTCAATTCCGTCCTAGGATACATATCATCCTTCGACTTTTGTGCTCAAAATGACTATTTTACAAACCAATAAAATGTATTATTCTTATAGATATATGCAGTCTTTTTTTCAATGACCATAATAAATTACATATATTTTACCATTAATCTTAAGGTTTCGGATTTTGAAAATCTAAATATATACGCTTAATTATTAATTTAAAAATTGGTCAAGCTCATGTAACACGTCTTGGTTTTTTTTTTTAAAATGTGTGTAGAATGATTTGTGTTTTGTGATTTACCTTATATTTGTTATTTTTCCCAGGGCTAAAAAAACACTTTTGGTGCCTGATCAACTCCAACATTTCCAATTGAAGCAGGCTTACCACCAATGGCTAATAATAGGCAAGATTTTTTATTTTTTTTGGGTATATCACTTTCACTCTGATGTTGTATTCAAATCAAAAAGGTGAAATGGCATTTGAGAATTTTAATGCAGTTAACTTTAGTTGCTCGTCCTTGAGCTGCCCATGAGCTCGAACAGAAAATGTAAATGTGAATATCGAGTTCATTAGGCTTTTTCGACATTTTATTTTCCCCCTGTATTGTAAGATGCTAATCATTCCAGGGCATCTTCTTATATGCCAAGATGTGTTTTTGATTTGCTCATAGCACTTGTGAAGCAGCTAGTTGATCATTAGGACTAGCATTTGCTGATAATAGGTGTTTTTTTTTATTTATATATATGTATATACAAAGAAAAACTAGATTTGGAAGCAGGGTTCAATTGCTGACAAAGTAGAATGGGATAGATTTACTATCCCAAGCTATCTTGATATTTTTTTTACTTTTCCATAGTGTAGAACTGTAGGGTATTGAGCTGCAAGATTCATAAAATTGACATGCAGCTCAAAAGGCCAAGGAATTAGTATAGCAACACTCAACGAGCTTCAATGCAGTGCTGGCATAACATTTCATAAAAGAGTCCCAATTTTTTATTTTTTATTTTATTCAAGAGAAAATAGCCATTTCATTTGATGATGGTGTAAACAATGTACCGTTATAATTTTATTATCATATTATCACTATTAAATTAAATGTTCAGTAATTCAATAAAAAATTAGTGATAAGAACAAGGAATAAAAATATATTCTTAAATTATAAATTTTGTGAATGGTGTATATTTTATAAATATATATCAAATATAAATATTCTAAATTTTACATTAAAAAAATATTAAAAATATATAAAGTGAGTCTTATAACACACCAAAAGTACATTTCAAGCATTGTAAAAATTTTAAACTTTTATTAAATCTAGGCTAGGGTTTTTAGACGTTTCAGCCAAATTAAGCCTGTAGACAAATTATGGGGATCATTGTCCTTAAAAGTTTTTTTTTTTTTAAAGATTTAATAATTCGTGTCACGTTGGACTAATAGGTTAGAAAAGTTGTTTAATGGTGAGGATATAATGTATGAAATTATAAATTTAGCCATAATGTCACATCAATAAAATTAATTATTTTTTGGCTACATGTCCATTACATATCATAAAAAGAACTTCGTTCATTACATCTGATTTTAGATACAACAAAAATACCAATCTCACAGATAAAGCCCATGGGCTGGAAGAGACAATTGGGCCCAAGGTATTTTAGAGAATGGAACTATTTAGGATCCTTGAATTTGATCTTATTATGATTTTTTAAATATATGCTTATGCTTTCATTCATAAAATAATGCTCCCCTCTATCCCAAAATTAGCGACATATTTTTTTTTAATTCATTATAAAATTTAAAATATATTTTTATTTTAAAATTATAAAATGACATGATATTCTTAATTTGTCATTATTTTTTCACTGTCATTTTTATTATTACACCACCATAACCGAATTTCTAACTAATACTAGGCTAAGAATATAAAATTATTTTTAAAAATCATCGTTTTATAAATATATTTGTAATTTTAGAACAGATAGAGTATATTTAAACATTATTTAGTATTCACAAATGAAAACTTATTTGCAAGGATTATAATCCGATGGTATGGATTATAATCTTAAAATTATGTTTATTTGTAAGTATTACACTTGTGATAAAACTATTAATCTCATCTTTATTTGTTTTATTTGTTTTTAAATTTGAACTTGAGATTATTACTGTAGGGATTATAAAATGACTTAATATGAGGGATTTTTTTAATATCATGTTCAATCAGATATTATAATCCCAAGACTATTAAGTCATTTTATAATTTATGGGCTAATAGTCCCAAGTTCAATTTTAAAAATAAATAAAATATTTTTAAATTAATAATTTTATCTTAAATATAATCCTTACAAATAAATATAACATTAGAGTTATAATTCTTATAAACAAACGTAACTCTAAAAAATAAGATAGGGAAGGAGGTTCTGATGGAATAAGTTAAAAAGAAGTTTAAAACTAGGTTTAGTCAAAAAGTGCTGCCAATTTTCGAGAAGCATCTTTTTCTTACTTGCACATTTTTGTTGCAAAATTCCTTGTTAAGAATATATTTTAAACAAATTAATAATTACAAGATTAATTACATGATAGATTACGTTTCTCGCTTGATTTGGTTAGGAAGGTCTTTTAATTAATAACCTCATAATTAGTTAATTATTTTGTTTTACATGTTATTATTATTATTGAAATAGTTTCACTAATTTAAATAGTAATTTGAATTTGACCTTCCTTGTATTGACGAAAGTATAAGGCTTAGGAGGCTCAGGGATCGAAAAATATGGGTAAATTTAGAGCTAGACGACTTGTAAAGAAAAAACCATCTATTTTATTTATTGACCTTGAGTACGAAACCCTACTCTGAATAGTCTTTTCGATACATTCCTTTGATCTTTTAGATGAATACTACGTTATTATTATTATTGTGATTAAATAATCTTATGTCCGTTATAGTAAAATATTGAATTAGGGTTTAGCAAGGAAGAGGGTGATTTTTCTCAATAAAAAAAAAGGGTTATTGAAAATGATAAGCAGGTATTTATTGAAAGAAGTGCAAAGATAGTAATTTGGGTGAAATGTAGTTATCATCCCACCTCCCATCAAGAAAAATAGAAAAGGGTTAGGTAGATGTTGTTTTCTTTTGCAGAGGCCCTGTGCCTTGAAAATGATACATTTAGCACCTTCAAGAATATTTGAACTTTCAAATTGATCCCAAAAGAAAATAATGTACATAAATAGTGTATATTCAGCCTTATATAAATAGTGCTATGATTGGAACTTTGAAGCATAATTAGTAGAGCCATATTTGGTTCTCTAGCTTTAAAATTAGTTAAGATTAATAAGATAGAGGTGATTTCTTGATATTTTGTTAAATTTGATGCTCAACTTTAATTTTAAAATTTAAATTGAATTGTCAAACAAATTTTATGAATCATTTAGACATTCCACTCTTGAAGTATTAATGCAAGAAATAGAATGGTTGAGTGTTGAGATGAAATTATTTAGAATCTGGTGTAGGTGTTGGCCTACGTCAATCTTGCATTTAAGGTCTAATTCAGGTGCTGATCCATATTAATATTATATTTAGGGCTTAATTTGGATGTGGTTACAATGTATTTTGGCGGATTGATTTTCTAGAAGGGTTGGAGTCTACAATTATATTTGATTGTGTTTTCAATATTGGAGGAAAAATTAGACTTATTCCATTATGATCTCATTCAGTTATGAGTTTCAGTTATGAAGTGACTCTAATTCAGACTTTTAATTCTAATTGGTCTCTAACATGCATGAACAAAATGTGCTCAGCAACTATAGATATAGCCATAAGGGGAGGTCAACGATACTTTAATTATTAATTTTATTACATTTATTATTATTATTATTTCAACTGTCAAAACTCTCTATTATTATCGTTTTTGGTATGTACTGATTCTCACACAAGAACTATCTTTCGACAACTCAAGCCGTCAAGTTTTTTAGTATAATCATTGACTGTTCTTTGTGTATGTTGACTTACTTTTTGGAGATTTGGGCAAACATATAAAATCATGCGTTAACATTGCGATAAAGTATTTTTGAATTGACTTTTATAATTTTACTTCATAAAAGAAAGTCTCAAAATAAAAATTTAAACTCACATGGAAATTAGAATATTTGTTAAGATAATTTTAGATTATGTATCATATTTTAGTATATTAGATTTAGGTAACTTAATTGTACAAATAATACTTTCATCTTATGATAAAATATACAATCAAGTGTTAATTAAATCCGTATTAACGCGGCGAGCATGAGGAGGGGTGCACCGTGCACCCCGTAGTCGGGACTAGACTTTGGAAAAGAAGGAAACTATTTTTATTTGGATGATACGACTCAAACTCAGTTGTGACAGTCTTTGAGGGACAGGCACAGTAGTACTACTCTCAGTACTGACTACTGACTGAACAGAGGCTAACAAGAAAGAACCAAAGCGCGTGGACCACCGGCCCCTTCGGTTGACATTTGTTCCCACGGTCGAACCAAACTGCCATATTCGCTCACCTAATTCACCGTCAGCTCCATCTCTTTCTCTTTTCCTAACCGTGTGAAACACGCACCTCGTTTTGCTATGACACGTGGACATAAAGTTCTCCTCAACGGTTGAAAGCGCGAGTTTGTTGAGAGAACACAAATAATTGGAAGAGGTGATGAGACAGAGAATCAGATGACATTGTGGGACCCAAGTAATAAGAAGAAGGTCTAGGGCCCAAACAATCAGAAAACCGCCCACCTGCTTTACTGAAAGTACTGCGGACAGCGATTTTGGCGCCAAGAGAAAACAACGTAACGGACCGTACACTCATTTACTTTTGATTTTACATAAATACTTCTTGCCTTTCCAAATTTAAAATTTAGATATATATTTTTAAAATGATAACTTTAACATTATTTTCTCAATTATATCTATGATATTAGTTATTAAAAACTTAATTTCATCATATAGTTTAAATTTGTAAATATACCATAACTTGAACATGTTAAAATATTAACTTCGTAAGATCACCTAATCTTTCACTTATTATAATAACATAATTTATTATATGAGTTAACTGTGATATTTTGATTGGTATTAAAATAAGTTGACTCATGAAATTATACTTGAATTTAATTGACTGATATTTTTGCTTTAATTTTTCTCTTTTGTATTTTCTCATAAGATATACTCCATCCATTCCATATTATTTGATTATTATTAATTTTTAAAAGTCAATTTAAGAGATTTTAAACTCAAAATTGATATAATTTTTTTTAAAATTTTAATTAATACAATGATAAATATTGTAAATTATAAAAAAATATTATTTATTATAAGTTTTTTTTATTTTATAATTTTTAATGAGTCATCTCAATTTTGAGTTTAAAAATATACTTTCAAAAATTAATAATAATCATATAATTTATAACGAATAGAGAATATGAGAATTGGTAGACTTCCTCTTTCTATAGACAACTCTATATATAATAGAACTTGTAGGCAATTCAATATAGAATTTGGTAGTTTCCTCTCTTTCTTTTTTTTCATTTTTTTTTGTTTTAACTAGCAAATGTGTTTTATTAAATACTAAAAATGAATATAAATATCGTTATTAAGTAAAATTATATGTTTAACTATTTTAATAGATAATGATAAAAATAACATTACAAACCCACCTTATATAAGAATTTTTGACTAATATTCACTTTATACTATTAGAGATACAATTTTTTTTTTGTTAGATTCAAAATTAGAGATATATTATTATTTTAAAATTATAAAGTGACATTATAATTTTAATTTGTTATTATTTTTTAACTATCATTTATAATATCACACTACTGTTACTTGACTAATATTAACGATGCATTTGATAATAAAAATTATAATTAATAAATAAAATACAAATATAAATTTCGTATTTGACACGTGACGCTGAACTAGTTTAATTTGCACATTAAAATCGAAGCCCACTTGACCCATTAATATAAATTATTTTTATTAATATAGAAATTGAGAGTTTAAATCTTATTAACAATATATTATTATGAAAATAGGTCTAAAAATTCATAAAAAAAATGTGACAGAAAAGGCAAGTTATTTTTCCATCACCTAGACAGTAGACTCCTTTCCCTAAGTAAGATAATTATCGTAAAAGTCTAACATATTAAAAAAAAAATGTTAGCATATTAAAGGTGAAACTAAAATTTCACTTATAAAAAGTAATATTCCATGGAAACGACTACTAAGGTCCTTCGATATGTCACACCTACATGTGTAGTCTCACTCAAGCCCCTAGAAGAAATGTCCAGTATATCTGAGGAATCCATAAAGACTCATCTTCACAAGTACCACTGATTTTTCATTTCATCAAAAAGACATATAGGACTCTTCTTGATCCATCTACATAAGTACTTGAGAATTCATGGCAGTGACGTGGCAAGTCAAAGGTATTATTGAGAAAAAGAAAGAAAGTGAAATAAAATAGGGTCAAAAAAGAAGAGAAGGAAAAATAGAGAAATTTATTTTTATTTTTTTGAAACTGTCCAAAAGTATGATAAAGACCCAAAAATTAAACCAAAATAAAATAAAATATATTAATTAACCAACATGCAAATTATCGTATTCAAAACTCAGGAGGTGTTGTGGCACCCCCAACTTATAGTGTAACTCCGCCCCCGACTCATGTATCATTATTTATCATGTATTCATAATTAAGCCCTCACTAAGGCCATCAAAATTGAAAAAGGAATGCTAGCGCCATTTGAATAATTATAAAAATATCATTAAATTTATATTTATTTTGATAATATCAATTTTACTAGGACAATTTTAACAATCTTTAATTATACTAATATATATCAACAATGTCTTTTATTTATTTAAAAATTTGTGACATTTTTAATAAATATATGTTGATAATAATAAAGATATTATATGTTGTTTGTTTTTGAATTACAAATAATTATGTAATATGAAAAATTTGAAGGAATTTAATTTGACAAAAAAGAAAGAATTTGAAGAAACTGGATGGGACGTATTTAGTGTTTTTTTTTTCCTTCTGGGGGATGATGGTCTAGTTTGGTGGGAAATTATTCAATTGCGAGACGGGTATGTAAAAGAGTCTCCGAGATTATACTCGTCCCGTTACCTGGCTTACTTGTAATTGATAAATAAACATTGATTAATGGATTTTTTTAAGGACACATTCTAAACGTTAAAAATAATACATAATAATATTTATTTATGTATTTATACTGAATTCAATGTATAAAAAAATAATATATTAGTGGACCCCATGTATTGAATTTCGTGTAAATATATAAATAAATAAAATTTATCATTATTTTCCGCTTAGCATGTGCCCTAAGGGCACATGCTAAAAGGACCCTTGATTAATTAATAGTTAAATTTAGAAAATTAATATTTTTATAGAATTTTTTAATATTTTTATATAAAAAATATCGCTACAGATTTTATAAGCGATGATCAACATTGTAATTATAAACTTATAACGACACCGTCATTTATATGTAAAAATATATAAAAAATTCTGTAAAAATATCACTTCTCAAAATTTAAACATAACTCAATATATGGCTCAGATCACCTATTACTAAATTTCTCTATTTTTCTGTGTCAAAACTTATGACGATAATTTTTAGAGTTATGGAGACGATATATCCTGTCGTCGTAAATCTATATAAAAAAAAGACTATAACAAAAAAATATACTGTGGTTATAAATTTTAAAAATTATTACCATATATTTCAATACAAAAAAACAGAAAAATTTAATGGCAGGTGATGACCCCTCATTATACCAGAAGGCACAAGCTTAAGCCAGAGATGGAGAACAGAAATGAGTACTGTACCAAGTCATTTTCAACCATGGTTAAAAAGGGTGACCTTAGATAAAGTAAGGGCCTAAGGTTAATTCATTAATTAAACACTGTATTTCCCTCTTTCTCAGGCCATGGTTGGATATTAGCTGTCCGAAATAAAATTCTTTAAAAAAATAAATATTTATTTCCCACGTCACTTTTATTAGGACTTTATAAATCCATAACAAACGTTCAAAACCCCTTCCCCCTCCTCCTTCAACAAACGAGTCCACTTTTCTTGTCCTCTCCAGTCTCCATCCATCAAACTTCCCTGACTTACCCTCCGGCGAACTTCATGCAAATTCCGGCCATCTCCGGACGGCGACCATTTTTTCAATTTGCTTTATAAAACTCACAAAAAGGGAGATAAAAGGGAGTTTTCCAGAGAGGTCATTTTCAGTTAATCAAGATTTTCATTGGGTTCTGAAATATCCAATCAAGCCCAGAAATTATGATTGATTTTTTTTTGACAAATCGACATTAAAGGTAAGTTCTTTAGGGTATTCAAATGTAAAAAGTATACATATAATGGTTTTTTTTTTCCTCCTCTGTTCTTAGATGCTTTAGTAATCTTGGGGATTATGTTGATGAGATTTTCTGGGTATGATTTTTGTTAGTTATAGGCTTTATAGCTGATTAATTGTAGAGATATTTGCTTATATTCCATGTATATTTAATTTTGATTTAATGATAGATTAAGTGAGTATTACTGTATTAATATATAATGAACTAGTTAAACAAATATTAGGACTTAATCAGAAGATTGTATACGCAAATGGGTGCATCCGTGCATGAATGATATTTTGAAACTTGGAATCTGGACCCACCAAATTTATTTCTTTGATTTCTGTTGTTCTCAATCACATTCACATAGTCCAGGGGATTATCTTAATTTCATGCATTTGTTGTAATCTATAGTGACAGATGGCAGGGCCATAATTTGAGATGTGGAACAAACTTTTTATGGTGGATCCATCCCACAAAAAAAGTCTCATTTACAAAATTTGCAATTTGCAAATACTCTCTCCCTCTCGCACAAAGATGTTTAAGTATAGTTTTTGCATAAATTAAGAAAAAAGAAGTAGCGAAGAGTCATAAATAAGTTAACATTTTACCCACCCCACACAAGTACACTAAAGTTTGTTTGTTTGTTTGTTTTTTTAAAAAAATGTAGTGGACCCTACTTCAGTACTTTTCTGAATAAAGTAGATTTTATATTTGAATTAAATATTTTAGACTACTGTTTTAAAACCCGGACTAGATTGACGGTTTAATTGGAACCGGTTGACATTTCAGTCCGGTTTAACAAAAAAAATCGGTTTTCATCGGTCCGATCAAAACTCGGTTGACCTGATTTTAAAGGTTTTTTTTTTGGTACAATTTTTTATTTTATTTTTAAAATTAAATATTTTTACTAATATTATAACATTATTTCATTATATTTTAGTTTGTAAAAATTAGATGTTTTAAAAATTTATTAATTATTAATAATATATATATTTTTTATGTATTTATGGCGACACTGGTTCAATAACGGTTCGACTATTAGTTGGACTAGTGACCAATCCACCCAGTAACCTTTCTTGTTCAATGACAGGTCCGGGTTTAAAAACATTGTTTTAGACATTTTTAAGAGATAAAAATTTTGTATTATAGTCATCTTTTGTTGGAGGTTGGAGGGGGGAGGGGGGGGGGGGGAGTATTAAGGATATTTTTGTTCCACATTTTCCCCGTAAAATAATAAGTTGTTAATTTAGTAGCAGTGACAATCTTGAGACATTGTGTCATTTTATGCAACCGGAAATAAAAAGAAGACTCTTTTTGTGATTTTTTTTTAAAAAACTAATGAGATTCTTTATGTAGAATGGAGGGAGTTTTATATCTATGCATAATTGCCTTTAACATGGTTGTAGTACTGTCTATTGACAATCTGAGAGAATCTCACTAGGGTATAGTATCGATTTGGAGACTGATGGTTTATATCGTAGAATTTGGGTGTGTAATTGTTGGATCATAATAACACTTTTGCGCCCTAAGTATGTGCTTCTTTGTTTAATGAGTAGGTGTTTAAATTTTCTAGCTAATTGTTTAATAATTGTTCATTATTTAATTCGAATTCTAATTTTCAATTGCCTTGATCATGCCCATGGACCTACCTATGGTTTGTTCTTTGACTGAATCAGTGCATGCTTTTGATTTTTGAGAACTTAATAATAAGAATTTCTGATGACTGTTTTTCTTGGGCTATCATTTTTCATTATTTAATTTGAATTCTATTTTTCAATTGCTTTGATTATGCCCCGGACCTACCTAAGGGTTATTCTTTGACTGAATCAGTGCGTTATTGATTTTCAAAATCTAATATTTCGAATATCTGATGACTGTTTTCTTGTAAGGTTTACAGAGTTATTAGTTTATTCGTACCATTTGAGAATGCCCAATAAAGAAATAGTTGCTCTAAAATGGTATCGATCTTCCCGGTTGTTTCTTAAATACAGTATGGTGTGTACCTAAAAATACTTCAAGAACCAACAATTAAGAGTTGTCATCATAACCAGCTGCTACTATTACATAAACTTTTCGATTCTCCTTCCTTTTGACCCTGCAAAAAGATCTTCCTTTATTTCTAGACACACGGCAATGGCCTTTTCAGAAGTATGATGTACAAGATGGCTTGAGTTAGGAAGATATGTATGAGATGGTTTTTATATCAATTTGAATATAACACGCGTTTAACGCCTTGGTTCCAAGAAGGCCATCTTTTTATATAAACGTTAAAGGTGCATGTTATAGTAATAGTAATTATTGGAGAACCTCTTTGGTTAGCTATTGTGCTTCCCCTGCTGGAAATTTGGCCAAGCTAGTGGAACTAATTAGTTTAAGAATCTCGCCTAGTTGTGTTGAATCTGTTGATTTATTGTTTTTGAGTTCTTTCAGTGGGGTTCTTTTATGTTTGGGGAGTTCCCTTTGCCTTCTTGTTATTTCATTCGTCTGCTATGTTTTAATAATTTGATTTGCAATTATTAACCAGTTGGAAAAAGGGATATACGAGGCAAAAATGATGGAACATAAAAGAAGCCCTGTTTCTATTGAGCAAAGCAGTCTCACTCCTTCGACACCAAAACGACACAAGGCTGATGATACATCCATCTCCTCCAAGGTTCCTCCCCCCTCTCTTACTCTCTTTTTGTGTGTGTGCCAGTTTCTTGAATATTACAAGATATTTTTTTACAAAAAGTATTAAATGTAATTGCTACTGTCATTTAGTATGTAATCTTGCCATTACTAGGCTTGAAATTAGAAGTTGACTTTCACCATTACAATTGATGTTTCTTCATGAGAAAGCAGGTCATATTCATTAAATTGTATTCTGTTAAGTAGAATCCTCCAGAATTGTCCAGTGTTTTTAGGCGATCTCTTCAAGGCATTTTAATACATGTATCTTGAGTTTCTAAGAAGTTAATATTGTAAAAGATTTAACTCTGTCCTAGGTAAAGTGGTACGATGTAAGTAGTTATACAGGAGCCGTAAAGTAAGTGGTTTGTCTATGATAGTATTGAAACAGGTTCATGTTGATATTTGAGTTCTATCATATAGTTATTTAAACGTAATATTCTTCAAAGCTCATTTGACAAGGGGATTGCATGTGTTATTTCCTAACCTGACTGACTAAAACATATGTCACAAACTTTTATCTTCTGTCTACTTTGTTAATCCTTGAACTTGGCGTTGTTTATGAAGAATTGTCTCTTAGGAGTTAATGATTTGCAGTTTTCTTATATGAATGGTGGACTTTTAATTTTTATCTGGTGAATGCTTTGATACATGTCTGAGATGTAGATATATATTTTCTTGGTGATAGGAGGGGAAAGAGAAGGTTGGTGAACGAATAGCGGCTCTTCAACAACTTGTTTCCCCTTTTGGGAAGGTACATATAAAAAATTTAAATTTATATGTTAAGAATGGAAAACTAGTAGGATTTCTTGTTAATTTTTCCAAGGCAGAATAAGGTCTTCAGACTTTACTTTTTGATACTCGGCATTGCGATAGGGTTATATTTCTGCTTATTCAAATTAACTTTTTAATACTGGACTGTTTATCCATTTGATTTTAAAGCTTTTAAAGTTCCTTGCAGACAGATACAGCTTCCGTCCTGCTAGAGGCAATGGGATATATAAGCTTCCTCCATGAACAAGTCAAGGTTTGGCCTTCCCCTGCATTATATAAACTGTTTAAAGTGTAATGTTGGATTTAAGGTTTCTACAAGATGCATATTCCAACTTTACTAAAAGTAGAAACATCTTAAACTGTGATGAACTTCACATAAGCCATATTTGATCTTCGTGATATCAGCTTAGAATGGCTATAGCTGTTGTGGGCCAAGAATTTTAACAGGGGTAGGTATGACATTTAACCAGATTTAGTAATGGTATTGTTGTTATTTCACTAGTTTTATATAAACCAAAACTATGCCATTTTGGGGTAGTTGCCACTGCCAACTAACTGCGGCAACCATAGCCAGACTTTGGTCGTATATATTAAAGGAAAGCATAATTCTATGATCTATTTATTCAGTCCAGTTGGCTTTGAAAACAAGAGAACTAATACGAAATTAAGTGACTATGGATATGTGTTAATAATGTGATAGAGTCACTAGACTCACTACCCGGTCAAAAAATTTCATGACTATTTTACCTTGCCAACTATGTTCTGTGCTGTATGAGTGTTTTAGTGGCAAGTCTTATATAATCATAGAGAATATTTTTGTTGGAATTTTGAATATATAATTTCCTCAATATCATTTATCTTTGTGGATTAATTGTGATTTTCTGTATGCTGATGAATTTGAAGATTTTTTTTTTGTCAAGAGAATGCTTGTGTCTTACTGTCTTTTCAATCTTGTGTTCTAACGAGTCGTCGACAATTTTGATTTAAATTATTGACTTATTGTCACTGATTCTTTCCATTATTCCAGGTACTGAGTGCTCCATACCTCCATAGTACATCACTGGAAATAATACAGGTAAGGCTTGAGAAAAATCAAAAACAAGTTGAAAAGGATCCTGCAGTGTAATCTCATGTTGTACTTGATGCTAAAATTCATCCTTTATTACGAATCCATCTTATTACGGTAGTATCTGATAGAATTTTATGGGGATTTCATTTAGCATTAGAATTTTATATCAATGAATGAGATTGATTTGTGCTTAATTTAATTATTTATTTTAAGAGTAATGCTACGGACAAAACTATACACAAAAAGTTGTGCACAAACAACAAACAGGATAAGAAAAGAGAGAAAATAAGGAAGCGGGACCTACTACTGAATGTTTTATATCAATGAATGAGATTGATTTGTGCTTAATTTAATTATTTATTTTAAGAGTAATGCTACAGACAAAACTATATACAAAAAGTTGTGCACAAACAGGATAAGAAAAGAGAGAAAATAAGGAAGCAGGACTTACTATTGAATGTTTTACACATTTTCATCGGTATACAATACACAGGTCCTACTCTTTATGCATAGTTTTTTGTATATAGTTTGTGCACATAGTATTATTCTTATTTTAATGAAAATGCTAAAGCTGGGCTTAATCCTTAATATTATTGGACTCTGTTAACCAGAATAGTTAGTGAATTAATGACTAAAAAATTTACATGGCTTTGATGTATTATTTTTTGAAGGGATCAGAATCTTACAACCTGAGAAGCAAAGGTTTGTGCCTTGTGCCGATATCGTGCACTGCTGGAGTTGCTAGTACCAATGGTGCCGATATTTGGGCTCCTACCAAAAGCGTTTCCCCCAAATACTAGAAGTCTGACCTTAATGGATTTTGAATTTCAACGTTATGGTGATGTAAATGGTTCAGAGTTCTGTGAAAGCAGATCATGTATTGTCTTGTAGATGCTAATTTGGGACATGCATGAGGTAATTTATTGGATATTTGATAGGAGAGTGTAGTCTTATGATGAACTCTGAATGTCAGCTATGGCTAATCTAGTTCTAGAGTGGTTCTGATGTGAGATATAGTTTAAATATATATCTATTTTTCAAAAATGTATAGCGTTAAAACGCTGTTCTGTAGTGATATCAACTGAAAGTCTATGAATATGGGAAGTTGGTTTATCATCTTATTTCTTGAAATAGTTGTCTATTAATTTGATGTTATGTTAATTATGGTGTATTTGAGCTTAAAATAGCCTATATTTACAATGTATATTTGTTGGTAAAAAAGAAAGACTGATATTGTCAAAAACAAAAATGATATTGCAAAAACAAATAGACGTTTAATGTCACTTTTATAACTGTTCTAACAATATTTAATACGTTAAGCGGTACTTCTCACTGTTCTAGCAATATTTAATACGTTAAGCGGTACTTCTCAACGGCCAAAATAAACTTACAGTATTCAATGAGTTTTAGTCATCCAGATGACTCTACCATTGTAATCAGAAGAAAGGAGTACTAAGCACTACAATTTTTTTAGAAATAAGCAGACCCCAGAACTAGAGACATACACCTTCAAAAGCAAATCACAGATGAGCACTTTAATAGGCTTTCCCTAGAGCTAATAGAGAGCATTATTAAAGTTTTTGTTTTCTTGTTTCATCTTGCCTAGGCTTCTTCCTGGTTTTAGTTTCCCTAAGACTTAAGTTTGAATTCAATGATATTTTTTTCTTTTCTGAAATAAGAAAAAATAAAATAAAAATGAATAATTTTGTCTTGTATACAAACTTTTTTTGAAAACCTATTTTTGGGGAGTACAATATAATCAATCTCGTAATCCTGATAATATCAAGACCAATCAAGTCTCGCATAGAGGAGGAAGAAATAAATTCACAAACAAGTCTCGCATAAAAGAAGAACATTAAACTTATTAAACACCGACTTTATATTTAGCAACTCAATTCCCCAACTCGAAATTATATTTGCAAATTCATGGAATTGAAATTTAGTTAAAATCTGGCACGAGTTGCCAAACATAGTTTCAAGATAAACAGTAGCAAAAACATGGCCAGACGAAAAATAAACACTTGAAAAAACACGGCCAAATGAAAAAAAAAATACAAAAAACGCACATAAACAAAAACTAAGTAGATAATTAAAGATGTTATCACTGTTATACCCTTCCTCGACTACGCATCCTCCAGTTTAAACAGCTAGAGTTTGCAAGTTCTTATTATAGGCATAATGCATCAAGGCTGGTGGCCTAAATGAGGAAACAGAACGGTACGAGTGAGCCTGGGTTTTTGAGCTGCAAATGTGCTAGGAGGATTGTTTTTGTTCTTGTTAACTACATTGACAGTGTTACCTTCAGGGCAGCAATCAGTGACACCCCCAGAACAGCAAGGGATGAAAGGAGCTTCAATGTCTGCCATTGTCCTCGTCGCCATGACAAAAATCAACAAAATTATTGCACAAGCAGTATTTACTTTTTTAGCCAAGGATTTCATCTTGCCAATAAATGATCAGCTCTAGCACTTGGGATATTGCTATGATTTGACGAGGAAAAATGGGGAGATTGGTGTCACCTTTTATAGGGTATGTTTTCAACTACGAAATCATCGACAACTTATTGTCTTTATGAATAATTATTCATTAATTACTATGTAACAATTTTAATTTAATGGTATAATCTTCAAAGAGTTGATAGAATATTTGATCCCAAAGTATACATCGAGTTACAATCGGGACCACGAAATTTAAATCCTCCCAACTTGCTCCCCAAAGTAACTTTAAATAAACACAATGGATCCTAAATAGTAATCCAACCAGTTTAACCATCAGAACATTGACACGCGACTAGTATTGGAGTTATGCTCGAATGTTTTTATACAGTCAATTCTTATAGGGAATTGATATTTTCACAAACAAAAATAATAATAATTCTACAAGGTTCCTCTCACATAAATAATAAACGGGCCACACACTCATGTGAGAGAGAACTTGTGAAAATATTAAATTTTACATGTGAAAATATCAATTCCCTTCTTATATACTCACGTGGGTTGGAGCTTGTGATCATTTCGATTATTTTCTTCACCATTTTTTTTCCATAAATCCAATTTCAGTTACTTATTAATACTTAGGGTGGGAATCCGAAGAATTAAAACGTCACGATCCCAATTGTAAATTAGTGTAACTTTGGTGTTAGATACATACACTAATGATCCTCCTTCAAAACATTGACAACAATATAAACAGTTTTTAGTTTCATATTTTATATGTTGTCTAAACATAAACATATTAAATCACATATTTTGGACATACTTTTATGTACTTTCTGAAAGGGCCAAGAAAATTTAATTTCCTGCCGTAGTTGATACTTGGTTAGCAGCGTCAAAATTAGGGAGGATTGCATATAGCTGTTTCTGTATTTTTGTAAATTGTAAATGTCAAAATCAATGAGTTGTGAACAAAGGTTCTGTGCCTTGGACAAGCCTGTTATTATCATTTCTTTTTTGGAACAGCGCATAAAAAATGAAAATGAAAATAATTATAAAAAAGTAAAAACTATCGACTTAATGAAGATTGATTTAATTATATATATTTTTAAAGAATCTGATATCAAGAAAATGTTACTCCCTCCGTCTCAAACTAACTGTACACTTTTAATTTTTTTGATCAAGTTGACTATTTTAAAATTAATAATTGAGCATATATAAATATATTTTTAAAATTATAATGGTTGGGTTCATTTTATGTAATACGTAGTTTCTTATGGTTATATACTCTTTCTCTCCACCTATATTTTTCGAAAAAATGCTAGAAAATTAACTATAAAATTACTTAATTTGAAGAAAAAATAAATAAATCAAAACTGAGTAGTTATTTTGGGATGGAAGGAGTAAAATGTAGTGTAATAAATGGTTAAAAGCCCAAAAATTTACAAATATTTAACAAAATATTTTCCCATATTTACACAAAAGGTGTATGTTGGGCATTAGGGTAAACCAAAATTTGAGCAGTTGATACATTTTCAAAAACCTCATTCACATTCTCTGTTGGGTGAAGGTGGTTAGGGGTGAGTATGGTGCGGTTTGAAGCCTAAACCGCACATAAAACCGCTTAGGTGCGATTTGACAAATTCAAAACTGTACATGAAACCGCTTGTAATTAGTGTGGTGCGATTTTGAACCGTGCGGTGCGGTTTTATTTGGTGCGGTTTCGGTTCCAAAACCAATTGAAACAATTAAATTTTATGCAATTTAAATTAACAATTTAACATCACATAATATTAAATACCACTTTTATAACACACACAACTTTACTTATAATATCTTGTCTAAACAAAAGTAAAATAGAAGTTACATGAGGGATAATTACCAATGGATTAATTAAAAATTTCTTCTCACATATGAAAATTCTAAACAAAGATAATTACACGAGGGATAATTCCAAATGGATTAATTGAAGGGTGACTTCCATAATAATGCTTCTTGATATGGTTCACGTTGAAAATAGTCAAACAACGAAAAAAAATAATTAAAAATGGTGCGGTGCGGTTTTTCCATGTGCGGTTTTGCCTAAAAACCAAATCCAAACCACAAATTCGGTTTTTCAACCCACCTAAAACTGCCACATACGCCGGAACAGTTGGTGTGATTTTAATTAGTGCAGTTTGTGTGGTTTTTTGTGCGGTTTCGAGGCCAAATCGATTTTTTGCTCACCTTTAAAGGTGGCCTATGAGAGGAATTCAAGTTGATTTTTATTTTATTTTTTTAGTTTTGCTGGTGACCAAGCCAAGTAAATGTGATCCTTAATCTGATTAGGAGAATAAGTTGTTTTCAAACCATAATAGGAATGAATTAGGAAAAGTATTATAAATAAGATTACAAGGGAGATGCCATCAACATATAACAATAAATACATAAACGAATCATCTGAGAGCTTTCTAAAATACATGCAATTGTCATTTTTTTTTGTTAGTTTAAGGAGAATTTAATTGGATCCCCGACCTTATGGTCACCCTGAAGTGGGTTTAACCATTCGGCTACATGAGGCGGGGTTACGCAACTGTCATAATTACTTCCATGGTAAATGAATCAAATTGTTTGTACCATTGCCTTAGAGATTGTTTCAAACTATAAAATAAATTCTTTAGCAAGAAAACATTATCTTTTTCCCAAACAACAAATTCTGCGGGCTGATGATGCATACAAATATTGTAACGACCCGGGTCAAATTCTGAGTCCGAATCAATTCATAGCAGAATAAGGCTCAATGCGCTGTCTCAATAATATTTTCTTGGGTCATCTTAGCCCACCACAGGCTCACCCAAAAGACCATGACTTAAGGTATTAATGATAGCAACTTGGGTTCTTATAAAGACATCCAAATATCCCACATTAACTGATGTGGGACTACAAACTCCCCCACTTAAATACCTAATGTCCCCGTCAGGCTGAACACATAGTCACACAAGGTCTAGAAACTTTGTCTCTCTAGCCATTATGGGATAATACCAGCGGCCTACTAGGCCCGCCTTCGTGTCCCCACCTCCGGTAACTCGATCGGATAACCCGACCCGAGCTTTCGAGAGTCGACTTTGATACCATATGTAACGACCCGGGTCAAATCCCAAGTCCGAATCAAATCATAGCAGATGAAGACCCAATGTGTTGTCTCAATAATATTTTCTTGGGTCATCTTAGCCCACCATAGGCTCACCCAAAAGGTCATGACTTAAGGTATTAATGATAGCAACTTGGGTTCTTATAAAGACATCCAAATATCCCACATTAACTGATGTGGGACTGGGGTGTTACAACTATGTTCTTCATGCTCAACATGAAGAAAGATAGTTTTGACGCCTAGTTAATTTTACACTATGTCAAACAAAGAAACCATAACAAGTAACACGAGAATAAAATTGTGTTTACCACAGGTGAGAAAACTTTATCAAAGTCAATAACTTCGCTTTGACCATAGCCTTTAGCTATAAAGCGTGCCTTGTACCGAGTATTAAGATACTTGCAACCAACAATGTTGTGCTAGGAATTCCTTCCTTCTTCTAGAAAACCCATTTGCAACCAACAATATTGTGTTTCGTAGGCGGTTTCACCAATTCCCATACTTGATTTTTGTGAAAAGATTGAATATTTTTAGTTATAGCAACAGTCCATTAGGCAGATTCTTGGCTTGTAATGGCATCACGATAAATGGAAGGATTAATTAAATATACATGAGCATACCTTTGAGGTGACCTAATTTGTCTGCTTTGTATCCTCGCACCAATATTGACTATAATGTTTGGTGCAATTTCATTTAGCACTTCCTCCTCAATGGCTAATTTAAGGAAGCTTTATGCATCGCCCTTGAAGCTTCAAACTAACTCCACCTGATGTATGACACTTTGAGAATCACTTGTGTCAATAGATTGCTTTCTAAATTGAAGTATAAATGATTCATATTGATAATTAATTCAAGAGAACTAGGATTTAACACCACAATTTGTATCCTTTAACTCCTAGTCCATACCCAAAGAAAATACACTTCTTAGCTCTAGGCTCAATTTTCCTTCAATGGCATGAGAATAAGTTGGACATTCAAATATTCCAAACCAGAATAATCAGCAAGAAAACCAGACCATACCTCTTTAGGAGTCCTACACTTAATAGCCGTTGACGAAGACTTGTTCACCAAATAACATGTGTTGATTGGTTTAGCCCCAAATTTTCTCGGCATACATGCCCTAAAGAGCCTGCAACGTGCTCTTTCTAGAAGAGTTATGTTCATGTGTTCGTGGAGTCATTCTGATCGTACAATGTCTAATAATACCTTATTCAAACAAAACTAATCAAATTCTCCTTAACAAAATTTTAAATCATTATTAGTCCAGAGACGCTTCACTTTGTAACCAGTTTGGCTTATAGTCATTGCCTTCTACAACTTAAATTTAATAATCACATTTGTTGGGACATAATTTATTGGGCCCCAAATTTGATTTGGGCCTAAGAGTTATTCTTTGTTTAGAGTATTAGTTGGATTATATTTTACACACTATGATGGGCCCGAATTTAGGGCAGGCCCATCAAGTGTCCCTTTGGGGCGGCTTGAGTAATTTAGGAAGGTCAAAGTCCGTACTGACTTCTTGTTTTTATTTCTCATTTATTTAACCTTCTTTGTAATATTTTTGTTTTAATTTTATACTAATTTCTTTGAGCGTTTTTTTTAAACTTATTTTATCCATGTAGAAATAATTTAATTTTTTATTTTATTTGCACAAACACATGGATAATAATTAGATTGTCGTTCAATTAATTGGACATAATGTCTAATTTTCAAATTTTAATTAGTTCAATGGGTTGATTGCATATTTTTAAATTTTAGTGGCCAAATGCTGAAAATGTGACAACCACAGTCAGTTAATACCCCTTTTTGCCATTTATTAATTTACATTTTGCACCCCTGTTTCTTGCATAAAGAGCCCTATACTTTTACCTTACCAATTTTTGCTCCAGTCTCATACTTTTTGATCAGTTAGGTCCATTAAAAAAAAAGAGAGAAAAAAGGTAAAAGTAAATATTTCATTTTGAATATTCGTATTTTCAATATTTAATCACTTGAATTCCTTCATTGATTAGTTCTAAAAATTTTGAAAGCTCGTTTTGGATTTGTTCTTTTAAAATTGCATATTATTCCATCTAGTTGCATATTATTCGATTATTATTATTAGCTTTTGAGAGTGTTATTGCATGATTGCATAGACTTAGACTTGTAATTTTAACATGCTTCAATTAAATTTCTATATTGTTTCTGCTTTACACTTGCATTTGCATCATGACTACACGTACCCAAGCTCCTTTAGAAGAAATTCAGGACCAATTAGTGGGCATAATTGCACAACTGGGTCAAATGAATGATAGGATCACACACATTGAACAAAGACATCCTATAGTGGAACCTCAGGGGAATAATGGTAATAGGCATGTCGAAAACTCACATGTTAGACACCATGAACATCCTAGGCATGATCCTTTTGATGATGACTATAGGAAAATCAAGATAGATGCACCATAATTTGACAGTAGATTTGAACCCAATGCATTCCTTGATTGGTTGTCTAGTATGGAGAAGTATTTTGACTGGTATAAGATGTCTGAGGATAGGAAGGTGTGCTTTGCCAAAATGAAATTGGCCAGTTTATTCTGGTCAGGGGTTGAGAAAGACTTAAAGCGACTAAGTGAGCCACCTATCAGGCATTGGGGGGGGGGGGGGGGATGAAAACTTGCCTAAAGCAATATTATTTACCCGTAGGAGATACTGATAGGTTAATGGAGCAGTATAGAAATTTTTATCAGGGTAATAATGTCTGTTGCTAATTACATCTGTTGATTTAAGGAGTTGATTCAAAGATGTAGGATCAGTAGAGTAATAGATTGACCATTATGAAGTTCAAGAATGGCTTATGACCTGAACTTTAATCACATCCTGGCCAGTGGCATCACTACCCTATATGACATTTTCTAGTCAATTCTAGATAATGAGTATAGATTACAGGGTATCGCTAGGAGAGTCCTAATGGCTGAAATTTCTCATAGAGTAGACCTTTCCCTATTTCTCAGTTGTTCTCTAGGGCTAGTAACACAGTAGCTGGGCCATCTCGTGACAAAGGGAAGGGTGTAACTGTACCCAACTCTCAGGCTACTACCCAGGAAATGTGCTTTACGTGCCAGGGTTTGGGCACAAGTCTTTTGAGTGCCCCAATAGCAATCGCTAGTAGGAAACAATAGTAAGGAAAACTTCAAAAGGGGGATATTGTCGGGGATGAAGTCGAGGGTGAGTATAGCTCGCAGGATGAGGAAGTTGATGAGCGAGCACCTAGAGGAGATAGTTAATCAAGTAGGTATCATGAGGTGCGTTTTCAAGAGTCATAAGAGAGAAGATGGTTAGAGAACCATCACATTTCAGACCTACAACAAAGTAGGTGGTGTCTCTTCTAAGTTGATCATTGATGGGGGTAGTTGCTTAAATGTGGTTGCTGAGTCGACCTTACCACAGATGAAGCTAAAGGCAGAAGCGTCGTATGGGTCAACAAGACATCCATTCCTGTGTCAAAGAGATGTCTAGAGCCGATCCACCTTCAGATCTATGAGAATATTTGGTGCGATGTCCTTTCTATGGATGTTGCACATATTCTACCAGAGCGACCTTGGCTATATGACCGTGATGTGACTTATTATGGGAGGACGAACACGTGTTAACACACAAGAGGCAAAAAGTATCATTAGCACCTGTGAGACCACGAGTGTCGTCCAAGAGTCAACCAAAGGAGACTAGCTTACCTACCCAACAAACCAAATCACTCCATATTCTTAATAAAAAGGAGTTTGACCGGAGTGTGTTCGAGGGTAATATAGTTGCCGATGCGTTGATGCGTTTAATAGGGTGTGTCTATCCTTAACTCATTAAGAGTGAAGGTTGTGGGATTTGAGCGCATTATCCAGGGGTACCTTACTTGTCAAGACTTTAGTGATATTTATGTTGCCCTACAAGATCCTAGTTCCCCACCCTCTAGTGATTTTCGTATCCATGATGGGTACCTTTTTAAGGGGACCCACTTGGGTATTCCTAGGACATCGATGGGTGAGTATTACACGCGGGAGGCTTAGTTGGACACTTTGGTCGAGATAAGACCATTTCCATTGTTGAGGATAGTTTTTTTTGGCCTAGCCTATCCGTAGCTCATGTTGTTTCTGAGTGCCGCACATGTAAGACTGCTAAGGGTAGGAAGCAGAACACGGGTTTGTACACTCCACTTTTGGTTCCCCATGCACCTTGGGAGGATCTTAGTATGGATTTTGTCTTGGGGATACCAAGGACCCAGAGGGGTCATGATTCAGTTTTTGTTTTAGTGGACCGTTTTCACTAAGATGACACATTTTATTCCTTGTAGCAAAACTGATAATGCCTCACATATTGCCATGATTTTCTCAGAGTTATTATGACATTGCCATGGCGTCGCCTAGGCGACGACATGACGTCCTGGCGATGGAGAGATGAGCACGGCTAGGGTCGATATGAGGAAGAGCTGCCAAGATGCACGCCTTGGTAGCTTTTGTATAGTAAGAACTGAATTACCTCTTACGATTGCAGGTTATCACAAATTGGCAAACTTGGACAGATGACTGAGGAGCTTTATTAGAAACTTGGGTGAAGAAGAAGATCATTGTGGTATACTGGTATCTGGTTCTACTTTTGCACTTATGCTTCATTTCTTTTCTCTCGTACTTGAAGAAGGAAGAATTTAGGCATCAGAGATATATAAAGCAAACATGGTCTTGGATGCTCCACATGTATACCCCTCATTTAGTCATCTTTCTTTTACTTTTGAGAGTAATAATGTAATATATATTCCTTCTTTCAAAAGAAAAAAAGTTGTTATTTGACAATTATGTTAAATTTTTTATGATTAAAAAAGGAAAAAAAACTATAAATTTGATTGTACAAAATTAATTAGCATGAACAAATATTTTATAATTTGTATTAACACCATTTTAATATTAATTAAAATATAACCCCTCCCCCATCTTTCTCTTTTTCTTTCCTTTTACTTTTGAGAATAATAATGTAATATATATTCTCACTTTCAAAATTGAAAAAGTTCTTTTTTGACAAATGTTTTTGCACAACAAAATTTACATTTTATTAATAATAGTATAAAACGATATAATATTCTTAAATTTATTATGGTACCGCCATTATGAAATTAACAATATTTATTTTTAAAGATAAATAAGTAATAAAATAACAAAATTAAATTTATAAATTTTTCGAATGAGTTTCTTTTTGCAGAGTGAAAGAAATATTTTCTATGCAACTTTTAACTTTTTTATTTATTTATATGAAAAACCATTTTCAGTACCAATTTGAAGGCTTATTATGATTAGACTCACGCTGTGCCACCAACCTTTTAAAATAGATTAAAGAAAAAAATGACGAAAAATCTAAGTTCTTTTTATTCAATTATGTTGTTATTGACTTTTTCTTTAATGAATAGAAAAGGGGGAAAAATACTGCAAATTTGGTTGTGAAAAACTAATTAGCATGAACAAATATTTTATAGTATCTATTAACACCATTTACAGTATAAACACAACAAAATTTCGGGATTAAAGGAATAAATTTTGAACTATATGTATGTTTACTCTAAAAGAAAATCTTTATTTAATATTATTGAATTAACTCGGATTAGCGAAAATGACTCGTGTTACATTTTGATATTAATATTTAAGTAATGTGAGGTTTTATTAAAAATTAATTTTTTTTTTGTATAATTAGACTCACACTGTGTTACCAACTTTTTAAAATAGATTAAAGAAAAAAATGATGAAAAATTTAAGGTTTTTTTTTTCCAATTATGTTGTTATTGACTTTTTCTTTAATGAATAGAAAAGGGGAAAAAATACTACAAATTTGGTTGTGAAAAACTTTAACATGAACAAATATTTTATAATATTTATTAACACCATTTACTTTACAGTATAAACACAACAAAGTTTTGGGATTAAAGGAATAGATTTTAAACTGTACGTATGTTTACTCCAAAAGAAAATCTTTATTTAAGATTATTGAATTAATTTGGACTAGCGAAAATGACTCATGTTACATTTTGATATTAATATTTAAATAATGTGAGGTTTTACTAAAAATTAAAATAAATTTGTATGATTAGACTCAAACTGTGTTACTAAGTTTTTAAAATAAATGAAAGAAAAAAATGACAAAAAATGTAAGTTATTTTTATTCAATTATGTTGTTATTGAATTTTTTTTAATGAATAAAAAAGGGAAAAAATTACTGTAAATTTGGTTGTGAAAAACAAATTAGTATGAACAAATATTTAATAATCTATATTAAGTATTAACACCATTTACTCCAAAATAGAATATTTTTTTTAGATTATTGAGTTAATTCGGATTTTGGACTAACAAAAACGACTTGTGTTACATTTTGATATTAATATTTAATTAAGGTAATTTTTTTTAAAATAAAATAAATTTATATGATTACTCACAATACTTTTTCTTAAAAAAGATGTTTTTTATTATAGTTTTTCATATAAATGATGGTCTCTTTTTTTGGGATAGATATAATATAAACCATTTTAAAGAAAGCATTCACAGGTAACACTGTAACAACTCCTTTATAGGTCGATCATTTGATTTCATATTTTCATTTTCCCCAAAATTGGTCAGCCTCTCCAAAAGAACAGCTCCACCATGCCACCATCTACGAATAACTCCTTTCTTCCTTTTCTACTTTTATCTCATTTCTACCGATTCGGTTCTGGGTTTTGGGGGTGAGTGTTTTCTTTTTACTTTTCCTGTGAATGGTAGAAGATTTTATTATGGCCATGTTTGGAAGATAATGTGTTGTGAACATTGCTATTAGCTAACTATGAATTGTAAACAATGAATGCCAATAAATATATAATCCCAAAATTTGCCATTGACGATGTGCTGTTACAAAATACATGAATCCTCTTGTTCATATCTTACACTTCAGCATACATGATACTCTTTATGAATGGCTGAATGCTCTGTTTTTGAAATAATATGCTCTATTATTGAAATAATATGCTATGTTCTTAGCAAATCATTGTTTGAAATAATATGCTCTATTATTAGCAAATCATTAGTTCATTACTATTAGCCTTCTAATTATTTTTTTCTTGCTGAAAATTATAATCTTAATCATTGATTGTTTGTATTGTGTAGAAAATTAAAATGGCGAAAAGTTTGGGAGCCGGTAGTTATGAGTAATTGGAGATATGGGAATTGACCAAATATGAGTAATAAGGATATTGGCCATATATGAGTAATAAGGATATAGTGCAATGTATCCTTTATGGGAAGAAATGTCATTCAGGAATCAAAAGGCTCAAGCAACATCTAGCTAGAAATTATGGAGATGTAGCGAAGTGCCCTAAAACATCGACTGAAATTATGAGGGACATGCATTTGGCTTTGAATAGTAAAAAGAGGAACAAACCAGTTGAGCTAGATGACGACGACGACGTAGTAGAAGTACAACAAGAACAAGTATCTGCTGCTTCAAACATGGTTTCCAACTTGCAGAGTTTGTGCAAACATAAAGATGCATTGAGGCACTTGTTCACTAATGAGGATTGGACAAGATCTAACTTGTCGGCTACTGAAGCAGGGAAGAAAGTATATGATATTATAGTTTCAACAACATTTTGGCATCACGTTGAGGATTGCATTAGGGCGTCAAAACCACTTCTTATAGCCTTGCAGATTGTTGATGGTGATGAAAAGCCTGCTATGGCATAAGTTTTCGCTGCGATGGAGTGTGCGAAGGAAAAAATCAAAGATTTATTTGATAACAAACAGAGACTATACAAGAAGGTGATTGACATTGTTGAGAGGCGATGTGAAAGCCAAATGGGGCAAATATTATATGGGGCTGCGTTGTTTCTCAGTCCAGACAAATACTTTGATATCAAAGAGAAAAATTCGAATTTATGTTGTAGTCTACGAGAAGACTTCAATGACATTCTTGAAAAGATGTTGCCCGAGCTAGAGTTGACAAACAAGATAAGCATTCTAGCCGATAACTATGCTGGTTCTCGAGATACTTTTTTAAGAGACATGACGATTAGGCAATGAAAATTAAAGAATCCTCGTAAGTAAATTGAAATATATATAAAGATATAAAATATAAATTATAATTATAAAAATTCTTCTTTTCTTACTTTTAAAAATATTTATATTTCTTTTAAATGTTTGATAGTTGATTAGTGGAGCTCTTTTGGAGGCAGGCTATTGAGCTTACAAAGTTTACAAAATGAATTTTAGGCCTTTGTTATTCTTCTTTTGGTTGTGAGCGCAATTGGAGCACATTTGAGTTTGTAAGTACTAAGTACTTTCTATTGTTGGTTCAAAATTAATAAGTCATTACTTCATATAATTATTTTTATATAATTTAAATTTTATCATTAATATTATTATTTTTTGTTTTATTTATTTTAGATTCATACGAAGAAGATGAATAGATTGGAACACCAACGATTGAGTGACTTGGTGTATGTCCAATATAATCGAAAGATCGTTTAAAGATTCCAAAAAAGGCGTGAACTTGGATTTTATTTTGATCCATTAACCATTGATGACTTTGAATGGGCTAATGAATGGATCAATAATGAGGCTGATGTTGTTCATCCCGGTGAAGATCTTACATGGAATGATGTAGATCGAGCAACCGGTGCGTCCAACACGTTTGAGGGTCCTAATCCTTCAACGAGGGCTCGTGCTAATACAAGAGATAATATGATGATGTACTATCGACGTCGTGGTGGTGGTTCAACTTCAAGGAAAACAAAAAGGTTGATGGATTCCGACTCCGATGATGAAGTTGATGAAGAAGAGAGAATTGCAAATGACGATGAAGATGTGGAGGATGATTTTGGACAAAGACCACCTACGCCTTTGAATGAGAGTTGTTGTTGTGGAAGAGATGGAGATGACTTTATTCTTGATGAGTTTGCTTGAACGATATTCAGAGACTAGTATAGAGATTCTAGACGTTATTTTGGCTTGTTATATACTTATTTGGTGTATTATTACTTTATTAGTTATGAAATTAGTAATATGTGAATATGTGATGGTTGGTTGCTAGTTGTTACTTTATTTATGTTGTTTGTTAAATTCTTCATTTCTTTTACTAGAATCACTTTAACTTGATTGGTTGTGGTCTTTTTACTCATTTGATGTTTAGTTCCATTGTTTCTTATTCTACTTTAAACTAAACCATGTTCGTTCTGCTCTTTGTTGCACCGCCTACATTTGGGGTCTGATTTGGGCTAATTTGTTATTTTGCATTCTGTAGACTTTGCACCAGGTTGCCCTTGGCCTTTTGCTGCAGTGTCTGGTGTTGCACTGCTGCTAGCACGCTACTTGCTCTAAGCCTTTGTATTGTGGCTAGTACTATACTCATTCTAGCCTGCAGCCTGCTACTTGCTTTGTTTTACCTTCATTGCCTAACTGTGTTGCACTGTGAGAATTTGCTTTTGTTGCTTAATTTCCACCCATGTTTCTCTGTATGACTACATCTGTAATTACTGACTGATTCTTTGCGTAGTGCATAAAGGGAATGTAAATTAATCTAATAGTGAGGCTGGCCTGGACTTTCTCCGGATTTCCCCCTTTAAGACCTAAATAGCTAGTAAGGGAGATAAATTAAGCTATGACTCATCAAGTACTAGCCTCTCATTAATTTCATACATTTATATTCTATTCAGGAATTTATTTCTTCTTTTTCTTGTCCTATCCATGTGGGGGTTTCTTTAGATTTCTCATTTATTCTTTCCTTGAAAGGCCAGCAGTCTCCCTTGGCGACTTTGAACTAACTTCTCTCCCTCCTCGTGTTTTGGTATATTATTTGTTTATTTAAGGATTTATGAGGACATTTGTTCATATATGAATGTGGATTTTATGACATGTAATGACTGAATTTTTTTTTTTTTTTTAGATATGCAAAAAGATGGATGGCCGCTTGGGCTGCAACCATTGAATGTAGGAGTTGGGTTAGTTTCCTTCAACACTCTGCTCACTAGCTCTCCCACCTCCACCTTTGATTCTTCTTCTGATCTTGATACAGAGGTCAGTATATATGTCTGCCTCATTTATGTATATTTTTATATTCATGTGAAAATCTCTATACTATTGTACATAATACACTACATACTGGTCGGTTTGGTTGGGGGAAGGTTTGATTGGGCAAAAACAACGTAGTATTCAAAAGGAAATCAAAAAGCAGTCATTATGCAATTTCAACTAGCTTTTCCTTTAAATATCTTTGCAATATAAAGATTAGTATATACTAGATTTTTTTCCATAGTGTGTTAGCAAAGTTGGATTACTGCTCTACGCATGCAGGCACTTTATAGGATCTATAATACATGTAAATTTAGATCAAGTTAGAAAACTAAAATTTGGATGGATAGTGCCATGACAGGTTTATCACTATTGATAATAGACTTATTAATGGCATTTATAAAAGTTAAAGATTTATCAAAAGTTCAAGTGTTTATTGTAACTTCTGGGTTTGGTTGCATACACTTTCTAGTTAGATTTATGACCTATAGCATTAAACGGACGAATAAAAATTAAGAATGATGAGAACCAACAAAATGTATTAAGAGTTTAACTACCTATTTTAGTCTCCATGAAGAAATACTAAACTTGAATTGAATACTAAGAATTGAGATTTCAGTTGACTTAACTTGAGAAAAATTAATATATCAATATCATATGACAGTTTTACTACTTATGGAAATTGAATTTTTGTTGTAGGAGAAATGGACACAAAACTGTACAAATGTACAAAACATATTACAGAATATTGTGACGCCCCCAAATCTGAGCCCACACAGCCCAAACTTGAGTCGTCAAAAGACTACAACAAAATTATTACAACAAAACACAACGTACAACAATACAGTGTATAATAATACACAACTAAGTCTTCACTATTATTGCCACACTATTTTATAACACGTGAAGACTAGGATAGCTATTCCTCGGACTCTCACTCCATCCCCCGGCTAGACCCCATTACGTTTTCATCTCCTGTTGAAAACAATGGAACAAAAGAAAGGGTGAGCTCAAATAGCCCAGTAAGAAATATCATGACTAAGATAATGACGAATAAATTATCATTAGCCTTCAACAGTTGAGTTCTTGATAGAATACAATAGACTACAAGGTTTATATCAAAAACTGTAGTTAAATTCTTAAACAATGTTCAGATCAATAATAGCAGCGGAATGAGCAATCTATTAGAAGAATAATGCAGACTATAATGTCCACTCGCTTCTCTTTTTAGTAAAAATATCATCAACTTTTATCATCTGAAATACCATTAGTCAAGATAATACAACTTCACAGTTCTTGGTCATAATCATGCAGATCAACAGTTCATCTTTGCACTACGGGCCAAAGACATTCAATATAACACCAACGGTCATGATTATACCAGATTCAGCCTTTGGTCATAATCATACCAATCAACAGTTCATCTTTGCACTACGGGCCAAAGAGAACATTAACCACGTGCCATAAAAGACACCGAACAGATGTATCGCCTTTAACCTAGTATATCGCCTTTAACCTATCATCTGTTCAACAATTATATCACATCTGTGCCCCCCGCCACAGATATTCACAACAGCTTGATTCTTGATGATTAATACAAATAACAGTGATACAAATGATGAACAGAAGAACAGGATAAACAATAAGTATCAGAAGTTTACTTTGTGCAGATTCAAATAATGTCCAAATTGTCAACATGATGTGGAGTGAAATTTAAAAATGATATTCAAGATCCACAGTTCAGAATAACGGTTACAGTTCAATAGAAAGGTTCACGTAAATAGGAAGGTTCAGTTGAAATAATGAAGTTCAACTATTATGGAACATATAATATTTTCAGGAATTATAGAAGCAATAGTTCCATAATAAGTTTCGATTTAGGAGTATGAAAGAAAATAATATCCTTTACCGTAGCAGGTTTGATTAACAAAAGGTGAAGGGAATTAATATCCCTTACCATAGTAAGTTTGAATAATGGAAGATAAAAAAGATGGTATCCCTTATGGGTATAAAGGAAAATGATATCACTTACGAATATGGAATAAAAGCGCCAAGTGATAATTCGTGTAGACAAATTATTTCCGCACGAGACAAATAAAAAGGGTTATTCACCAACAGGCGGTAATCCGCGCCGTAAGGTTATTCCCATCAATTTGTATACGAAGAGTTATTCACCAAACAGGCGATAATCCGCGCCGTAAGGTTATCCCATCAATTTGAATACGAAGAGTTATTCACCAAACAGGCGATAATCCGCACCGTAAGGTTATTCTCATCAATTTGAATACGAAGAGTTATTCACCAAACAGGCGATAATCCGCACCGTAAGGTTATTCTCAAAGATTAATAAGGAATGAATACAAAAGGTTATTCACCAACAGGCGGTAAACCGCGCCGTAAGGTTATTCCCACAATTTAATACATGGAAATAAATGGCACAAGAAAGAAACGATATTATTTTCGAGAATCAAAGAATGATAATTCCTTACCGTGGTAAGTTTAAATAATAGAATATGAAAGAAGATGATATTCCAATAAAAATGACATTCCTTACCACAGTAAATTTAAGAGTTTGAAATGAATGGTATTCCTTACCGTAATAAATTTAAGAGTGTAAAAAGATTAATATTCCTTACCGTAGTAAGTTTAAGAGTATGAAAGAAAATGAAATTCCTTACCTTAACACGTGACTGGATATTGATTTAAATGAGGTTGATCAACCTATATATTTATAATATAAATTAGTAATTACCACATATAAATTTCAAAGTGTATGATAACTCGTATATTATGAACTATCAAAATTATATATATTTAACATAATTTTTGTAGTATAATATAATAACTTTAGAATAGTTTTTAAAATAATATTTCAAAATAAATCTTCCTAAGAAAGCTTTTAAAAATGAATCTTCTAATAGAAGAGTCTTCTAAAGGAAGATTTGTGAATACCGTGAAATATAGGAATTTATGAAATTACTACTCTTTAATAAAAGACTTACTTGAAAATTTTCTGCACTCCTTTTGGCTTTCAAACTCTCAAAATAGCCTTACTATTCTCAGAGAAAACTCATAAAATTCTTATAGAAAAATTTTATGTTTTAGGTGTGATTTTTCTATTCAGTTGAGCAAGCTATTTATAGGAGAAAATTTTCACTATGCGTGGTAGGTGAGCACTGGCGTGCTGCACGCCAGTGCTGAAAATTTTCAGCACGCAGCCGCTGGCTGCTTTTCCTTCCTGCACATTTTTGTGCAAATTTTTTTCAAGTGGGTCCTACAGGGGCCCACATGTTACTATTCACGTTACTATTTCAAATAGTAAAATTAATATTTTTTTTTTCTTCCTGTGGGTCCAACATATAAAATAATGCTACAACAATAATTCAACAATAATGTAATAAACACGTTACAGATTATTATTAATTTAATAATATAAATTACAGTATATTTGCTACTGTGACAATTATTAGATTCAATAATTTTAAAAACAGTGCAGCAACAATTATTGAGTCAATGATATGAAATATAGTGTAATCACAATTATTGAATCAATAATGCAAAATATTGTGTAACGACAATTATTGAATTGATAATATAAAATATTATGCAGTGACAATTATTGATGAAATGATGCGCAACAGTTACGGTGTCAATTATCAGACCAATAATATGAGACACTGTGCAATACCGTGTGCTACTGTAGAGTACCGTGTGTTACAGAAAATACCATAATTTACCGTATGCTACTATTCTTTTATCACCGGTATTTTAACAGTTAACACCGTTGACTATTTTTATTTAAAAAGGTTACTTCTGTCGTTTTCTATATCCGACAAATATTCCGTTGTGGGGTCCACAAATAATTTGTTATTTCGGCGCCGTCGTACGGCACGAATATTCCCCGACAAAACGAATATTGTCTGTCAAAATAAAATTTGCACATAACATCCTTAACTTTCAATTTTGTCAATTTAACCATTTACTGTTTCAGGAAAAATATATGAAGAAAAATTAAATTTTATATTTCATAAAATTCGGGGTCTTACAACCTCCCCTCCTTATGAAATTTCGTCCCCGAAATTGACGTACCTGGCATTTCGAAGAGGTAATGATATTTAGATTTCATCTCGGATTCTAGCTCCCAGGTCATTTCCTCAATATCTTGGTTCCTCCATAAAACCTTAACTTGAGGTATAACCTTTGAGCGTAGAATCTGCTCCTTCTTATCTAGGATCTTAACAGGTACCTCCTCATACGTTAAATCTTCTGCTATCACGTCTGGTTCTAACTCAATGACGTGATTTGGGTCCTTCACATATTTACGTAACATAGATATGTGAAAAACGTTATGGATGCGAGACATACTTGGTGGTAAGGCTAGTCTGTAAGCTACAGTTCCCACCCGATCGAGGATTTCAAATGGGCCAATAAATCGAGGGTTGAGTTTTCCTCTCTTTCCGAATCTCGTAACTCCTTTCCATGGAGAAACAAGTAAGAATACATGATCTCCGACGTTGAAACTTTCGTCTCTCCGATGAAGATCAGCATAACTCTTTTGTCGTTCTTGCGCTGTCTGTATTCGTTGTCGGATCATTTGGATCTTTTCGGTCGTCAAGCGTACCAACTCGGGTCCCAACAATTTTGCTTATCCTACCTCATTCCAACATATTGGAGAGCGACACTTGCGTCCATATAAAGCCTCGAATGGAGCCATGCCTATACTTGCTTGGTAACTATTGTTGTAGGAAAATTCCACCAATGGCAAGTACTTATCCCAACTTCCTTTGAAGTCGAGTACGCAAAGTCTCAAAAGATCTTCGAGGGTTTGGATCGTCCTTTCCGATTGTCCGTTCGTTTGAGGATGGTATGCAGAACTAAAACGTAGTTCAGTGCCCATAACTTTTTGTAGACTGATCCAAAAGCGTGAAGTGAATCTAGGATCTCGATCAGAAACTATGGAAACTGGCATGCCATGCAATCTCACGATCTCATTTATGTACATACCGGCAAGACGTTCAAGTGAAAAGTTTTCTCGTATAGGCAAGAAATGAGCGGATTTGGTCAATCTATCTACGATGACCCAAATTGCATCTAAGCCTTGAGAAACTTTGGGAAGACCCGTCACGAAATCCATATTGATGTGTTCCCACTTCCATTCGGGAACCTCAAGTGGTTGTAAAGGACCCTTAGGTACTTGATGCTCTGTCTTGACACGTTGACAAGTTAAGCACCTTGAGATAAACTCTGCAATCTCCCTTTTCATATTGTTCCACCAAAATGTATGTCGAAGATCTCGATACATCTTGGTACCTCCTGGGTGGATTGCAAATGGCGTGTTGTGTGCCTCCATCATGATTTTATGCTTCAAATCAGGATCGTTAGGAACACAGAGTCGAGAGTTAACTCGAAGTATTCCTGTCTCGTCGATTCTTGCTTCGGGGATGACACCTTCTTGTACTTTCTTCATCATGTTCATCAGTTCCGGATCGGTAGCTTGAGCAGCTTTAATTTTATCCATTAAAGCCGGTTCTACTCGCACGTGAGCAATCATCGAGTGGGTCCCTGATGTCTTTAGCTGTATCTCCATCTTTTGCAAATCGTACAAAATACACTACTTGTACTCGCATAAGATCTTCTGCTCAAAGCGTCAGCTACAACGTTCGCCTTTCCCGGGTGATACTGGATTGTGTGGTCGTAATCCTTCAACAGCTCAAGCCAACGTCGTTGTCGCATGTTGAGTTCCTTCTGGGTGAAGAAATACTTGAGACTTTTATGATCCGTATAGATATCCACTTTTTCTCCGTACAAGTAGTGTCTCCAGATCTTCAACGTGAAAACGACTGTTGCCAATTCTAGATCATGAGTGGGATAATTTTTCTCATAATCTTCGAGTTGTCGAGAGGCATAAGCTATAACCTTTCCATGTTGCATAAGGACACAGCCTAGACCTTTGCCTGAAGCATCGCTATATATGACGAATTTTTCTGATCCTGATGGAATGGTCAGAACAGGAGCTGAAATAAGTCTCCTCTTAAGTTCTTGAAAACTCTTCTCGCATTCCTCGCTCGAATGATACCGATATCTAATAATCAAACTTTCATCTCTTGGCGTTCTATGGGAGCCATTTGGTATTGAGCTTTGGAAAAGGGTTTAGTATCGGGTTCAAGATCGATACAGAATTCAATTTCTCGGTTTGGGGATAAACCAGGAAGTTCCTCAGGAAAAACGTCAGGAACTCATTAACAATAGGAATATCATTCAAGTTTGACGTGTTTTTGTTCAAATCAATGACATGGGCTAAAAAGGCTTGACATCCGTTTTTCAATAAACGAATGACTTTATGGCTAGAAATAATAGTTATAGATTTCAATGGTTTAGTTGCTTGAATTTGCATGACAGGTTGATTAGGAATATGAAAATTAATAATCTTATGAAAATAATCAATTTTAGCATGATGGGTAGTCAACCAATCAATTCCTAAAATCACATCAAATTCATGCATCTCCAAAGAAATAAGGTCAACAGGTAATGTGAGATTGTTGATTTGAACTAGGCAAGATTTATAGATAGTAAATGTAATAGGTATTTCTCCCAATGAGATTTCAACTGATAAGACAAGATTTAAGTTTTCAATAGGCAAATTTAAACGTTGAGTACATATAGGTGAGATAAAAGAGTGGATAGAGCCAGTATCTAACATGACATAGACTTCTCGAAAATTGATGAATAGCTTACCGGTCATCACCTCATTCGATTTCTTGATCATCAAGGCTGTCATCATCAAATCGAGTCCCGTATACTTCATCCGGATCTTCACATATTTCAACCATGGGAATACCGCTAAATAATTTTCTAACAAACTGTTTCTCGGATTCATCAACTTCATCAGTAGTAACGTACCAATGATTTCCATAAGAATAGTATTTTCGATAGACTGCAGTTTCCATGATAGTGACTAACTTAACCTGAATTCCTTTAAATTGTAACGCCCAAAAGTATAGAAACATCATTTTTAAATAATCTTGAAACTTATAGCTGGAACACCATAAATCCCAAAGACTAATATGAAAAGTCCATATATTCTGATCCTTTGTTATAGAGCATAACCAGGTGATATGACTCTCCCAATTAGTGAGTAAATTAAAGGCGATAATTTCCGCAAGTTCATTACTTCCTTTAATTGCTTCTAATAATGGATCTGGAACGACTGTAACAGAACTTTCACCTTCATCCTTACTGGATAGAACACGCATAATTTTTGCCTTAGGCAAAAGATTCAACTCTGAGTTTGTAGGAAGATTATTCGTCGCCTCTTGTTTTGCAGCTACATTTGCTTCGGGTATTCCATAGTTAACTTCTTGATTTCCAGATGCCATACTAAACTGTGGTCACAAAATAATTGTTAGTTCAAACAAACTGACTCATCACTTCCTGTTCCTACATTCAAATCGATTCGTTAGATAACAAAATCTAATTTAGGTGGGACACACTAGTGACTGATTCTATCCGTATCTCCCCTCCTAGTTTTAACCCCAGATCTCCATTAAAGACCATATCCCTAAGCTCTGATGCCAACTGTGACGCCCCCAAATCTGAGCCCACACAGCCCAAACTTGAGTCGTCAAAAGACTACAACAAAATTATTACAACAAAACACAACGTACAACAATACAGTGTATAATAATACACAACTAAGTCTTCACTATTATTGCCACACTATTTTATAACACGTGAAGACTAGGATAGCTATTCCTCGGACTCTCACTCCATCCCCCGGCTAGACCCCATTACGTTTTCATCTCCTGTTGAAAACAATGGAACAAAAGAAAGGGTGAGCTCAAATAGCCCAGTAAGAAATATCATGACTAAGATAATGACGAATAAATTATCATTAGCCTTCAACAGTTGAGTTCTTGATAGAATACAATAGACTACAAGGTTTATATCAAAAACTGTAGTTAAATTCTTAAACAATGTTCAGATCAATAATAGCAGCGGAATGAGCAATCTATTAGAAGAATAATGCAGACTATAATGTCCACTCGCTTCTCTTTTTAGTAAAAATATCATCAACTTTTATCATCTGAAATACCATTAGTCAAGATAATACAACTTCACAGTTCTTGGTCATAATCATGCAGATCAACAGTTCATCTTTGCACTACGGGCCAAAGACATTCAATATAACACCAACGGTCATGATTATACCAGATTCAGCCTTTGGTCATAATCATACCAATCAACAGTTCATCTTTGCACTACGGGCCAAAGAGAACATTAACCACGTGCCATAAAAGACACCGAACAGATGTATCGCCTTTAACCTAGTATATCGCCTTTAACCTATCATCTGTTCAACAATTATATCACATCTGTGCCCCCCGCCACAGATATTCACAACAGCTTGATTCTTGATGATTAATACAAATAACAGTGATACAAATGATGAACAAAAGAACAGGATAAACAATAAGTATCAGAAGTTTACTTTGTGCAGATTCAAATAATGTCCAAATTGTCAACATGATGTGGAGTGAAATTTAAAAATGATATTCAAGATCCACAGTTCAGAATAACGGTTACAGTTCAATAGAAAGGTTCACGTAAATAGGAAGGTTCAGTTGAAATAATGAAGTTCAACTATTATGGAACATATAATATTTTCAGGAATTATAGAAGCAATAGTTCCATAATAAGTTTCGATTTAGGAGTATGAAAGAAAATAATATCCTTTACCGTAGCAGGTTTGATTAACAAAAGGTGAAGGGAATTAATATCCCTTACCATAGTAAGTTTGAATAATGGAAGATAAAAAAGATGGTATCCCTTATGGGTATAAAGGAAAATGATATCACTTACGAATATGGAATAAAAGCGCCAAGTGATAATTCGTGTAGACAAATTATTTCCGCACGAGACAAATAAAAAGGGTTATTCACCAACAGGCGGTAATCCGCGCCGTAAGGTTATTCCCATCAATTTGTATACGAAGAGTTATTCACCAAACAGGCGATAATCCGCGCCGTAAGGTTATCCCATCAATTTGAATACGAAGAGTTATTCACCAAACAGGCGATAATCCGCACCGTAAGGTTATTCTCATCAATTTGAATACGAAGAGTTATTCACCAAACAGGCGATAATCCGCACCGTAAGGTTATTCTCAAAGATTAATAAGGAATGAATACAAAAGGTTATTCACCAACAGGCGGTAAACCGCGCCGTAAGGTTATTCCCACAATTTAATACATGGAAATAAATGGCACAAGAAAGAAACGATATTATTTTCGAGAATCAAAGAATGATAATTCCTTACCGTGGTAAGTTTAAATAATAGAATATGAAAGAAGATGATATTCCAATAAAAATGACATTCCTTACCACAGTAAATTTAAGAGTTTGAAATGAATGGTATTCCTTACCGTAATAAATTTAAGAGTGTAAAAAGATTAATATTCCTTACCGTAGTAAGTTTAAGAGTATGAAAGAAAATGAAATTCCTTACCTTAACACGTGACTGGATATTGATTTAAATGAGGTTGATCAACCTATATATTTATAATATAAATTAGTAATTACCACATATAAATTTCAAAGTGTATGATAACTCGTATATTATGAACTATCAAAATTATATATATTTAACATAATTTTTGTAGTATAATATAATAACTTTAGAATAGTTTTTAAAATAATATTTCAAAATAAATCTTCCTAAGAAAGCTTTTAAAAATGAATCTTCTAATAGAAGAGTCTTCTAAAGGAAGATTTGTGAATACCGTGAAATATAGGAATTTATGAAATTACTACTCTTTAATAAAAGACTTACTTGAAAATTTTCTGCACTCCTTTTGGCTTTCAAATTCTCAAAATAGCCTTACTATTCTCAGAGAAAACTCATAAAATTCTTATAGAAAATTTTTATGTTTTAGGTGTGATTTTTCTATTCAGTTGAGCAAGCTATTTATAGGAGAAAATTTTCACTATGCGTGGTAGGTGAGCACTGGCGTGCTGCACGCCAGTGCTGAAAATTTTCAGCACGCAGCCGCTGGCTGCTTTTCCTTCCTGCACATTTTTGTGCAAATTTTTTTCAAGTGGGTCCTACAGGGGCCCACATGTTACTATTCACGTTACTATTTCAAATAGTAAAATTAATATTTTTTTTTTCTTCCTGTGGGTCCAACATATAAAATAATGCTACAACAATAATTCAACAATAATGTAATAAACACGTTACAGATTATTATTAATTTAATAATATAAATTACAGTATATTTGCTACTGTGACAATTATTAGATTCAATAATTTTAAAAACAGTGCAGCAACAATTATTGAGTCAATGATATGAAATATAGTGTAATCACAATTATTGAATCAATAATGCAAAATACTGTGTAACGACAATTATTGAATTGATAATATAAAATATTATGCAGTGACAATTATTGATGAAATGATGCGCAACAGTTACGGTGTCAATTATTAGACCAATAATATGAGACACTGTGCAATACCGTGTGCTACTGTAGAGTACCGTGTGTTACAGAAAATACCATAATTTACCGTATGCTACTATTCTTTTATCACCGGTATTTTAACAGTTAACACCGTTGACTATTTTTATTTAAAAAGGTTACTTCTGTCGTTTTCTATATCCGACAAATATTCCGTTGTGGGGTCCACAAATAATTTGTTATTTCGGCGCCGTCGTACGGCACGAATATTCCCCGACAAAACGAATATTGTCTGTCAAAATAAAATTTGCACATAACATCCTTAACTTTCAATTTTGTCAATTTAACCATTTACTGTTTCAGGAAAAATATATGAAGAAAAATTAAATTTTATATTTCATAAAATTCGGGGTCTTACAAATATGGTTTGATTAGCTGAGTAGCTGCATACAAATGTACAATACATCAAAAGATATTCAATTGTTGTGGCTGCCTGGCAGGATCACTTTGTTTCCCATGGATATACCAAATGGGATTTCTATGCATTGTAATGTAAGAGACTTGTGTTGAATCTGTTGATTTATCAGTACTCTTCATCAAGCATCATAGTAAGCTACTGCTTTTAGCCTTTTACCGGATGTGTTTGATATATGTTTTAGAACTTCATTTACTTGGCTTTTGATGAATAAATCTTGAAAGCAATCAAAGCATTCATAGTATATATTAGTATTAAAATGTTAAAGGCAACAAGCAACATAATGTAAAAAAATTTATTGTCAATATACTTGTGAAGTAAATAAATAATATATAAATGCATACTGTGAGCGACTTGTCGCCATACGGATGCTAAAGCGGTCGCCTTGTCGCCTAGGCGTCCTGGTGGTCGACTACCGCTATGATTCACCGTGGCCCTGTGACAACTCTGGATTTTCTTTAGTGAGGTAGTCAGATTGCGTGGGTTACCATTGACTATAATTTCTAATAAAGATGCAAAATTTATGAGTTCTTTTTGGAAAATTCTCTGGAAGAAACTTAATACCACGCTTAAGTATTTTACTGCGTATCATCCCCAGACCGATAGTCAGACTGAGGTTGTTAATAGAAGCTTGAGTGATTTGATACGCACCCTCTTCTACTTCTCCTACTTCACCCACTTCGCCTACACTGGTTAACCTTGATGAACCTATACTTGTTCCGCTTTTACCTGTTCCGCCTGCACCTCTTATTATTCCTATAAAGCGTACAACAGAGGTTATTGAGATGAATGGGTTGTGTCGACCAAGCAGGGTGGTTACTGACAGTTTTAGGATAAGTGGCATAACAGGCCTCCGGATGATTGTGCATGGATTAGTGCTAAGGAGTTTCGTCGACTTGATCTAGTCCTTTTGGAGAGATATGACACTTTCATTTCGGCGATTTTGCTAGAGGCTTCGTTTTTGCAACCTATGAGAGATGATAAGGATCGATTTGTGAAACGTCGTCGCCGTGGACGATTCGCTATTTAGTTATTTATTTATGAATTGTCTATTTATTTAGTTTGTTGGACTTCTTATTTATTGGTTTATTTTAGTATTGAGTTATTTATTTAGAGACCCAATTTTTACTGGGCTTAGGGTTATTAGAGTTTATTTTCTTATAAATATGCTTGTAAGTCATGTTTAGACTCTTAACACTTTTGATATTGAAATTATCCTAATTATTGGTTGCGATCAATACTTTTCCTCCTTATTGCGATTGGGAAACACTAGGGGTAGTGGTTCTCCTGCGATTGGATCATCCTAGTTCTTTAGTTTTCCTTATTGATTTACCACTTCCAATTAATTATCTGTTCATCAATTTCCATTAGAAATTTTCAAATAGATTCAAGAGAAAACATAATAACCACAAAAAAGTTACTTCTTCCGTCCCAAGATAAAAATCTTTATTACTATTTTATGTAGTCCCATGTTAAATGTATACTTACCGTAAATAATCTATTTTTTATAATAATTTACATATAATATCCTTAGTATTAATTGTCATATTTATATTCTCTATGCATATTTATGAAGCATCAATAGTCATGTGCAAAAAACTATGTAATTAAATGTGAATTTAAATATGGAAAACTTTGTCATTTTATCCTCTTTCTTAATAAACGAAAAAGTCAACTAGGACTTTTATCATGGGACGGAGGTAGTATTAAAAATAATAAAGATAAAAGCAAAAATGAGAAACCTAAGAGCTATGTTACTAACTATATACCAAGCAGGACTAGATCCAAGAAGAAGACAACTTACTGGATTATTGCAAACTTTAACAACTCAACAAAACCCATTCCTCTTTCTAGGGGAAAACACTCCTAGGGAGGTCGACAGTGTAGGTATGTGTGCTATCGAAAAACTGCAACATGAGGATAAATTGATTAATTGAGAAGAAACTCAAGTTATTTTATTTTTTTAGTAAATAATAAATAAAAAAATAAAACCATAGCAAATTCATAGTGCGAAAGACTCTGAGAGGAACCAAATTTCTGGTTTATGCCAAATTAAGCACAGTGTTATAGTAAACCAACCTTCTTTGCGTTCAGAATTACAGGTGTATTACGGAAAGCAAAGTGAGGATCTGCAAGTGAGAGAATGAGGTGGTAATTTTAGAATATAATAGTATAAGTTGTTAATCAAAATAACATGGTGTGAAGAATGAAGCATTAGTTTCACATGAGATATTATTTAATTAGTAGTAAGTACTCAAAAGTTCAAAAATAAATAAGGCAGAATAAAGAAGTATATGGATGGTTATGACAAATCGAAGCCTTGATATAACTGAAATAATGATATAGTTTAATCAATTAAAAACTAAAAATACCTACTCCCTCCGTCCCAAAAATATAAGATCAATTTTTGAGATATTTTTCAAATTCAAAATGGATATGAATTCATTTATTTTTAAACAGTGCAATAATGAAAATTATAAACTTTTAAAAAATTACAAAAATTGATTACGAGATGTATTTATTCCAAAGGTAACTAAAATTGATTACGAGATGTATTTATTCCAAAGGTAATATGAATCACACCAATTTTGAATTACAAAGTATCTCATATTGATCTTATATTTCCAAAGGGAGTATTACAAAACAGTAGACAATATTAATAATAATATGAACAAGCAATACATATAGTAATAGGAGTAGGGTAAACTGTATACCTGATGTGTCCATGCCTAGGTTAGTGCAATCGCTTATGCAAGAATATCTAAAATCAACCTCCTCCTCCTCCTCCTCTGTGGCCGCGCCCCATTTATGTTCATGGATGCGGAAGCGGAGGTACAACAAATCTGTATTAAAATACCAATCAATTTCATCCTCGTCCGACGGATTTGGGCCGTTGTAGGATTTCACTAACTTCCTGTCATTATCATCAAATTTCTTCTCCTCCTCAGTCGTTTGTTGCGACATTGGCTTTGGATTAGGCTTTACGGCTGCTGCTTTTCCTTTTGTTAGTTTTCCCCTTGTTGCTGGTTTGGGTCTAGACTGCTGAAAAGTAAACTTATCATAATTAAGTATTCTTATTAATATTTATGTACTTGTTGGTTCACGTATTTGAAGGTTCATGTAGCTAATTGAAAGGTTTATGTACTTGTTGGTTCATGTATTTGAAGGTTCATGTAGCTAGTTGAAAAGTTATCTAGGGAGGTGTTTTTTTATTAGGTGGTCATTCATGTATTTGGGTTTATACATGTTAGGAGATTCTTATAAATACCTATGTACTCAAATCATTTGAACCAAGAAGAAATATAAGTCTTCCTTTGTGATAACATCTTCTCCATTTTCTCTAGTGTGTGTGAGTTTGAGTTTATTATTTTTCCAATAAATTGGAATCAAGAGCTAGGTTGCTAGTAACACCCACTAGAGAATGCTAAATGGATCGGTCCAATTCCAAGTTCCTCAATTGAAAAAGGATAACTATGAGAGTTGGTGTATTCGTATGAAGACGATTTTTGGTTCACAAGATCTATGGGACACTGTGACCAAAAACTATGGAGAACCCGAAGATGAAGATTCGTTATCACAAGCACAAAAGGAAGCTTTGAGTGCCACAAGAAAGAAAGATCAAAAAGCGGTCACTATCACTCATCAATGTTTGGATGATGTAATGTTGCAAAAAGTTGCTCTTGCTAACACTACCAAGCAAGCGTGGGATATTCTCCAAAATTCGTTCAAGGGAGTCACCAAAGTAAAGAAGGTTCGTCTTCAAACCTTGAGAAGTGACTTCGAAGGTTTACGCATGAAGGAGTCCGAATCAATTTCGAATTTTTTTCCTAGAATTTTGACAATTGTCAATCAAATGAAAAGTAATGGCGAAGAAATTAGTGATACTCGAGTAAATGAAAAAAATCCTTCGCTCTTTAAGTCCTAAGTTTGAGTATCTTATTATAGCCATTGACGAGTCAAAAGACTTGGAAACCATGACCATTGACGAACTTATAGGATCGTTGCAAATCCATGAAGAGAGGCTTGAAAAGCAAAATAAGGGGCCTATTGAGCAAGTGCTCCAAGCAAAGCTTTCTTTCAACGAGAAAGAAGAAAAGCATGGAAATAATCAACGAGGTCGAGGTCGTGGCCAAGCACGAGGCCGTGGATAAGGCTGCAAATTAGTCGAATCGATCCAGATTCGTGGCTGTTCGGATTCGATTCGATACAAAAATGTCTTGCTCATATTCGATTCGAATTCGAAATGAAATTTAAATAATGTACTCGTATTTGACTCGATGACATACAATGATACTCGAGATCGACTCGATTCAACTCGAAATTATGTTTGAACTACTCATTTTGATACGAACTCGAGTAAAAATGAACTTGTATCATATTATTGATTCCAAATTTACAGTTTATAATAGAGAATTTTGAAAAAGTTTAAGGCACATGAATTACAAATACACATTAGCAAGCAAGCTAACAGCAGAGCATTTCAATTCAAGTTTCCAATAGGCATTCAAGAATCTTGTTTCTAACAGTTTAGCAGCATGCAAGTGTTTAAGTCCAACATTCAAATGTCTAAGTCCAGCAGCACACAAGTTTCTGCAGTTCTACTAGCTTCACTACAGCAATCCTGCAGTTTCATTTTTCATTCTTTAAGATTCCAAGTTTCAAATCACAAGTCCTAAGAATAGAACAGTGTGTTTGTATATATATACGGATACACATGTTAGTTTTTAAGTCTTTAAATCCATGCCAAACACCACTCAAAATGAATAAATTAGGATGGATATATATATATATATATATATATATATATATATATATATATATATATATATATATATATATATATATACGAATACCATCTATGTCTAATTCAAGTGGTCTTCCAATTTTTTCAACCAGTAAACGAGCAACATTTTGGATGATTTTTGATAAAATGCTGTAGGAGGCCAACATCCCAGTACATAGATGTATTTGAAAAAGTACAAAAATAAGCACATATAAAAAGCATGTCAGGTAACATGGACAATACCTCTTCATTGCCATCATTGCTATATATACCATATCGAAAGGCTTGGCTTAGATTGTTTGCTAGAGCTGCAACATCATAATCTGTCTTGGTAATCATCAATGTCACTGTCCCTAGTCAAGGTAGACGATATTAGCACCCATGCTCTTTTCAGACTCCATCCAAACTAACACTTATGAGCTAAAATGACACATAAATCACAAAAAATTAAGACAAATGTGATACTAAAGGAAACGAAACAGATACTAAAAATGATAGAGGCATGTGTATTTACAAGCTTTCTCTGCCCCCCAATGTTTGAATTATGCAGTCTGCCCAAAGCCTGTTGTAGAGGTTCCAATCCTTATGCTTCCTGTAGTTTAGCAATAGCAGCAATGCATTCCAGCAACAGGAACAACAATGCATTCCAGCAGCAGCAGCAACAATGCATTCCAACAGCAACAATGTAGCAGCAGCAACGCATCAACAATGTATTCCAGCAGCAGCAGCAACAATGCATTCCAACAGCAGCAATGCAGCAGCAGCAACGCATCAACAATGCATTCAAGCAGCAGCAGCAACAATGCATTCTAGCAGCAGCAATGCAGCATCAGCAGCAGCATCAACGCATTCCAGCAGCAGCAGTAGCAGCAATGCAACATTCTATTCCAGCAGTAGCAACAACAATCACAACTTCTGTCATACTTGTGCTTCATGTGATCAACGACAATTATAGAACTTCTAAGTTGTAAATAAAACAAGTAACAAATAGTAATAATTCACAACAACATCATTAAGTTTAAAATAATAGCAACAAACCAAGCATATGAAGTTAATACCATTAGGTAGTTAGTTCTAAGTAGTAATAGTTAAGTTTACAACCCAATCGAAATAGTATAAATCCTCACTTTCATTCAACTGAATAAACACAAGAAAAAAATAGCATCACAGCAGCAAACATCAGTCACAGTTTTTCATACAAAATTCATATCATTGACTCCATCTTCATTAACCTATAAGAAAAATACACACACATAAACAGCAACAAAAATAACCCAAAAAAATTGTCTAAACATTAAAGTTCGAAAGAAAATAGAACATACCATAGCAACACTCATTTTAGCAAGTTTATAATCACACCTAAGCCAATCAGAAGTACAAATTAGGGCTTGCACAGTTTCAGGCTTCATAGAGCTTCTATATTGATCTAGTACCCTTCCATCGACACTGAATGTACTCTCAGATGCCACAGTACTCACAGGAATAGATAATATATCCCTTTCCATTTTTGAAAGAATTCTAAATTTTAAAGTGTTTGCTTTCCACCAAATCAAAGCATCAAAGGGCTCGTTATTAACACATATATACCTGCCCTCTTCAAGATATTAATCTAAATCAGAGTTTATAGGAGTAACAATGTCCATGCCTTGAGCCCAGGAATCAAACTCAGCCATACTTTTTGTTTTGTTTCTGTCATACAACCGCCATTAACACTAGTAGAACGCCCTTCCATATTAGGCACACTAGTAGGCAGTGGACAATGAACTGTTGTATAGTATTCATAAAGCTCATAAATTGCTCTTTTCACAACCTCAAGATTCTTACTAGCTTCATAATCAAATGTATAAAGTTTTGGAAAACAGAAGATGACTAATTTCATCTTATACCTCAGGTCAATGATAGAAGCAATTGCCATCAAAATGTTACACTCTCCCCAATACTTATCAAACTTTTCCTTCATCTTGAAAGCTATGTCTCTCAACAAGTGAAATTCATCATTACAAGTTTTAAGCAACAATTCTTTAATTTTCCAAATTTCAGGAAGAAGTAAGTTAGAGGTAGGATACTCACGACCCGAGAAAACATTTGTAGCATCATTGAACACCTTTAGCAACTCCATTACCTTTACAGCTTTCTCCTAATGCTCATAAGATGGCAAAGATTGATAATGTGAATCCTTTTCTTGATACCTAGGGAACACTTCTCTAAAGTGCATAGCAGACTCAAGCATTGCATATGTGGAGTTCCAACGAGTTGACATATCCAAAACTAGTCTTTTAGTTGTGCACAACTGCAACTGCTTAATAATCTCAGAAAATTTATAAAGCCTTGAAGGGGATCCCTTAAAGTATTTAACACTATCATGAACTTTCACAATAAAATTATTAATAACACTTAAACCATCTTGTACCATAATATTGAGAATATGAGTACAACATCTCACATGAAATATTTTTCCACCAAAAAATAAGTTACCTTTCAACATAAAACTATCTTTAAGGTTCCTAACTGCAGAGTCATTACATGATGCATTGTCTAAAGTAATTGTGGAAACTTTATTTTTTAATACTCCATTCAGTAAGACAAGAGAAAATATCATCATTAATCATGAGACCAGAATGAGGAGGTGGTAAATGACAGAAATTTAACACTCTTTTTTGAAGCTTCCAATCTGAGTCTAAGAAATGTGCAGTGAGACACATGTACCCAATTGTTTGATTAGAGGTCCACAAGTCAGAAGTTAAACTCACCCTATCAACGTCAGACAACAAAGCTTTCACCTTTTTCTTTTCTAAAGCATAAATTTTTATACAATCATTCTTCACAGTCATACGAGAGATATGATCAAACTTTGGGTTTAGAGATTTCAAAAGAAAAATGAAAAATTCATGCTCAACCATCTTAAAGGGATATTCATGTACCATAATCATTTTTGCCATAATATCTCTAATCCTTTCTTTTTCATACTTATAAGCTGCCAAATTACTCATTTTACCTTCAACTTCAATGGTAGGGTAAACTAATACATTTTGTTTTGTTCCAAATTTTTTTGACAAACGAACTATGCAAGATAGCATATGTCTATTTAAATGAGTAGTTGAACCACTGCTTTGATGCGCAAGCTTAGTATAACAGTGGTTACATTGAATTTTTTTTATGCCATCTTTTAATGTTATGATGCTAAATTCAGACTAAGCCTTTGATGTTTTCCTCTTTTTTTTCCTTCTCTATTTTCTTCAGACACAGGTTCAGCCTCAGTACTTTTTTCTCTAACCTCTGGATTGTTAATCACAATCATAGAATCATTGTTGGTAGCAGCAACAGTATCAACTACAATCGCCTGACTGGCCAAGACATCTAAAAAATCAAAAGAAAAAAAACGTATGTCAGATAACAATTTCTTAATTTATGAACCCTAAATACAAATAAAAATGAAATGATAAACCTTAATCAAATATTTATCAAATTAGAACCACCATTACCATTATCTTCACCACCAAATTGGGTACCAGACACTTAATTTGACATTTTTAGAAGAATAGAAAATTAAGGTTTTAAATTATTTGGGGAAAATGAAATTGGGGACATTGGCTTATATATAAATGATTAAAGTCAGTAAATGCCAAATAGCAATTTTGTAGACAAAAATTGAATAAATAAGAGTCTCTTACTCTTCTCAATGGGAGGAACTCTGAATCTGAAGTCTGAAGTGAGAACTAGTAAAGATATATATTTTCAGATTCTCAAAATGCAACAGAACAGAGTTGTAAAGACTAAGGGCCCACTACAAGAAAAGGCTCAATTCCGAAGGAATTATCTCCGACGGAATTAATTTCGTCGAAAATAAGATAATTAGGACGGAATAGTCCGTCGTATTTAATTCCGTCGATAATAAGTTATAGTCGATGGAATTCCGTCGATATTGTAGATCCCTGTTGGCGCCAAAATTTTCGCGTCCAGACAATATAAGTTCGCCGGAATAGAACATATAATCGACCGAATATCCGTCGATTTTATTTTATTTTCGACGGACCTAATGTCAACGGAATATTCCGTCGAAAATAACTTAAAACCCTTTTCATCGTCTTTTTCCCCCAGCCGCTTCAGTTTTTATTTATCTTTCTCTCTCTTCCTGTCGCGATCTCTCCCTCTCTCTCTCAACGCCTTCCGGCCCCTCCGACCGACGTCACATCATTTCTGGCCCACCCCTCCGTCAGTTGTCGCCGCCCGTTGCCGCCTCCCGTTGCCGCCGTCGAGTGTTGCTGTCGTCCGTTCCGCCGTCCGTTCCCCCTCCGTCGCCGACGTCCGTAGCATCCTAAAATATGTACATATATATATATATATATATTCTGAAATTAATTTGTGGCAGTATGTGGTATTTCCTTGATGGTTCTTATTTTGTGTATTTTCGATGGAATTTCCGACGGAATTTCTGTTAAAATTGTTCAAATGCAATATTTGTGGGCCCTACATCTATTTATGTATTTTCCTAATTTGTCAATATTAAAATAAGCTTAGTATTTACTTAGTTTTGTAATAATAACATAAAATGAAATGAACTAACATAAAAATATAATTAAATTAATTAAATAAAATTAAGTTAAATTAAATATACTTAAAATAAATTAAATTCATAAAACTAAATAAAATAAATTAATTTAATATAATTTAATAAAATAAAATGAAGAGAAATTAAGTAAAATTAAATGAAGTTAAATATAATTCAGAAAAAATAAATTAAATTATGTAAATTAAAATAAACTCAAATAAAATATAATTAAATTAATTTATTATAATAAAATTAGTGTAATATAATTAAATTAAATTAAGTTAAATTATAATAAAATTAATGTAATATAATTAAATTAAATTAAGTTAAATTTATTATAATTAAAATAAAATAAAGTCAAATAAAATAAAATAAAATAATTACATTAAAATTAAATTAAACTAAGTTAAATTAAATACAATTAAAATAAACTAAAATAAAATATAATTAAATTAATTTAATATAATAAAATTGTATCATGTATAATTAATTTACATTAAATTAAGTTAAATTTAATATAATTAAAATAAAATAAATTAAGTAAAATTAAATATAATAAAATAAATTAAGTTAATATAATTAAAAAAATTTAAATTAAATAAAATTAAGTGAAATTAAATATAATTCAGAAAAAATAAATTAAATTAAGTAAAATGAAATAAACTAAATAAAATAAATTAATTTAAATAAGACTAAGTTAAATTAAATAAAATAAAATAAAAATAAAAATAAAGTAAATTAAGTAAACCAAAATAAAATAAAATAAAATAAAATAACATTAATTAAAGTTCCTCGCTTGACATTCACTCGTAACGGGTGAATATGGAATACTCTCAATTTAATCAAATCAGTTGTACATGCAGTTTCGTTACGATTTTAGAAATTCAATTGCGCTGTACCCAAAAAATTCGTTTAATAAATTCAATTACTTGTGCATGTAATTTGGTTAGGAGCTTAGAAACCCGTTTGACATTCACTCACTAGGAGTGAATGCCAAATAATCCCCCGTCTGGGACGTTGCTAGATGTTATGTCTCTCACTTAGGTTTGTGCCAACAATTTGAGTACGTTTTATTTGTTTTGGGGACTTTTTGTTGACATCTCTACATGTTCTCTGAGTACATACTTAGCCTACGTTGACGTGGTCTATTTCGTGTACTTAGAGACCATGGGGAGGTGCTGTCGAAATTTCTTTGAAACAGAAAAAACGTGCTCACGGTGTTGGCACAAGTGAGGAGACGCATCTAGGAATGGGATAGAAGCGTGACCCGTATACTTAGAAGGTGAAGTCATGCAGGAATCATGAATGCACACACATACGCTAAGCACCCTGGTTAATTTGATACATCGTATTGTTTAGTTAAATATGTCAGACGACCGGAGCTGGATGTACCGTAAAATACCGGTTGATGGTAGAGGATTACTGCCTGAGTACCGTGATGGGGTGTCCAAATTTTTAAATTTTGCCAATGAACACGCTGATAATTATAACGGAAAGATGAGATGCCCGTGTTTCAAATGTAAAAACCTGATTTGGAAGAAAGCCGACAACATTAAGTACGATTTGTATTCGCGTGGGTTTGTAGATGGGTATTCTCTACGGATTCATCATGGAGAGTCAACTGAGTTCAGCGAAAATAAGTGACAGTATAGGCCAACCAATTCACTACGATCGATACGATGATAGTTATGATGCCGTGGAGATGTTGGTTGATGCGTATGGCCCTAACAATATTGATTGGGGTGCAAATGAGCAATCGTCAATAACTGGTCATCAAGAACCAAAGGACATAGCAGCAGCCTTTTACAATATACTATCCGAATTTGCTGTCCTATTGTACGATGGATATGATAAGCACACCAGGCTATCTGCAGTAACGAAGCTTTTACACTTCAAGAATGAGCATGGCTGCAGTGAGAGAGGTTTCAATGAGTTGCTTAGGCTTATCAGCGAGTTCTTACTAAAAGGTCACACTCTGCCCTCAAGTTATTATGAAGTTAAAAAGATGGTAAAGGGTTTAAATTTGGAGTATACAAAGATCGATGCTTGTGAGCAGGATTGCATGTTATATTATGGGGCTAACATAGATAAACTGCAGTGTGAAATTTGCAATATGCCTCGTTACAAGACAACTAAACGTGGGGGGAAAACTAAGCGTGTGCCTAAAAAAATCTTATGGTACTTTTCGCTTGACTCGAGACTACAGCGTTTATTCATGTCGACTCACATTGCAGCGCATATGACTTGGCATAAAACAAGGGACGTCGTGCCTGGTCAGTTGTCTCACCCCGCAGATGGAGATGAGTGGAAGAAGTTTGATGCAAATTTTCCTCAATTTGCTGAGGAAAGTAGGAATGTCATGCTTGACATGGCTACGGATGAGTTTTGTCCATTTAATAATTTTAGTCAACCATACTCTGTGTGGCCAGTGATCATGGTAGCTTACAATCTTCTACCGTCAATGTGCATGAAGGATCCGTATTTGTTCTTGACTTTACTCATACCGGGGAATAAGAGTCCTGCAAAGGATATAAACGTGTATCTTAGGCCGTTAGTCGATGAACTTAAGATGCTATGAGAGACGGGGGTGTAGACTTATGACAAATCAATAAAGCAAACTTTTTTGATGAAGGCAGCTTTGTTGTGGACTATCATTGATTTTTCGACACTTGGGATGATCAGTAGGTGGTCGACTCACTGGAAGTTGTCATGTCCAGTTTGTGTGGGGGATGTGCAAGGCACACATCTAAAACATGGCCAAAAAATTAGTTTCTTTGGTACTGCTCGTAGATTCTTACTTGCTGATCACAGTTACAGAAAGATGTCGACACAGTTTAATAGAAAAACAGAGAAAAATGGGGTTGTCGGTCGATTGTCAGGCAACGAGATTCTCGGTTGGCTGAACGATCTTAACTTTCCACCACCAAGGAAAGAGCACAGTAAATATTGGGCCCAAGGTTACGGCAAGGCTCATAACTGGACGCATTCGCCCATGTTCTTCGAGTTGCCGTACTGGGAGTCGCTTTCAGTCTGTCACTGTATAGATGTAATGCATACAGAAAAGAATGTGTTTGAGAACTTGTTTTACACCGTGCTAGATGCGAGTGGTAAAACAAAAGACAACGACAATGCACGGAAAGATCTGGAGGCACTTAACATATGGCTTGATTTGTGGCTTCGACATAACAACTTAAAACCTAAAGCTCCATTCTGTTTAACCAAGCAACAAGTTGAAGACATCTGCAAATGGATAAGTGCGTTGAAGCTCCCAGATGGATATGCTTATAATATATGTCGTTGTAGTAAGGTTGAACAGTTGAAAATTACTGGGTTCAAAAGTCATGATTGTCATGTATTCATGCAGAAGTTGATGCCAATTGCATTTCGCGAGATGTTACCCAGAAAAATTGTAGACGCCTTCACCGAACTTTCAAATTTCTTTCGAGATCTATGTTCAACGGTTATAAGGTATACTGACGTGGAGCAAATGGAGAAAAATATAGTCCTGACAATGTGCAAGTTAGAAATGATATTTCTTCCGGGGTTTTTTGACTCGATGGAGCATTTGCCTATTCATTTGCCATATGAACTTAAGCATGGAGGACCTGTGCAATATCGATGGATGTATCCGTTTGAGAGGTATTATCGTCTACATTTCTTTTTTGATGATATTCATAACTCATATTCGTAATGTTTGTGAACTTAATTAATATATTTTAGGTACATGCGTCGTTTAAAGCAGAAAGTAAAAAATAAAGGTCGTGTAGAGGGTTATATTGCTGAACGGTACACGGAGGAAGAGCTTGTCAACTTCAGCTCATTGTATTTTGAAGATGTTGTCACAACGAAACACAACTGTTTAAGTCGAAATGAGGTCGTCGGAGTCCAACCATGTGTTGATGAATTAGCTGTATTTTTTTATCCAGCTAAACCATTTGGCCATGAGACGATGACGTACTTAAGCGAATTTTTTTTGAAAATTGTGTCTACATATGTGCTTCTAAATATGCCCGAAGTATCGTCATACATAACGTAAGTACATACTATTTATAAAATTTTAATTTTTAATAGCCTAGCCTAAAATTAAATTGTGTTATAACTGTTTCAGTGCATTTGAAGACGAAGCATATGCTTTAAACCCGAGCTTAAATGCAGTACAGTTGAGATCATTCACGACTACAAATTTTCAACAGTGGTTTAAGAGAAGGGTTGCAGAAGACAACAATTATGTGCGTTTTAAAGATGTCATTGAAGGACCTTACAAATTGATTAGTTCATTTCTCAGCTGTATCATCAATGGGTATAGATTTAATGTCGATGACATAAATGAACCGATTTCAGTCAATTCTGGTATTGTCGTGTTGGGCAGTTGTTACCAAGATTCAAAGTCCAATTATTATGGACGTTTAGAGGAAGTAATTATGCTTAATTATCCTGGGGGTAAAAAGGTAGTTACATTTAAATGTCGCTGGTTTGATACTGAGAAGGGTGTTAAAGTTGATCGTAGCAGAATCGTCACAGTAAATATAAAGTCAAAGTTACATTCTGCTGACGTATTCGTATTAGCCAGTCAAGCGACTCAAGCTTATTACGCATCTAATGTGGTAAATTGTAGAAGTCCCTGGTATACAGTTGTCACAACAAAGATTCGTCCATTTGATGATACTAATATGTTTGGGACAGATGAGCCATTGCAGGATGATATTATCAAATCCAGTCAGGTAGTCCTACATAACGACGATTTGTTGGTAGATGTCATTGACGTACCCGATAATGATGATGTCGAGGAAGACCTGGTTGACGATGAAGTCAAGGAAGACGTACCCGATAATGATGAAGTTGAGGAAGACGTGGTTGACGACGAAACTGATAATGAAGAAGTCGTGTCAGAATCCGAGGATAACTATGAAAATGATTCTGATGGGTTTGACGACGTATTACATATAAACTTAAGAAGTATATTTTATTTAATTAAATTAATTAACTGCATATTAATTGCATTTTTTATTTATGTATTTCAGTAGTACATTTATGGCTAGGCATAGTGGTAGCGGTCGACGCGGTGGTGGTCATGCAGGATCCTCTGACGGAACTCAGGGCGGGTCATCATCGTCAGGTAGTAGATTTTCTTAAATATTAATTTGTTTTGTTTACTATTTGTAGGTTATGTTTTGGGAATTGATTTATTAACTTTAATTATTCAATTTTACTTACAGATACTGTTCGACGACGTCCTCGAGGGACGAACCTCGGGTTATTTGGTCGCCTGCTAGCTGTTACGCATATTGTCCGCGTATATGTCGGCTCTGCGCAGTAAGTGTAAAATAGCGTTATGTTAAATTGAATTAATTTATTTTGTAAAACAATAAACATAACTTTGCGTTCTTTGTTTTGTTTTGTAGTATTATGGATCCTGTGGCTAAAGCCACTTTACACGCCATATGTCTGACACACTTCCCCATTGGCTACATGCGATTTGCGTAGTACGCGCAGCATGATGCCTCATTCATGGATACCGTGTTACGTGAATTTCACGTAAGTTATTTTAAATAATTTAAACTGTATATGTACATACTACTTACACATTCAATTTAGTTTTTCTGATAAGTTAGTTCATTTTCTTAGATTTATTTTAGACATGAGGAAGGAATCTCTCAGGCGACAGACGACGGTGTTATTATTGCACATGTCCCGAAGAACTGCGCCGACTGGTTGTACGAGATGAGACATAGGGCTGCCTGGGCAGTTGTAGACCAGCCCGAGACTACTATTCGAGACCATCAACCCCCTATTGTCTCAGATGCAGCATGGGAGGTCATGTGTACAAATTGGGATGCTGACAACTTAAAAAAAAACAGAACAAATGAAGAAAAATCATAGCCAGCTCCGAGTAGTACATACTACGGGTTCACGGTCATTTGAAGAAGTAAAATCGGTATGCATATATTTAGTTTACTTTAATATTCTCATAAAAATATGTACTAAATAAATGATAAATTAAAATTTTATTTGTTAGGTCATGGGCGGTGAGTTGGGACGACCTCCCACCATGATTGAGTTCTGTGATCGAGCCCACACGCCAAAGAAATGTAGTATGTCACAGGCAGCTGCAGCTATACGGGTAAGAGTTTTTATAAAGTTATGTAATAATTAGTATCATGTACTTAATTAAATGAGTCAATAAACTACCATATCCATAATAAATTGAAGGACCGATTTCAGAGCCTTCGGGACGAGCGTGTAGCTGAGTTGTAGGCTGCTAGGGGAGATTCTACCATCCCTCCGTCCAACGTTAGCTTATCTAGGGATGAGGAGATGGCTCTTTGGGTCGCGTCTCAAGATCCCCCTAGTAGCACTACGAGCAGATATCGAGTGTTGGGGCTGCCGAGGGTGCCGACTATACATTGACCGGAGGTATTTATTGTAGTATGTTGCTCGTTAATTCAAAATTTATATTGATATTTCATTTTTTTTTGTTATATTTAATGTTGCAGGTTCTAGCCAGCGTTCGAAATGACATGTTGGACAATCTCATACGGGCGCTGGCTTGGACGACGCGTTGTTCCAGCGGGTTATGGCGACGGTGTCGGAGACGTTTCGTACGGATTCGATATTCCGTAGTCCGAGCCTACCTACCAGTGCTCGTCTTCACCAGCTTGCTCAGGACGTTGCAGCAGGGGCAGTGTCGAGAGTACGGGCATATCTCCGGAGCAGTTCGCCGCGATACGAGACGAGGTGATTCGGATGGTGACTACCCTATTGTTGGAGGCTTTTGGCCCGATGCTGACTCAGCGCCCGACTGCACAGGTATTTTATTCAATTTAAGTTGTATATTCTGTATGTTCTGCAATAATTATTTAACTATGAATTTTTGTCTCAAGTACGGACTAATGACTGATATTTGTAATTGTATTAACAGGATGACAATTTCGAGCATGCTGGCGATGCCGATCGCGAGCACGGGGGGTGGGGGGGTGACAACGATGATTTTCATACACCACAGCAGAACCCTCGATCTCCGGGCGATGATTCTTTATAGATTATAATTTAGTTGTACTTACTTTAATTTAACTTAATTGATTGTAATTCATCGTAATTTTGTTTAGTTTTGTAAAGTACGATAATTTATTTTATAATGTGTCGTCGTTTATATTTATATCAAGTGTGTGAACATAAAGAATGAATTGTTGTTGTGCTGTTGGGATAAAGCAGGTTTGCAGGTACAAAAAATGTGGTTTTAAAACCTGGCATTGAAAAAAGCAAAAAGAACCTTTAAAAAAAATCTTGTATTTCCGACGGAATTAGGTATTTACGACGGAATTTCCGTCAGAATTATTTCATTAAATTATTACTTTCCTAATTATCGGAAGGACTATTACCGACGGAATAAATTATTACGACGAAATTTTCGTAGAAATTAAGTAATTATATTCGGCGGATGGGTTGATTTTTTGACGGAATTTCTGTCGAAGATATAAATTAAAATGCCGACGGAATTATTTATTTTCGACGGAATTTATTCTGTCGGGCATATGCGAATTACGACGAAAACTCTGACGGGAAAAATACGTCGACGAAAACCGAATGTTCGACGAAATTAATTCTGACGCGGTTATTTTTGTCTGAATCATCGACCGAGCTTTCCGTCGGTAATATTATAATTTCGACGGAATAGGTTTATTTCCGATGGAAATTTCCGTCGGAATTGAGCCTTTTTCTTGAGTTTCTCCATAAATTAATTATACTCAGGTAAATCAAAGAGGCGTAGCGTAGCCGCACAGACTGTCGACATAAACCATAAATTCATAATACTTCACAAACGCATTCGATCGAGTTGTTTGACAAGAATCGAGCTACCAGGAGAGAAATTTGAGCGAACTTCCAGTTGCTTGCATTCGACTCGTGTAAATTATTGAGCTGATTATGAAGCTCTGATTCGCTCAGTTTGTTGCTTGAATTCGTGACCGGTTCGTGTTTTACCGAGCCGAATTCGGTTCGATCCCTAACCGTCCGGGCTCGTTTGCAGCCTTAGTCGTGGAAGAGGTGGTTATTACTCTCCTCAAAAAGAAAAAATGGGCCAAGAGTCTCACCACACAAGGGGGCGTGGAAGGGGAACTTATTCGTGATCGTATCAAAATAGGTTTGATAAATCACAAGTTCAATGTTACAATTGTCACAATTATGGGCACTATGCTTCGGAGTGTAAGAATGATTCAAGAGATGTTGAAGGAAAGTCAAATTATATGTAGAAAAATGTTGATGAAGTGGAACCCACTTTACTTTTGACGTGCATATGAGAGATAAATGAAGATGGCAATTCATGGTATCTTGACACGGGTGCAAGCAATCATATGTGTGGAAGAAAAAATATATTCGTTGAGGTAGATGAATCTGTAAGCGGCAACGTCACTTTTGGAGACTCTTCAAAAATTCCGGTTAAAGGATGGGAGGCACCAATTTATTTCAAATGTTTATTATGTGCCAAATATGAAGAACAATCTTTTAAGTTTGGGGTAATTCTTAGAGAAATGTTATGATATTTTAATGAAAGATTTTAACCTTTTAATAAGAGATCAATCTGGAAATTTACTAGTGAAGGTGCCTATGACAAGAAATCGAATGTTCTTATTGAATATTAAAAAATGATGTGGCAAAATGTTTAAAAGCTTGTTTTAGAGATTCGTCTTGACTTTGGCACTTGGGACTTGGACACTTGAATTCTGGTGGTTTGGAAGCTTTGTCGAAAAAGAGGATGGTGAAAGGGTTGCCTTCAATTCACCACCCCGATCAACTTTGTGAAGGGTGTCTTTTTGGCAAGCAATCTTGGGAAAGTTTTCCGAAAAAGTCAACTACTAGAGCGACCATGCCATTGGAACTTGTGCACTCGGATGTGTGTGGTCCTATTCATCCGTCATCATTTGTTAAGAATAATAATTTTCTCCTCTTTATTGATGATTTTAGCAGGAAGACATGGGTGTATTTTCTCAAAGAAAAATCAAAGGTGTTTGGAGTCTTTAAAAAATTCAAGGTTCTTGTGGAGAAGCATAGTGGGTATAATATCAAGGTCATTAGATCTGATAGGGGAGGCGAGTTCACGTCAAATGAATTTAAATTATTTTGTGAAGAAAATGGAATTCACCATCCTTTAATAGTTCCAAGATCACCACAACAAATTGGGGTGGCGGAAAGAAAAAATAGAAGCATCCTTAACATGGCTCGAAGTATGTTGAAGAGAAAGCAAATGCCAAGAGAATTTTGGGCCGAAGCTATTGATTGTGCCACCTATTTCTTAAACCGTTGCCCAACTAGAAGTGTTGAAGGCATGATACCTAAGAAGCTTGGAATGGGAGAAAGCCAAGTGTTTCACATTTGCGTGTTTTTGGGAGTGTTGCATATATGCATGTACAAGATGAGAAAAGGTCGAAGCTAGATGATAAAAGTGAGAAACATATTTTCATCGGCTATGATGCAAGATCCAAAGGCTACAAATTGTACAATCCAAGCAACAACAAAATTGTGATAAGTAGATATGTGAAATTTGATGAAGAAAGCTCGTGGGATTGGAACATTTTGGGGGAAATGATAATTTCTTTCCTTTAATTGATGAGGAAGCACAAGAAAGAGATGCGGTCATGAGGAATCCTATTTCTCCACCTCCATCTCCACCACCATCCATTGGGTAATCTAGTCCACCTTCATCTCAACCAAGTTCAAGTGAGCGACCTCAAAAGATGAGAAATGTGCAAGAAATTCTTGATATTACCGAGGAGGTAAATATTAATAATTTGAATTTATTTTGTCTTTTTGCGGATAATGAACCTATAGGGTTTGAAGAAGCATCCAGAGACAAGAAATGAAGGAGTTCCATGAATGAAGAAATCAAATCCATTGTGAAGAATGAGATATGGGAGCATACTACATTTCCAAAATTCAAGTGCCCAAGTCTCAAGTGCCAAAGCCAAGACGAATCTCTAAAACAAGCTTTTAAATATTTTGCCACATCATTTTGAATATTCGATTAGAACATTCGATTTCTTGTCATAGGCACATTCACTAGTAAATTTTCGGATTGATCTCTTATTGAAAGGTTAGAATCTTTCATTAAAATATCATAATCTTTCTCTAAGAGTTGCCCTCATCTCTTCTCCTTTCTTCATCTCTCCTCCTTTTTTGAAAACTGTCGACTGCTGGAAAAAGACATCATAAATTTTTTTGATTAGGGCCTTTTAACAACTTGGACACAGAGAAGGGTTTCTTATCAGTAGGATTTGGATAGGGGCATAACATAATTTTTAATTACACATTGAGCCCTTACACTTTTCATAAAAACTAATTTAAACTCTATCTTTGTATTTTCCTTTAAAGAACTAAATTACTACCTCATATTTATATTGTTACATCATTTAAATTTTTATTTTGAAATATCTCAAATTAATTTTCAAAAATAGATAACTTCTTAAGATATGTAGTTTAAGAGATTGATTTTGCACAAAAGCTTATGAGATAGACATCTATACTACATATAATAAGAAGAACAACAAAAACATCTTGGTCGAGTTAACTGGGTTTTTTCGGTCGGTCATAAGTTAACATATAAAATAGATTTTCTTTTTTTGAGATATTTTTTCAAAACAAACTCTAAAAAAATTGTCTAAAAACTAAAGTGTCGGGATATAATTATTTAAGTCCGGTTAAGGTGTAGCCCATATCATTATTAAAGGATTCATATTTGGTGTTGATCTATTCTTAATTAAATAATGGGCCATGACTGATGTCGGCCCACTTCTATATATTTTTTGGCGGCTTATTTTGGAATAATCAAAGTCCATATCAGAATAGCATTGAGTTTCCTTATTTGGGAAAGACAATGAGATTTAATTTGGTAAGAATTCAATCAATCATTACTTGAAGTTGTAAGGAGATTTGAGAAAGGACTTCTATTCCTAGTTGGGACATAACATATATAAATACAACCATATGTAAGGATCACGGCACACATAATTTTACATACAGAATTTTACTATTTTTTAGCAGTTTAATTCCCTCAATTATAATCGCTTTTAACTTGTACTTATTCTCATACTGGAGTTATCCCCCGACGGCCCAAGCCGTCAGGCTCTTTAGTGTAACTGTTAATTATACAGGTGGTTCGTGCTTTGGTGATTTCGCCAGGCTTACAAAATCAGGCGATAACATTGGCGGTAAAAAGAGGGCTTAGATAAAATTATATTCAGAAAATCACTGAGTATTGTTTAATCGAAGTTTAATTGGAATCTTAATCAGAGTGCATGGAGACACAAGGTGACAGGGTGGTGGAACAGGTTGGTTCTTTGGCGGTACCATCTTCTCACAATGTTCGTGGTTCTGTTAAAGACAGCTTGGGCCCTTTAGGTCAGAAATGGAAACCCATGATGACGCAATTTGCTCCTATTAGGCATTGGTTGCTTACTCCTCCAAGCTCACCAATTTCAGATTTACATAGGAAATGGGTAAACAATCGATCTCCCATTCAGGGTGATCAGGAAGGAGAATTTGGCAGGTTGGATCAGCGGGAGACAATCCAGAGAGAGAAAATATAAAGGGCTGAGGACACTGTAACGCCTCCAAAACCCGTGTACTGGTTACAACGAATTTGCGTCGTTAAGTACAACCTTATCTTTAACTTCCATTATATTTATTAAGAATCTAATTAATACACTTGATTATCTAAAACTTTACGACATCCTTCTATTCCCAAAATCGCAATCTTTACGTTGCCCTATTACATCTCTTTATCATACATTATTATTCAACACTTAATCTTTCCTTCTATACATGGTTCTTTATAATCCAGTGAACTAAATATATAATACAAAAAACTGGATTACCAAAACAGCAAGTTGGAATACCATTACAGCAAGCTGAACTACCAAAATAGCAAACTGTATACTAATACAACAAGCTGAACTAATGATAGCTGTTGTTAACACTTCAAAATTAATCCTCACTTTCAATCACAAAATCAGTATAATAACAAGTAAGGGTTGAACCCACAGAAAATAATTAATTTAATTTTATATTTTGTAAACTAAAATTGGGGGGTTTTAAATTAATTATAATTAACTAAATAAACAAAAATAAATTAATAAGATTAATTAAAAAATTAAAAACTTCAGTTTTTCGATTCAATCTCACCCTTACAATTAATAGATCAATTAATCAGAATATATTTCTATCTTCTATGAAACTAATAACCCTAGGTAATAACAAGCTCTGCTATCCGAAATTTCCCTTAATTTTAATCTAACAAAATAAGCTCTTCATTAGATTCTAACCATTATATAACCTAGAACAATCTCTCTAAATTTAATATAATGGAAGCATTAATATCAAGAAAATTAGATTATTCTAAGCAACAATCTCATAAGCTCGGACTACTTAACATATATCATGATAACCATAGCAATAAAAAAACACTTGACCACAATTATCTATCACTATTCACTATGAATGATTAGGAACAATATCAATTACATGTAATATAATTCTTAAATATAGCAATTGATAATAATTTGATCAATCTAATGAGCTCTAATCAAACCAACCAAATTTAATAGCAAAAACTAATTAAAACAGATTATCACAAATAATTTTATATAAGAAAGAATAAACAATATTACTAAATTGATTTAACCATTAATTGTAATCGAGTTTGAAATTCCCTAGAACTGAATAAGAAAACTTTGCCTAACATGCTCTCAATATTGCCTCAAAATCTTGATCACTTCTCTCTCTCTCTCTCTCTCTCTCTTTTTGTTAATCTATGATAAAACTATGTTAGCCTCCTCTAAAAGATGTGTGTTAGAATATATTTATAGGTTACATAACAAATCCCTGGCATTAGAAGGAAACCCAATCTAATTTGGAGTCAAAAACATCAAAATCATGTCCAAATTAAGTCAAAACGGGTCAAAATTAAGTCTGGTCTGACCCAGAGCACTGCCAGTGCTCAACACTCTACTACCAGCGCTGCCAGCTCTGGACAAAAGTCATTTCCAGCGTTGTCGGCGCTGACCCATTTTTAGCACTTACGTCTTTCGGGAAAACAGTCATAACTTCATCATACGAACTCCGATTTAGGCGATTCAAGATGTTCCCGAAAGCTAAGAAGTAGATCTACAACTTTTATGTTTTAGTATCTTGCAAATTCTACCCGAATCAAGGTTAAAATGGAGGTTAAAGAGCCTACTAGATAAATTACAAGATGAAATCCAAATATAGTTATTCCAAGTTTCAATCCACCAAACCCTTATTCAAATTCCTACAAAACAATGTCAAAACACATAAAGTTAACATAAAACTAATATAAAATACTCAAAACTCACAAAATAAAAATAAATAATATAATTAGACACAAAATAATTATAAAAGCTAAAAATTACGGAATAAAAATATAATAAAATTAATTCCTATCAAATTCCCCCACACTTAACTTTTGCTCGTCCTCGTGCAAAACAAAAATAAAAACTATAAAATTAATACTCTAATACTTAAACCAATTAACCCGAATTTTAAAATTAACTCAAATTAACCTTAAAGATTTCAAAGATGATAACTCAAAGAAAATTTTAAAATCATGCAAAGTCTAAAATTTTAACACAATTGTTAATTTTACTTTATTCAAGACCATTCGTGTGTGTGTGAATCTAAATGTATCAAACTAATTAAAACTCAGATAAATTTAGATTATTAATTACCTAATAAAAGATATACAACAAAATTCTATATACTCATTTTTTACACCACTCTCTGTTAATACAGACAAATACAAACTTGAAGATCAAAAGACTTTGAAATAATTAAATACACTAGGATTATTAATATTAATTCTTTTAATTTTTTTCTAATTTTTTTCTCTTTTTAAGTGAGTGCATTTTATGCTCCATCCCATTCTTTCTTTCTTCCCTCGGTGAGTGTATTTTATGCTCTATCTCACTAGCGAGTGCGTTTTACGCTCTTTCTCACTTTTTATGTGTTTATTAGTAAGTGCGTTTTATGCTCCATCTCAACTCACCACATAATTTTTCAATTTAACAATCCTAGAAAACTTACCTAAATCATCTCCTCCAAATTATATTTTGCCTTATATTTCACTTTAAATAATGATCAAATAATATATAGAATTATAAATATCTTTCATAAGCATTTAACCATATAAACTTCCCTTAATTTAAAACTAGCTCAAAACAAATGGATATAAGTGCATAAAAATAAATGATCTCAAACAAAGTAATAACCAATAAATAATCAAAATTCAGACTAAGCAAAAATTTATCTTTTTCATAAAAGTTATTAAATCAAAATTAATTTTTTTATCATTGGCTAAAAATTAAAATCCAATTAACTTATTGCTCAAGTGACACATCTTAAAAAAAACTAACTACTCATTTTCGTAGAAAACACGGTTATACTTAGCACGTGCAACAAGTCTTTAAACCCAAAGTGGACGAGTTGTGTCTCGTGAAGGTTTGCAGTGAATATACCCACAAAATTCAAAAATTAAATTTTTTTAAAATTTCCTAAAAATAAAAATAAAAATCCTAAATCTCTTCCCCCACACTTAAAATTTACATTGTCCCCAATGTAAACTATAATGCAAATAAACAGGCTCAAATAAATATAAAAAAAAAAAAGAAAAAAAATTCAAATTTGATTCATTGGGTTGCTTCTCAAGCAGCGCCTTAGTTTATTGTCATTGGCTCAACTGCATGCCGAAGTACTACGTTACTCTGAACTTCATGAATTTTGAGTACCCCATCCATCACGTTATCTTTCATCTGTAGATTCAATCTCCCTTGCGGTTGATATGAACGTTCGACTCCCTATTCAAAGAACAGGTATTTAATACGATTGGAGAGAGTCTTTAAATTTAGAATGAGATCCTACAAAACAAAACATAAAAAGTTATCATGAGTAATAGGCAATGGAATGGAAATAATTGCATTACTATCTAAAATTATTGGCAAAGAATTTCATGCAGCTTCAGCGTCCTTCAAATCTTGTTTCAGCTCAATTTCTTCTTCCTCCTCTAACTCCAAATTGTTTGTACATGCATCATCGAAATTCTCCTTATCTATTTCCCCAAAAATTCCCCCTCCTTAGGCATGACATCGTCACAAAGAACATCATTGTCTACATTGATACTGTCCATTTCTGTACTGATGTTGTATGCTTTCTCTTGCATTGGCTATGGAAGAAATGACCCTTGGAAATCTAATTGACCAACTGTAGTAGCAAGTTGATTCTCCAAATTATATATGGAAGTCTACGTCTCTTGTTGGAATTGTTGTGCCTGAGTTATGAAAGCTTTAAACATATATTCTAAAGACATATTAGAATTAGATGATTGGTCATGTTGTTGTTGGGGATATGGTTGCATGTACTATGGATTATTTGAAAAGTTTTGGTTTGTGTGCCAATTTACTGGTAGATTCTCATAGCTGAAATTATGATAATCCCTCCATCCTGAATTATACGTGTTTAAATAGGGATCATATCTCCTTTCTGATTGACCATGGAAACCACCAGCTGCATTGACTTGTTCATAGGACTCCTCTCAAAACATTGGGCACATATCAGTTGGGTGTCCTAATGTCTCACAAATCCTACAAGTACCTACAACCATTTGATAAACAAAAGAAGTTAAACTATCAGTTTGTTGCTTATGAGAAGAAATATTTATCTCATTAAAATAATCAGACATGACTTCCATCCTTAACCTGCACAACTCAATTAAACTATGAAAAACTATAAAAAGAAAATCTAAGATTTTTATTTTTACTAAATTAAAATAAAGTTGACAAAAACACAAAAATAAATTAGAATCATTCCCCAACAACGGCACAAAAATTTCTTAGCTGTTGTTAGCACTCCAAAATTAATCCTCATTTTCAATCACAAAATCAGTATAATAGCAAGTAAGGCTCGAACCCACAGAGAATGATTAATTTAATTTTATGTTTTGTAAACTAAAATTGGGGGGTTTAAAATTAATTATAATTAACTAAATAAACAAAAGTAAATTAATAAGATTTATTAAAAAATTAAAAACTTCAGTTCTTCGGTTCAATTTCACCCTTACAATTAATAGATCAATCAATCAGAATATATTTCTATCTTCCATGAAACTAATAACCCTAGGCAACAACAAGCTCTTCATTATATTCTAACCATTATATAACCTAAAACAAGCTCTCTAAATTTAATATAGTGGAAGCATTAATATCAAGGAAATTAGATTATTCTAAGCAATAATCTCATAAGCTCAGACTGTTTAACTTACATCATGATAACCTTAGCAATAAACAAAAGCTTGACCACAATCATCTATCACTATTCACTACCAACGATTAGGAACAATATCAATTATACGTAATATAATTCCTAAGTCTAGCAATTGATAATAATTTGATCAATCTAATGAGTTCTAATCAAACCAACCAAATTTAATATCAAAAAGCAATTAAAACAGATTATCACAAATAATTTCATATAAGAAAGAATAAATAATATTACTGAATTAATTTAACCATTAATTGTAATTGGGTTTGAAATTTCTAAGAACTGAATAAGAAAACTTAGCCTGACATACTCTCAATATTGCCTCCAAATCTTGATCTCTTTTCTCTCTCTCTCTCTCTCTCTCTCTTTATGTTAATCTATGATAAAACTATGTTAGCCTCCTCTAAAAGGTGTGTGTTAACATGCATTTATAAGTTACATAACAAATCCCTAGCATTAGAAGAAATTTAAATCCAATTTGGAGTCAAAAACATCAAAATCGCGTCAAAATTAAGTCAAAACGCGTCAAAATTAAGTCTAACTTGACCCAAAGCGCTGCTGGTGCTCAACACTCTGCTACCAGCGCTGCCAGCTTTGGACATAAGTCATTTCCAGAGTTGTCGGGGCTGGCCCATTTTCAGCACTGATGTCCTTCGTGAAAACAACCATAACTTCTTTATACGAACTCCGATTGAGGAGATTCAAAATGTCCTGGAAAGTTGAGAAGAGATCTACAACTTTCATGTTTTAGAATTTTGCAAATTCTGCCCGTATCAAGGTTAAAACGGAGCTTGAAGTGGCTGCTAGATAAATTACAAGCCGAAAATTCAAATATAGTCATTCCAAGTTTCAATCCACCAAACCCTTATTCCAATTCATACAAAACAATGTCAAAACACATGAAGTTAACATAAAACACTTAAAACTAATATAAAATACTGAAAACTCATAAAATAAAAATAAATAATATAACTAGACACAAAATAATTATAAAAACTAAAAATTACAGAATAAAAATATAATAAAATTAATTCCTCTCAACTAATAAATGTGACACCCAGGATTTTTTTAGAGTAATTTCAAATAGGGATTATGATGAATTCAGTAAATGTTAGTATTTAAAACCTAGTGTTGAATGATAGAAGTATTAATGAATGATTTATGGAATGTGAAGAAGATTTACATGAATTAAGAAAGAAGGATGAATGTGCAGAAGATAAATGATGTGTAACAGAGAGTATGAAGTAATTTCAAATAGGGATTATGATGAATTAAGTAAATGTTAGTATTTAAAACCTAGTGTTAAATGATAGAAGTATTAAGGAATGATTTATGGAATGTAAAGAAGATTTACATGAATTAAGAAAGAAGGATGAATGTGCAGAAGATAAATGATGTGTAATAGAGAGTATGAAATAAGTGGGTTGAGTAAGAGTAAGTATGATTAAAGAAATAAAAAAATTCTGAGAATGAGAAATCAAAGAAATTGTGAATTGAGTTAAGAGTTGAATACTTGGACAGTTATGATTATTATGAGGTAATCCATGTAAGTTACGGATATTAAAGAGGTAAGATATGATTATTATGGATTTAGTTGTGATTTATCAAGATAAAGGTATAGCAATGTGCTATAAATAAAATATGTATAATTATTACGGTAATTTTGATTCCGATGACGGAATCCTGTTAAGGGGGAAAGAATGTGAGGATCCGAATTTTCAGGATTTCTTTAATAATATTAAATGGGAATTTAATTGATAAAATTATCAAAATTGTTTAAATTATTTATGATGTAAGTAATTTAAAGTGTGTGAAGGAATTTAATTGATAAATTAAATATGTACCAAGATGGTGATGAATTGTGTGGATTTAAAATAAATGAAAAAGTAAATAAATTGTTTGGAAATAATTTATGAAGAATAAGAGAAATTTTATGTAAAAATATAATAAATTATACAATTAAATTATTGTGAAAGTACAAAAATTATGATTTAAATGATGTTATGTGGAAATGTGAGAAATATGAATTAGATGTATATATATATATACATTTGTGCATGTTTAATTGAAAATTATAAATTTCATTAATTATGAAAATTAAGGGATTAATAATTAAATTAATCCAAAATTAAATAAAAAGTGAATGTGGAAGTTAGAGAAATTAGAAATATTGATTATTTAATTAATCAATAAATATGGTGAATGTTTAAAGATTATTTAAGAGGAGGAAGTAATTTTATAAATTATATACTAATAAAGTATATAATTTATATAAGAAAATTAAAGAAAAATATTAATGGGAGATAATTATATAAATTATATAAGAATTATTATATAATTTATATAAGAGGATTAAAATAATGAGAGAGTGAATAAATGTATAATTTTGGTTATACAATTAATTGATGATTATGGAGGAATTTAAGAAAGGAGAATATAAATATATAAATTTTATAATTCATATATAAAGAAGTTAGTGATAAATAGTAAAGAAACGAATAATAAATGAGGAAAAAGGAAGGTTTTAATTTATTAAAAATTATATTTATGTATAATGGAATTATTATGATTTTTATGAGGAATAATATTTCGTAAACGTGAACATGTTAGTGTAACATGATGTCCAAGTAACGAAGTGAAAAAATTATAAAAAATAATTTTTATATGTTATATGAATTATTTTATGATTTTTGGAGGTATAAATTATCACAGATAACTACATGCATGTCATTATGCGTGTACAAAATTTGTCAAGTAAAGTACCCAAAAATGGTCTAAATATTATTTATAAATCATATTATGATTTTTGGTGAATTAAAATAAATATTTTATATACATTATATAAAATATTTATTACACGAAATAATTATGTAATGTATAAAAAAATAAAAATAAAATAAAAATAAATTTGCATGTTATTTTTGGAAAAGTCCGGAAGTTTCACAAGTAAGTCGGTGGGCAAATATTTTTTATCCAAGTTGGCTTCTTTAACTAGCTTGAGATATATATATATATATATATATATATATATATATATATATATATATATATATATATATATATATAAAGGAAAGCAAGAAAAGGAAAAAGAAAAGAAAACACAAAACAAGCACACAAAAAAACTCTCTCCATTTTTCTTCCTTATTCCACCCGAAGCCCCCACTTTGCCACCACCGGGAAAACTCCATGACCACCATGAGTTGAGGAAATTATGGTGCATCAAGAGGAAGTTTTTGGCTTAAGAAAGGTTGATCGAGTAAAGGGTATGAACTACCAATTTAATAGTTGGATTTTCAGGCAAGTTCTTCAGTACTTTTATGTTAAATGTTTAACTGTTATGATATGTTAAAACTTGTCAAATGCATAGGAATTACGTGTTATGTGATACGTGGATTATATGACAACTATGTGTACCTTGTGCAATGATATGAGATATATTGCTATAATAGAAGCACAAGCACATGATGTATGAAACACACCGAGCATATTAAGGTATGTGCTACGTGACGCATAAACTGTTGAACTTGTTGAGCCATTGTGCTCATTACTTGCATAATATACATTTTTGCAGGTAAATATATAAAATTCAAGAATATCGGATTATTTTAGAGACGAATCAACTTAGAAGGCTGTAAATGAAATTTGTTATATTAAATGTAGTAAATTGCAAATTTTATACTGATGTTTTGTATGTGCCTATAAATCGGATTCGGATAGGACGAACAAAGTTAAATTGTGAACTGTAATTGTAAAAGATAGATGTCATGACAGATATTATTAGAAGTTTAATTATTATTTATGAAACAAAGAACATTGGTATATGAATGATATTAAATTGTGAATCTTGAGCTTTATTGAGTTTTACGATAATGATGATAGAAAGAAAAAATAAAGGTTGTCATCCAGGGACTAGGATCAAGAAATGAAGTTTTTAAATGATAAAATATTTAATACAATGATTGAATTGAGAAAAAGAAAAATTTATACCGAAAATTTGGTAATTGTTGATTTTAAATTCAATTATTGGATTAAAGAAGGGATTAAAGATTTATTAACGGACCGAAATTTGGACGTAAAGGAAGATAATGTATACAAAATTTAAGGTAAGAATATGGGTCGAAATTTCGGGGTCGTTACAATAAAACAGTAAACTGTTTTCCCATTTTGGCATATTGTATTCCAACTTCAGCACACCATATTCATAATACATCCTCCTGAATTCCCAATTCAACATACCATATTCCTAACATATGCTAACTTTCTTAAAGTCTTTCAATCGTATAAGTTTGCAACAATAAATGTAAACTATACTACTCATTTTCATAAAGAATATCTTTTATTCATTTTCTCAAAGCTTATAACAACGTAGTTCATTTTCTTTACAACAATTATGAGTAATCATAACTCATAATCCAACTTTATGATTTCTTTCAATACATTTTATTGACTTATTCGATCGGGACCTGTAACATTTGCAAATCGTTTATCATAGTTAAACGCTTTACTAACTTAACAACAATAAGTTATAATATCAAGACAATTACATTGAATGCCCTTTTTAACATCATCACAGTACCCATATTCCATAATCCGATATCTTCTGGGATTTCTTTATTTAATTGCAAAAGTATATTTTTGCAAAGATGAGCACGACGACTCAACAAGTTTAACAGTTATCATATAGCTCATATGTCACATTTCATACATGCTTCTTTATTCTCATACATCACATTAAAATCATGTTTCATAATTTATATCAAATCATGCTTAATGCTTTTCACATACTTCACACATAATCACACTCATTGATTTCACATTACACAATAACATCAATATAGCTTCATATCAATAGTTTAATATCATTTTGAAGCATAACAATGCGCATAGCAATAAGTTCTGAAAAATTTGACTGATACATTTATCCGGCATACACTAACATTTGGCGTTTTTTGTTCAACCTACAATTATTTATGAGTTTGACATACAAATTAGCCATAATATGACTTTTGACATTTCATTTTAGACTTTAATCAATGTCCCTCCTAACTTTCAACTTTTTTTTTAACTTTTACATTATCGATTTTAAAATTTATTTAATTCATAACTCATTCGTACCAACTTAGAATTGACTCATCTTTAGACATTGACAATGACCTATACATAACATGGTCTAACTACCTCTATAGATGGCAAAACCCCCCACCATACTCAAACTCAAAAAGTCCGTCTTAAGAGCACAAACCCATAGGCCCCCATAGTTTATAAACTTGTTGACTCTCATTTACTAAAACAGTCATAACTTCTTCGTTTCTTAACATTTTTAAGCGATTCAAGCGCTCACGCGTTCGTAACTTCTCTCTCTACAACTTCTCTTCAGGTCAAATAACCCAGATCAATCCTAAAGTGGACTCAAAGTTACTCATAAAAATAGAATACAAACTAATTTCATGCGTTTTTGCTTTAATGGCTACCACCTTAACACTTAATGCATTATTTGGCTAGTTTATCATACTATATGACTTACTAACATTGTAATACATAACATACAACCACAACATACTATTCATGGTTCATAAAAATGACTTACACCTTTTGAATCACATGACTTAGAAAATACCATACACTAGGTTTTTAACCTATGATCATGCATATACTCAAACTTTTCTACCATTTATGCATCAAGACATCTACTAGACACAGAAACACCAACATCTACCCCTTATTCTTTTGGATAAACCATCACAAACAACATTAACTCCCACAACCAACATGTTTATTTATAACCATAAACATTAAACTAAAGTTTTCAAGGATAAGAAACTTCTAAACTTTTCTAGTGGTTTGACTTAGTTGATGGATGATCTCCTTTCTACTTAGTGGTTTGCTAGAGATCCTTCTTCTTCTTCTTAGTGATCCGAAGATCACCATCTCCCTCTTCCTTTCTCTTTTACTTTGTATTTCTCTTAATATAACTTTTCTCTCTATATTTGGTGAATGATCAAATGTGCCAAACTTTTTCTAGCACATTTGGTTGCTTCAATTTATAGGACTTTGATAATCATACTTAAGTCCTCTTAATCAACTAACATAAGTGAATTAAAGGTTTAATTCATGCTTACTATTGTAGTAAATGACTACATGATTGACTATGTGATTGACCAATTGATTGACTACCAAGAATGACAACCATCAAGATAGCTTTCAAGCAACTAATTAAGTAAAATACAAGCAACATCAAAGCTACTAGGCACCCCTATATGGGCCCCTCAATTTTCGGCCATAGTGGCCCCTTTTACTCCATTTTCTTTTGTCTTCTAACTATTATATATACATACATACATGCATACATACATATATATATATATATATATATATATATATATATATATATATATACCCAATCCAATCTCTAATATGTCTTGCTATATTGGACTATATAAATCATTAATCCTATATAGCTTGCCACATAACTTAACTTTCTTATCTAGATTTATATAATTCAATTAGACTTGCTTTATTAAAAATCATTTGGGCTAATTAGTTAAGTTTAATTATAAAACACTAACCCCCAATCACATACATTTATCTTAGACTTCTTCATTCAATTCTCTTCATAGCTTGCTAAATTACTTCATTAGCTAACGTATTTCTAATTTCTACTTGGACTTCTCAATTTGGACTTAACATTATAATTGTTTGTGTCACTTTACTATTCTTGCAATTATCCCACAAAAAGCTGAAATCACAACTATGAACAGTGCACCGCTGCATAGGTAGCAAGGGAGCACTGCGGCGGTCCTTTATAATTTTCTAGGCAGTTCATTCGAGCGCCGCGCCGGTGCTTTTAGGCGCTGCGACGGTGACACTTGCTGTTGTCTGAGTTTTGTACTACCGCTGCAACGGTGGCAGGGCAACGCTGCAGTGGTGGCTTTACTGAAAATTACCAAAATGCAACTGCCAGCTATATATTTCTACAAAAATATAATTAAAATAAATAAAATATATATAACTAATATAAATTACCTAAAATATAATTAAAACACATAAACCTAATATTACACCATATTTTATAATAATAACATAAAAACTAACTAAAATGCTAAAGAATCCACAATATCCTCAAGTTCAATAGTATTCAATAACTAAGTATAAAAATCAATCATCAAGCATCAAAAAGATAAATTATATAAACGAAAACAAATAACAACTCGAGCAACGAGTTAATATGAAAAGCAAAATGGCCTCATGGATTGTTTCAAACAATAACTACAAGAAAACTTCAAAATATTGTAAAATCTAGAATTTCAACCTATATGTTAATCATACAATACTCATGATCCGCAAGTGTGTGTGTGTGTGAGCACCATTTGCACCAAGCTAATTATAGCTCGGATTAGCTTATGTAAACAAATTACCCTATGAAGGCAATCAAATAATACTACAAGAAAAATGGCTATTAGTGATTGTATTCGGTCGCTAATACAGATCAGCGATCGAATATGGTCGCTAAAATACGCCGCGTATAGTTTGGTCGCTAACATGGTTATCAGCAACTGCCAATAGCGATCGCTTTTTCAACGACCTCAAATGGTGATTGCTTCAGTCACTAAGCTAAGTCATCACGTATGCTACCGTGGAAGATGTACGCCATGTGTCAGCGACCGCTAATAGCGATCGATATTAGCGACCGCGATTAAGATTATCAATGACTGGGGAGTAAGATTAACAGCGACCGATTACCTAGCATTAGCGAATGAATTCTGTTGCTGATAAATTTATAAAAAAAAATTTCAATTCCCATAAAAAAAAATTGCTGTCAAATAAATCCCAACACAGCCCAATAGATATATAAACCATCTTATTTAGATCTCTAACCAAATATCAAATTCAAACCAAATTAAATAACATACATTTCATATAAATATAAAACCAACATCCAATCCAATCTGGGTACATAAATATATACACCAAGATAAAAATTCGACCGTGCATGGGTTACAAAATAAACGGAAGAAAAAATAAATAAGATAAGAACGATATGTAACTTGCTAAGCTTTATCGATCTAGTTAACTGCTACGTTCTTGTAACAAAAAAAGAAAAATGTTCCAGATAGTATTATCGACTTATTAATTTTGTTGCATTAATCAATAATATTACCTTGTCATGCTCAGTCTCCTCCTGGTCCGGCTGACATTTTTGCTGTCGCCACCGCATCCGCTAATGAATCAGGACTCAACGCTTTCAAATGATCTTACAGTTCACGCGGAAGGGCAAGATCTCTACATATGGATGTAACACAGTCTGCAGCATTATGTGTCGTCAGATTGTATGATGGTTGGGTAGACTGGGCTAGCCGAGCTGTAAGAGGCACTAATACTCGGCCGTCTTCGCTGCCCTTGGCCCTTGACAAAATTCATCTTAGTAACCGACACCCTTTCCCACAACTCTTAATCAATCAGCATGCGGCGACTGCCAGGGGGATACCGCTCGTCCATTAATTGGTTGTAAGTGTCCTGTAATTAAGTAATACATTGAATAGATAAATGTAACGTCAAAATTAATGTTTAAACATATAATGTAAATAAAACTTAATTACTCGTATATGCATAGCATTAGGCAGACCATCACTGGTGGCCATGTACATATCCAACCAATTGATAGTATGACCTTTGGACCTGCTAGTTGACTACAAATATGACAAGAGGATAAATATATTAATCATGCAAATAAATACTAATAAAATGATTATAAACATGAATGGAGTAAATTTGACGAACTATGTACCTCCCTATCGATGAAATGTTGCATCTGTGATATAATACTGCCTTTGTATGTATTCTTTGTCTTTTCCCCTTCAGTTACACCTACAAATCTGTTCCTAGCAGTAATCCTACCTTTCCTCGCCCATTCATCACTCTGCCATTGCTGACACATCTCAACCCAGATATCGCGCGAGTACGAGTACCACCATGGGTCGTACTCATGCATATACTCCACAGCCTGGCCAGGATGGTATATGCCAGCATTATACAGTTCCTTTTCCAGCTCCTTCTTTATGTTGTCTTTTGTCGATCAGTTTACTAATTAAGCTAAGTTCAAATAGGATTTTAGAAGATTTTAAATTATATTAGGATTCTATTAGGTTTTATTTAGGGTTTGTAAGTCAAATTATATGAAGATTTCAAATGATTTTATTAGCTTTCTCATTCAGTTCACCCTTTTATTTAAAGTGTTCGACCTTTTTAATTTCTGTTTTGTTATTTTATCATATATTTTTTTTCTTTTTCTTTTTCATTTTTCTTAGTTGTGACTTATGAATAAAACCCAGTCATTTGAAATCTTACGAATGATTATATGTATTATTTCAATTCTGTTAATATATTTTAATGACACAACATGAAATTACGAATGATTTTATGAAGATTTCAAATTATATGTATTATTTCAATTTTGTTAATATATTTTAATGACATAACATGAAATTACGAATGATTACTTCCTATTAAAAGTTCATAAGGGAGTGAACAAACAAAATATATAATCCAGTTGATTTGAGTTACAATTTCATTACATTGATATTGATAATTAGTTGCCGATTTTTATTCCCTTTTTCTCTTCCCAGTCTTGATGTTAGTTTAATTTTATGCTTTATGTTTGAACATAACCCAAAAGGGTAGTGGCTGCAAGTGACAAATAGCCTATGCTAGAAAATTATACAATGAATACTGTTAAACCACCTGTTCAGCCAATTGAAAACAATGTTATACTTCATAAATATTTGTAATTTCATAAAATTTCTCCAGTGTTTAATAAACTGAAATAGTAACACAAAAAAAAGTTGGAGGAGATATAGTCGCGTCTATGATTTATAAAGAACATCTTATTCCACTAAGACCTAAATTAAGAAATTTATATGTAGCCATGGTATTCAAACTACAAAAGTATGTGACCTAAAGTACTTTTTATTAAAATAAGTAGCTACAATATATATATATATAACACTCAAAAATTTTAATTACATTCTTTCTTTATAGCGGATTCATAACTAAACTAACTAACTTTAAATAAATAAATAAAAATAAAAAATTGACTAGTTATAATTTCCTACACGTACAACATCTGGGTTTACACATGCCCAAATTGGGGCCACTTAGCCTGATGATATGAAATTTGGACAGATTTGCAACTAGAACATTACACAACAAAAGGAAATTACATACCTTAGATATTGAAAGAGAAATTAAAACGGATCGAAAGAGGCACGAGTGATAGGGCTAAATTATACGATATTTTTATTCCCAAATACTTAGTTTTTATATTTATTATGTGCTTAAATGTTTAATTATTTAGCTGATTTTGGTTTTAATAGATTTTATAGGGTTTTAGTTAATTTATGTTAATTTAGGTAATTTTATAGTATTTTTATATTTATTTTTATTTATGTGTTTTTATTTATTTTTAGTGTTTTAGGTGTTTTATTTATTATTATGTGTTTTTAGGATTTTTAGTATTTTTATAATATTTTTAATTAATTTATATTTATTTTTTGTAGGAAAATAAAAGTTTGAGGGCATATTTGTAAAATCTGCAAAGATCAGGTGGCAATGCTGTAATTTCCGAAAAATCGGCGCGCGCGGATGGAACAGCAGCGAGGAAAAGAAACGACGCCGTTTTAGCAGAAAGAAAAAAACATTCGCGCAATGTGCGGCCAAGCAACGGCACAGCGGAACAGCAGAACGACGTCGTTTCGGCATTGGAAGGCACCGCGCAATGCGCGAGAGGCTGTGACCGGGCACTGTAACGAAGGCTTTGTTTGGCTTGAGCATTAATTCCAGAAACAGAATTATTCGCGATTTTAGCATTAATTTGATTCCAAATTGGATTTTAATTCCAACTAGGGTTAGGACAATAATTATTTTATTTTATTTTTATTTTTTATTGTAAATCCTATTAGGGTTTGGACAAGTTAGGAGGTTTATGAAGCCTATAAATAGAGGGCTTGACACACAATGTAAAAAATAACTTTTCTATTAGAATAAAAATTCTCTCTTCTATTCTTTGATGCTCTCTACAATTATGAGTAGCTAAATTATTTTTCTTGGTTAAAGTTATTGAAGCCATCAAGATTTATACACTGTGTGATCTAATTTATTTTAATTGTTCAATTTATATTTTGAGTATTGAATATTTTTCTGTGCTTAATTTTATGATTAATTCGTTTAATTGCTATGATGCATACTAGTTTATTATTCGTTGAAATCTACTACTAAATTAAATATCAAATCCGTAATTGTTTGGTCACTTTAATTTGCGAAGCAACTAAGATTAATAATTATTTTGCTTATCAAAAGATTATTTTATCTTAGAAAAAATATTCATCTAAATTAAATGCAGACGCTTGGATTGTGTTGTTTAGTTCAACGATCTCTCTATTTCTTTATGCTGCTACTAGGTTAAATCTTTAGTGCTTGTCTGAGATTATTTAGTAGTAAGGGTATTTAGATCGCTTGTTTCTGCTTAACTAAAATTAAGGAGAGATAGGAAAATTATTTGAATGTGAGTAATTATTCCACATTAAATATTTAAAATATGAATTGAGTTATTCTTGCATCAGTGATCAGTTGTAAATTCTTGATGGTGGATATTGACTTTTAAACCAAGGCTTTTTCTTCTTATTTATTTCATTAAATTATTTGCAGAATTATTTTAGTTAGTTTTATTTAAATTATTTCTTTGATTCAAAAACCCCCCCAATTTTTATTTGCGAAAACATAAAATTAAATTAATCATTCTTTGTGGAATCGACTCTTACTTACACTACTACATATTTATTTTTTCCAAAGTAAGATTTTATTTTTGGGTACTTGCGACATCACACCAACGGGCCAAGGGATGGTGGCGTCCAACGTCGAGTGGGAGGGAGGGCGGTGGGCGAGAGAGAAGGCGGCCGGCCGGCGGGAGGGTCTCTCTTTTTTCTTTCTTCCCTCTTTTTTTCTTTCTTCCTTCTTTTTTATTCCTTTCTTTTGTTCGTCTGGTCTAGGCGAGGCAGCGCTGGGCAGTGGGTGAGAGGGAGGGCGGTGGGCGGGAGTGGGCTATCTCTTTTTTCTTTTTTCTTTCTTCCCTCTCTTTTTCTTTCTTTCTTCTTTCTTTTTATTCCTTTCTTCTGTTCGTCTGGTCTGGGCGGGGTGGCGCTGCATTTTAGGTCTAAAAGTAATAGCGACCGAGAAATAGCGATCGCGTTTGGCCGCTAACTTTTTTAATGAAATGACATTTTTAGCGACGAACTAGCGACGGCAGTGATGGTCGCTGATATACTAGCGATTGATTCAACGACGAATATTGGGTCGCAAAAATTGGCGGCAATTTTCCTGGCTATTTTTGGCGGCAAAAGCGACAATAGCAAAGCATGAAGCGACCGATTTCGATCGCTATTACTATTAGCGACGAAATTATATGTCGGTCGTTGAAAGCGATTGCAATTACTGAATAATAGCGACAGAATGGGCAGTCGCTAATATTTTTGGTCGCTGATAGCCGTTTTTCTTGTAGTGTACTCCAAAAGCATGCATATCACATCAATCTACACTAATCCCATCAATAAATTAAATTTTATTCTTGACTTGTGCAATGTCACATTCTATTAGGCTCTACATAGTTACCCATGTAACGAGCGTTAGACTAATGACTCCCAAACCAGTTGATTTTAGGGCACTAGGTGTACAGATACCCCAAAGAGCCTACTAGCTCGAGTAACAAAGGCCACAAAATTCGACTAATCACGCAACTTATTATATTTTGTTTATATATATATTTTCTTTTTCTTTTTTCTTTTTTTGCTTTTTTTATTTTTTTATATATATGTGAGTGCGTTTTACGCTCTATCTTATACTATCACATGATATACAAATAAAAAATGGGAAAATCACATCGAGTGATGCATATACAAATTCTAGAGTAAAAGCTCGCCACGAAATCGAAACGATCGAGATAGCTGTCGTCACGAAAGAATTGGAGCCTTTTTTCAAAAAAACACACAAATGGGCTCAGTCAATGGTTGGGCTCAAACTAATAACATTAGCCCCTTCAAATGAGGTAATTTTAAAAATATAACTAATCCAAGATCCAACCCAAATGATCAAGTAACAAGGTTGCCCATTTTTGGCCAGATATCCTTGGTACTCCAGTAAGTTTTTCTTTTCGGTCTAAAGCCCACGGGATTCAAAAGAAGCTTTTCTCTTCGGCCTAAAGCCCACGGGCTCCCGAAGAAATGTTTCTCTTCGGTTTGAAGCCCAAGGGCTCCTAAAGAAGCTTATTTTTTAGGCTGTTTCTTAGCCAATGTTACCACTTCTTCATAAATTAGCAAGATTATGATTCTGCCAAGTTATTTATTACACTTAATTCATCTTTTAGCCTCACTGTCAACTTTATTAGTTAAGGCTACGGGGGCAGGGAAACATAAGTGATAACTTAATAGTATACATAATACGTGATTATATAATAGATCTAGTAAGGAGAAGAAGTTACATAAATAAAAATAAGAAAAATGCACAAACTGATAACTTCTATTAATGGACAAAAACTTGTACACAAATCTATTTTAGAGTCATATCTCTTTGGATCTATTACAGAGTCCTATCTTATCAGATCTATTACATAACCTTATTTATGGCGGCTCTCCTTGTACTACATTTCTCTTCGGTAAAGCATTCATTACTGGAACACTTCCTCTCTCAATCCTCCACCAATGGGAAGAGTTCGAGGAAGAAGGTACAATCTATTCGGCTTAAATGAACAGATCTTGCTCCTCCAGGAACCTAAATTAATGGATTAAGCGAGAGAACCTTGTATATTTGAGGGGTTCTCGCATAAAGAGCAATTAGGGAGTGATATATATAGTTTATCCAACCCATGGTCAGTTCATCCTATAAAGTTAGATGAACTAGACCACTAGCAAAGAAAAATTACACGAGCTAGACCATTGACATGAACACTCTCACGATTCAGAACAAACTCTCTCCCATGGATCTCATCTTCTGGACCCCTAATAGTAGGTATCACCACCTCACTAACAACCAGAGGATTTAAGCCCAAAATCAAATGAGGTAGGACAATTAGAATGCTCTCGACGCTCATGGGAGTATTTCTTTACAAAAATTTGAAGGCTTAAAGGAAAGAAAATTCAATCCAAAGCGGTTCTATTTATACTGTTTAAGAGCCAAGGCGATCAATTTCACATTTAATGAATAGGCAGTACAAAAACTGAAGCAACAGACGACGCCATTTAATGTGAAGGCGGTTGTTATCCCCAAGCAATCAATTAGAATCCCTGTAACTGAATCTCAAGAAGGTGTTTATGTTATCTTTCCACAGCATTTTGTTGTGGCGTGTTAGTAGTACAAGGGGTTTGCTGAAACAATCAAAGGGTAACTAGGAAATATCAATTTTTAACCGGGGCAGTTGTCTAAGTTGGTTCGAGAGAGAGTCCGGGGCGAGCCGTAAACCCAGACGTTTTGGGTTCGACTACTAGTAGCAGCACAATTGTTAAGGCCAGAAATGGTCAACTCGGCCATGGGTCGCACGTTTCAGGACAAAGCCATGTCTTAGGCGGAGTCTGTGCGCAAAGTCTGGCCCGGGGTGGGGAGACTTAGTCCGACTGCGATTGGAATACTCTACATTATCCACACACAAAAAAAAAAAAAAAAAAAAAAAAATATATATATATATATATATATATATATATATATATATATATATCAATTTTGTTGCTAGATGATCTCAGTGCCATCATCACTTTTTATGACTTTAATAGTTTTTCCAATTAGAATCATACTAACGCAGGCTTATGCTATATTAATCCTAACCAACTTGAAGTTTAGAAGTCCACTTGTCCAGTTGCCTCAATCTGTCATTCTCCAAATACTTAATCACCCAAAAAGTCATTGTACTATTGTCAAATTATCAAAAACACGTTTGTACGAAGATCATTAAACTTTCAAATAATTGTCAAAAATGCACAAAACTTGATCATGTGAGTTGATGTGTCTGACATGTCTAAATGAACTGATCAAAATTTAGGCATTTGGATAATTGTGTGAAAATATATATATATATATATTTGATAGCTTGACAAAACTTTAATAATTTTTTCGATAATTAAGTCTTCTCCAAATCAGCTAAGTTCAATGCTCAATTGACAAGAGCTAGCCTACGTAGCCAGCATCATTTGCTTGTATTTTGCAGACATTGCTTAACTTGTAATTTGACATCTATCACTAGTTGCCCTCCTTGTGGCTTCAGAAGCTTCATCACCTAGCCTTATAAGGATGTAATTGTGTTCTTTGTTGATCCCTAAAATTCTAAGTTGTTAGTTTAGTTGATGAGATATATGACAATAAATATATGATGACAAACTTGAAGATATTATGTTATTCTATACAATTCCGCACACAGTTGGTTTAGTCGGTTTTTTGGGAAAAAAAATAATCAAACCATTTAATTTGGTTATAAAAAATTAAAAACCAAAATCGTCCAAATTTTTACATCGTAATCGGTTATTGGTTTATTCGGTTTCGGTTAAATCAATCGGTTTATTCGGTTATTCAGTTCCGTAATTGATAATTTGATATTCATTATATTGCCATTTTTTCATAATAATTAATAAATCACTAACTCAATAACTACTAATTATGATAGAACTTTTTTAAATCCGAAAAATAGAAATCACCTAATTCACTGACTAGGATAGAAGTTTTGCAAATTCATCACAATAAAGACATATAATAAATATATAATTATGTAAAGTAAATATTTATTAGAAAAATATATAAATTATATTATAATTTTAAATTGTTCGGTCGGTTTCGATTTTTTGAGAAGTCAAACCAAACCGACCGAACTAGTCTCGGTTTTTTAGTTTTATAGTGTTCGGTTTTTTCGATTTTATATTTTTCAGTTTAAAATAGTAATGGTTCGGTTCGGTCCGGTCGATTTTTCGGGTTTTTTCAATTTTGTGTGCACTCCTATCAATAAGGGGAGAACTCTACTTTTGTAACAAAAAATATTGACAAATGTAACTCTTTTTGTGGGAGGGATATCATCTTTATCTATTTTTCTACAAGTTCTTTGTAAAAAATTGTATGGAGAGCAATACTTAGGATGAAACAAAAGATGAGACAAGGGTGGGAAAACAAAATCGAACTCCTCTTTAACCACATGTTTAAACGAAAATCAAATGTTCTGTTCAACTATTTGTTTCTCAAAAGTGTGTCATTTAATGTTAGTTTTCATAAGAATATTTGATTGCGAATATATATAGTATATAGTAACTTCACACAATCCAAGCAATTACGAATTGTCCAGGATTATTTTTTTATAAGCTGATAATAGTTTAGTGCTAGGAACTTACTCAATGGGGAGGCTGATATTCGGTATAATCAAACACAATTAGTCCTTAGAAAAGTCAGACACCCAAACGACAACAAGCATAGACATAGAAATTATACGGGAAAGGGATCCATTTTTATTCACAGGGCCGGCTAAACACATAATCCCTCCGTTCTATCATTATTAACTTTTAAAAATTAATTTAAAATATTTTTATACCAAAAATTCACACAAATTATTAATTATAAATTTTATAATTAATAGTATTTTTTAGATAATTTACAATATTCATCTTTGTATCGATTAAAATTAAATAAATTTATATTAATTTTGAGTGTAAAATATCTCAACTTGACTTCAAACAATCAATAATAAACTTATATTTTGAAACAAATGAAGTGTTTAATTATTTTACAAATGAGACTCATTTTATTTAAAAGGAGAGAATATTATTGTGGATAAGAGAAGGCTTTTTCTCAATCTTGGAATATATGTATGCCTCCAATTTTTTGGAATATAACCATATGAAAATTCATTTTACCACCTCTATATCAGTTTCCTCCTCTTATAACATACACAGGTACCAACTGTGGGAAATTAAAGTCAAAGCAGATAATCACTGTTTTGGTCAACAAAAAAAAGTCCTAATGGCTAAAAATATGGGAGTGATGATTATTATTTTTTTCCTTATAACGGCAACGGTATCGGTTAAAGGAGGAGTGCGGCAAAATGCGGTGGCGTCAAAATGTTGCAGGAGGGGATCAGGTGTCATCACCACTACTTTTGGTCCAGACCTGCAGCCCCTTACTCCTCCGGCAGATTCGCCCGCGACTAACTCAGGTCTCAACTGACCTGAGCTTTTTATGAATTTAATTCTGTTGTCTCATTTCCCGTCTTTTCTTTTGTTTCAGGTACATATATTGTTGTTACACAATCCTTATCTTATATTGATGGGGACTTTTATTTTACTTGCTGTATGTGTTTGATGTAGTTTGTGTAGGCAGTATCATTGTTGTGCTTTGTATCTTTCAAAACTTCCCATTTTCTAAGAAAAATACATGATGAGGGTCTGAAAGCTTTGTAATTGTTAAATGTAAAATATATTTATAAATTTTGATGCATGAGTTTAACCGGCCCCTCTTTAGAAGTGGGCATCACTCCCCTTCTCTCCTTTAATTTCTATGTGCATGAGTTGATTTTAATTGCCTGCCTGACATTGCAAAGGATTAATTGTGCTGATTATATGGCCACAACCCATATATCACCTTATTCACCTCGCTAGAACCGGCTGCACTATTCTTTTCAGATTGTTTTGATGGCTAAGAAAACGCATGGGAGCAAATTGTAAACTTTATCTGTATTATTCCATCCATTTCAAAATATAAAATTATTATAGACTTTTTAAAGTCAATTAAGACATTTTTAAACTCAAAATTAATATGAATTCTTAATTTTAATTTTAGCTAATACAATAATAAATGTTGTAAACGGTCTAAAAAGTATTATTTGTTTAAAAATTATTATTTTATCATTTGTAATGAATAACCTCAATTTTTTAGTTTTAAAAAAATGTATTAAATTGACTTTTAAAAATTAATAATAATCTTATAATTTGAAACGGAGGAAATTCATGTTTTGAGTGCCTGACGCTGCCAAGGATTAGTTATATGCGTGATTATACCCACACAAAAAAACATACTTTTTACTGGCTAAAAAGAGGGGATGATTGTTCTTTTGTTCCTCTTAATAACAACGGTGGCGGTTAAAGGAGTACGGCATAACGCGGTCAGGTCGACATGTTGCTGGAGGGGAGGTGTCACCGCCACTACTTTTCTCAATTCAGGTGGCCAAGCCCTGAAACCACCTACTCCTTCTCCGGTAGATTTGCCCATAGCTAGCTCGGGTAACAACCGAGCTTAAATAACAAATAATGTTAAATAATTAGATAAAAACTATTTAATTTATCTTAGCAAAAGCATTCATGGGTTGTATTGTACAACTTATCAAGTTTTGTCTAGGTTGACCACAAAAACTTGTCTACGTTAACTAAAAAGCTTTTGTCAACTACGTGTTAGGATATCACAGATGAGTTAAAACATTACATCGAAAAAATAATGAATTAGTGAATAATTAATATACATAAATGGACTCAACACTTCATAACTTAAGTTTTTTGGACAAATTGAGTTTCAAATATGTATGTTATTGTAATTTCTATACACGCATGTAACGTATTGGCTCTCCGATTTTTCTCCAACAATACCTACTCATAAATAAAATACATGCAATGAAAGTCATTATTGTGGTGTAAGTTATGAAGCAACATTTCTATGTTGCCGTCCTTAAATGGTACCTAACTACCTATCTAGTTAGATTTGTATTCGGGCCAAGCTTTGCTCCCGGTACTGTGTTTGACTTTCCACATTTTGTATGCCTATAAAAGGCTTGTATTGTAATGCTAATTCATCTTGTAGTAAAAAAAAAAAAAAAAAAAAAAAAGGAATATAAATTTTGTATTTTTAAGACTAAAATACAAAACTTCATTCTCTGTTTGTGTTTGTGTGATGTAATCGTCCTTGAATTTGACTACTTAGCAAATTTCTTCTTCAAAGTATAATCATTATTGCCAAAATGTACACTTTTAGGAATAAGTAGCAGTATAAAATTAACTCAAAAGGTATAGTTTTATGCTACTAATTGTACTACGAGGTAACCATTTGTTATATCGTAAAGTTAGATATCATATTTTTATAAAGTGATAAATTTATGTTTGTTTGTAAAAAATATGCTTAAAATTAGAGTATTTACCTTAATTTAATATTATTTTACACTATTTAATTTTTTGATGAGGGATTATTAATCCCTTAATGTTAGACTATTAGTCTCATAAAACCATTTAATAGCTTAAAATGAGGGAGACTATTAGTTCCAAAATTTTCATGAGATTATATAATTCTACATAAATAGCCTTAAGCATGATAAAAAATTAGTTCATAGAATATTTAAAGGACTATTAATCCCCATCATGAGATAAAATAGTCTGAAATAATATTAAATTAATACAAATAATTCAATCTCAAGTATATTTTTTTTGCAAACAAAACATAGCCTTAGGGTATAAGTTTACATTTTTGTCTATTTTTAAAGTATTTAGCTCTTAGCTTTCCTCTTTTGTTTTTAAAGTATTTAGCTCTTAGCTTTCCTCTTTCAAAAGAGTTCCGTAACTTAGGAAGTGGCAGCTCTCTTAAAAGAGTAATGTTATATGCAAAAAGACTAAAAGCCTAATTGCACCCTAAACTAATTTTTCGATTAAATGCACATTAAACTTAATCTCAAACAATTAAATGCACCCTCCGGTTCTTTTTTCGGCGAAAGATGCACCAGAGTTTGGATGATATCATATAGTGAGGGTTATTACAGTCATTTCCTTTCATTTTTTGAAATGTTATTTAATTTCCACAAAAAATAGAGTGCAGGTAATAGTTTAGGGTGCAAATTGAGAAATGGCTTGATAACTTCATTGATGATTTGAGAAATGAGTAATCCAAGAGCAAAGAACATGCCTTAGAGTTCTCTGTGGAACATGAAGTGAGAGGAGAAGCCGCAGAGACTTATGAATATAGGAACCAGAGAGATTTATGCCAAAAAATGACCCAATTGATCCCCTTTCTAGTAACGACCGTGAGTCAGAGTCACGATTTTTAGAGGAGGGTGACCCATGATCTTGTTTAGAGAAATAAATATGTAACTAGGTTACGATTAGTAATTACATACAAAATCAGAAAGCAGATTTTTTTCATTTTTTTTCTTTTTTCTGTGTTTTTGGTGTTGAATGACGAACGATGATTCAAAAATCAATCGAGTGATAAATTTATGAAAGGATCAATCGAATCAATCGAGTGATAAATTTATGAAAGGATCAATCGAGAACTGGCAGCTTAGAAAATAAATTACTGGATCAGATATGGTTTAATCGGATGAGGAATAACTGAAAAGTGGGAAAAGGCAATCGGAGCTCTCTCTCCATTATTCAATTAAATAAGTCGTTGAATACTATTAATAAAGAAGGGGAAAAAAGGGAGAAGCATCCATGGAGTGATCACCACATGTTTCAGTACGTCATTGGCCCATTCTACAGGTTATCGTCAGGATTCACAGATCAAAAATAATATTATTTGTAGCATGGGTGTTGATCCTTGCCGTCAAGCTTGGGCATGCTTCCAAAGCCTTTGTTTACTTGGAATGATAGCTTGGGCATGCTTCCAAAGCCTTTGATTACTTGGATGAATCATTTGGACAGCAATGTGGCAAGTTTCTCTAATAGGCATATGTAAATACTCAAAGAAAGAAAAGGTTAAAGAGTATCATCTAGTCAAACTATTTAAAAGACTTTATGTAGATCAAATATACTTTAATAATAATACGGAATACACAAAGTTTTATAGTAATATAACTAATGGATTAGCAAGAAAGGGTATGCGCATCATGTGTACATGGCCACATTAAGCGCTATATATAAATGATGCAATAAACCAAAACCATGAGTCAGTAACAATATAGAGTTTAGAGAGCAATATTGACATAACTGAAATGTAAAATAAGCATTTAGCAAATAGTTAATTCCTATTCAAATGAGGCCATGCAAAGCCCCGATAAAAATAGCAAAAATTGAAGAACTATTCTTATTCAATGAGCAAATAAAGACAACAATAGAGAACAATTTTTGAATGTTTTAGCAAACATCTTTGGGAATCTGCTAATGCGTTTCTCAAAGAAACATTCTTCAATCAACACCCGTGCTACACCTTACCCCCTTTCTCTCACCTCCATCAAACTCTAGTGGGAAAAACTCAAGGCGGCGGCGAAAGTGTCAGACACGACGAGGATTTGGGTGGCATCAATGTGGTTGGAGGGGGGGGGGGGGGGGGGAGTTAGTGGTACTCCGCCGCTTCGAGTAAGGGCTCCAACGATGGTCCATTCTCTTCTTGATCCGGTTATCTGAAAGAGAGAGAGGGAGGGGGATGAAAGAGAAGGTGAACAAGAAGAGAATTTTAGAATGGAAAAGGAACTAAGAATGTGACTATAATACCCTTGACTCTGTCAACTTTCAAATTTCCGGTAAAAATTTATGGTACAAATCGATTCTCGGTATAAAATTTAGGATGCAATTTGAATTTTAGTCTATGCAAAAATTATACATAAAAAATTGTATACAAATAGTATTAAAAAATTAGAGAGAATAGAAAACACAATCTATTATTATATTTTACACATTTTTATTACTATGCAACATATGAGTTTTATTATTGATGCACAATTTTTTATATATAATTTGAACACAATATTATTCATCTTAAAAATCATAATTTATCGGGTCAAATATCGAATCCCTAGATAAAATTCAAGAGACAAAGTTAGACTGTCATAATGGAAACAAATGAATTTGGTTAAAAAATATAAATTTAATACAAAATTAATTAGTTATGGAAAAAGTTGACCCAAATATTTATATATTAGACATATTTTTACAAGGTACTAAATGTGGGATAACTTATGTACTCTACTTAGATTACGTTTTATATATATATATATACTCTATTTTTTTAAGTAAACTTAACATATTTTTAAACTCAAAATTAATATAGATCCCTTTAATTTCAAGAGGATGTTAAGGGTCTCAAAATTTTAATCTTAAAAAATGTCTCAAATAGTGTATAACTATAATATTAATTGAATAGATCTCATGTGATTGACTATGTAATAAATTATTATTAAAATATTTAATGATAATCGAGACGAATGGTGTTACCTAATTATTATTACAATGTTTACACAACCAAAAAATTGAGACGCATGGTGTTACCTAGTTATTATTACAATGTTTACACAACCAATTGTGTTACCTAGTATATTACCTTGTTATTAGTACTATGGTTACACAACCAATGGTGAGGCCAATGGTTACCTAGTTATTAGTAAAATGGCTATACAACCAATGGCGTTACCAACTGTATTATATATATTGTATTACCTGTATACTCCCCCCCCCCCCCCCCCCCCTTATTGTGTAATTTATTTATATTTAATACAAGTAATACAATAGTAACGCCTTGTATTATTGGTTTACTCTTGTTTAAGAATTTTAAAGATGTTTAATTTAATGACTGTTTGAATCTTAGAATCTCAAATAATCTGAAAAAGAAAAAAGAAAGAAAGTAGAATTTACTTATTTTTAAATTATTTCAACTGTAACATTATATTACACATCTATTCTAAAATATAAGATAATTTATATTTGAATTTTTAAAAAGAAAACTGATATTATATTTTGAAACAAAGGGAATAGCTAAATTTTAACTTTGTAAAAGTATGAATCGACTATGCAGTTAATTATTTGTTCAATTTTGTGTATGTTTATTTTGTGCATTTAATTAATAAAAAAGAAGTAAAAGTGTAACATTTTATTTGAAATTATTATTATATTGGTGTAGATGAGAAAGGGTAAGAATTAATGTTACCATCGACGAGTACGTCTTTCTTCAAGAGTGCAAGTGTACAAACTTCGCGAAACAATGTTGCAAGTTCTGAAGATGGGCCATGCACCTTTGCCCACATCAAATGTCCAACCTAGCTATTGAAACTAACTCACATCATTATTAAAAGGGTTAATTACACATATTTACATCAAGTACCATCAAGTTCATAATTATGCCCATAAGTATTTGAGCTTATAATTTATTACATGAAGTAATTAATTTCATATAATTTAGTCCTCGAAAGCAAATTCCGGCCAAAATTGGCCGGAATATCCAATTCATCAATGACTCTGAGTTGGTCATGTTTTATACCATTTGACCGTATAAATATACGGGTTAATTATACTTGTATTACATCAAGTATCACCAAATTCAAAATTCGGTCCCCAAAATATTCAAATACGATTTGACTTTATTAAAAAAATTAAAATATTTATAAATACAATTAACCCCAAATTAAAATACTTCTAAATACAATTAACTCTAAATTAACATACTTCTAAATACAACTAACCCCAAACTAACATTCTTCTAAAAGCAATTTATATTAACGATAATAACTAATTTGAAGAAAATATTTAAAATATTAATAAATAATCTCATTTGAATATTTTTTTTCTACTCAAATATTCTTACAAAAACATTTATTTTTATTTTTATTTTTATTTTTATTTCCTTTTTTTGTTACATTCACATTATTTAACTTACAAAAATATTTCAAACTATTGATTTCTTAATTTTTCGTTTTAAAAATTAACTGTGTTGCTTACGTGGCTGACGTATATGATGATGTGAATGTTTAAGTGCAATTTTTATATTAATAAATAAATAAAATTATACAAATGGATAACTAACAAAAGTTCCTTTTTTTTAAAAGTTTATACACAGTATGCTTAAATAACTACCTAAACACTAATTAAAGCCAAAGCATAATTAGGTTTTTTTTTTTTTTTAAATCTCTTCCTCGACCACTCAGTACATCCCCACCACTGCTCCTCCATAACTGCCTCCTTCATCTCGCGTAGGAGCATAAATAATGGTGTCATACACCTTACACCAAACGACATCCCAAACACTTATCTCACTAATTTTCTTTTTCCTTCGTCATCGTAGATCTTGTCATCGCCGGCAAGTTTCTCCTACATTTACTATGAAATTCGCCAACAACCCTGTCTACAAGTGTCATATTGTATACTGTCAAACCGTGTACTGGTGTGATGTCGCAAGCACCCAAAAATAAAATCTTACTTTTGAAAAATATTAATGTAGTAGTGTAAGCAAGAGTCGATCCCACAGAGAATGATTAATTTAATTTTATGTTTTTGCAAATAAAAACTGGGGGGTTTTTGTAATTAAAGAAATAATTTAAATAAAATTAACTAAAATAATTATGCAAGTAATTTAATGAAATAAACGATGAGAAAAAGCCTTGGTTTAAGTTAATATCCACCATCAAGAATTTACAACTGATCACTGATGCAAAAATAAATCAATTAATATTTTGAAGATTCACCGTAGAAAGAACTACTCGCAGATGGAATAATTTTTCTCCTCTCTCCTTAATTTTAGATAAGTAGCGCCACTTGGTCTAAATACCCTTACTATTAAACAACCTCCGGCACTTGCTAAAGATTTAATTTAATAGCAGCATAAAGAATTAGAGTGATCGTTGAACTAAACAACACAAGCCACTTGTTTGCATTTAATTTAGATGAATATTCTTCCTAAGATAAAATAATCTTTTGATCTGCAAAACAATTATTAAACTTAGTTGCTTCAAAAATAGCAGTAGATTAATATGAATAATAAACTAGTAGGCCTCCTAAAAATTAAACAAATTAATCATAAAATTAAGCATAGAAGAATATTCAATAATCAAAATATAAATTGAACAATTAAAATAAATTATATCTCACAGTGTATAAATCTTGATGGCTTCAATCACTTAAACCAAGAAAAAGAATTTAGCTACTCATAATAATAGAGAACACTAAAGAATAGAAGAGATAATTTTTATTCTAAGAGAAGTTGTATATTACAATGTGTCTCAAGCCCTCTATTTATAGGCTCCAAAATCCTCCTAAACCTAGTTGAAATTAATCTTTCCAAACCCTAATAGGATTTAAAATACAAATAAAAATAAAAGAAAAAGAAAAATAATTATTATTCTAACCCTAGTTGGAATTAAAATCCAATTTGGAATCAAAAAGTAGCAAAAATCCGAAATAATCTCGTTTTCTGGCATTTCTGTGCAGCCAAACAGCGCTTTGACCAAGTCAGCCACCGCCAGCCGCCCATGCGTTGACACCTGGCAGCCTTCCGCGTCTGTGACGTCACCGTGCCCTTCCGCGCATTGCGCGGAAGCCTTTCCCATACGACGTCGTTTCTTCACTCCTTGCCTGCGTTGTCCGCTTCTTCGCGCGCATTGCGCGGTCGTCTTCTATTCTGGTGAAACGGCGTCGTTTCGTTCCGGGCGCTGAGGCTCCTGTACGCGCGCATTGCGCGGTTGGTCTTCCACAATTACCAAAATGCCATTCAACGTTTGTAGATTTTGCAGAATTGCCCCTCAGCTTTATTTTTCCTATAAAAATAAATTTAAAATAATTAAAAATAAATAAAAATAATATAAAATTACTAAAAATCCTAAAAACACATAATAATAAATAAAACACCTAAAACACTAAAAATAAATAAAAACACATAAATAAAAATAAATATAAAAATACTATAAAATTACCTAAATTAATATAAATTTACTAAAACCCTATAAAACCTATTAAAACCAAAATAAACTAAATAATTAAACATTTAAGCACATAATAAATATAAAAACTAAGTATTAGGGAATAAAAATATCGTATAAATTAACCCTATCATGTACAAAAAAAAATTTGGCTGGCAATTTGCGTATTCCGGACAATTTTGGTCGGAATCTGAATTCGGGGGCTAAATTGTAAAATCTGAATTCAGGGGCAGGCTAAATTGTATAAAATTAGGTACTTTGTGTAGTTGTAAGCCAAAATACTTTGAGTCCTGAATTATGAATTTAATGATACTTTGTGTAACATATGTGCAATTAACCTTAATTAAAATCTCAAAGACTTGATAAAGAAAATTCTTATTTTACTATTGAGCGTGATTCAGGATTGAAGCAACAAATATGGGAGTATGTTGTTGATCAATAAGATCAAATTCGACGACAATATATATATCCAAGAATTAGGTCTTCATCAATGTATGTATACTTAAGATTATCCAAAATTTGGACCACCAAGTCATCAATGCCGCCGATTTCAACCGTACGTCATAATGTAAGTTGTTTCCTTCATGCATGGTTAGATTACGTACTCTCCTACTTAGATACAGTAGTGTTTTGTCTTTATTGCTTTAGTTTTAACAAGTCGGGAGTAAATTCTGGGAATAAAACATTTACAATTGATGGATATCGATTTTGGAAAAAAGTTAGGAAAGGCCGGAGAAAAGATTATGATTTTCTAAATCATGCATGTAGGAGGCTAGTGACCATAACTCGTGCCATATATAGAATTGCTCAAAAACGATGTACGTGATAATCTCTTGATTCAAGATAAGCACATACAGAGACGGTTTGAAAAATGTACTTCACAGCAAATTGCAAATAATCGGTTACGTTTGATGTGATTCGGTGGCTTGCATTTCAAGGATGTGCCTTTTGAGGCGATGATGAAAGAAAAGACTCATACAACTGTGAAAATTTTATGAGTTAGTAAAGTTGCTAGCATCCTATATACAGTGAGCGAGTTGGTGAAGCTAGTTGTGCTAGACAATGCTCCTCAGAATACTTCTTATACATCGATCTTCCACAATACAACGAGAGGTTTTACATGTCATGTCAAAGAAAGTGAAAAGATCTATTTGTGAACAGATTGATGGCAAAGATTTGCATTATTATTATTGATGAAGCTCAAGATGAGTCAAAAAAACAAAAAACAAATGGCAATTGTTTTGAGATTCATGGATAAAGATGGTTTGGTGAGAGAGTGCTTCTTTGGACTTGTTCATGTTCTTTTAAAGCAATAGCTCTAAAAGATGGTTTATATTTAGTTCTTTCTTATAACAATCTAGCTTGATGTTCAAAATATTCGAGGTCAAGGATACGATGGGTCAAGCAACATGCATCTGAGGTGAATGGAATGGCTACAAGCTTAGTTTGTAATGTCCTTATGCTTTTTATGTGCATTGTTTTGCACATCATCTACAATTAGCATTAGTTTCATAATTTTTTTAATAACTAGCTTTCATAATCAATGTTATTAGTTCCTCTTGCAAACGAAATGATGAGCTAATTAAAGAATGCCCGAGCAGTTGCTCGTTTAATTTCTATAGATGAACTTGAAACAGGAACAGGACTTGACCAAGTAATTTACAAAGAGCAGGGAATACTCAGTGGAGTTCTCACTTGAGGTCGATTATTTCAAGTATGTTAACAATGTTCAAGGTAACTTTTGTCTTATTTTCCATTAGTGAAGGTGATGGGACTTTGGCACAACATGGAAAGGCCGATTCAGCTTATGACTCATTGACTAATTCTTTTGATTTTATCTTGATTATACATATAATGAAAGAAATTTCGGAGAAAAGTGACATGCTCTGTCAAACTTTGCAAAGACAATCTCAAGACATTTTAAATGCTAGCTATTCATTTTGTCTCAAATACAAAGTCTCTAATTCAGAAGTTGAGAGATGATAGTAATTGGGATCCTTTACTAATGAAAGTAAAGTCATTTTCTGAAAATCATCACATAGCTTTACCAGATTTCGAATGCTCCCAGTTGAATAACTGTTCTCAGTCTACGTGATTGGTAAAACATTCTGAATATTCCCAATTGAATAACTATTAAACCTTGTAAAGAGTTTACGGCCCTTACGACCACTCAACATGATGTTAAAGATTTTAAATTAAAGAAATCATTTTATTTCTTGTCTATTCATATTGCTTCACAATTGTTGATAAAATTGTTGAAGATTCCTGAAAGCTTTTATTTTTATACATAATTTATTATTAGTGGTGGACAAATGGCCTGCGGCCCGGTCTTGGTCCGGCCTGGTCAAATCCCGGCCTGGCCAAGGCCTAGTCCGGCTCGGACCGGTCTGGAGGCCACCAATAAGCCACATTTTTTTGGCTCAGATCCGGCTTGGCCCAGCCTGTCAACAAGCCCAACACGGCTTGGCCTGGGGCTCAGCCTGGTTCACCCAAAGCCCGGTCTGCCAATTTTTTTTCTTTGCTACTTCAATTCTCCCGCTGCAGATAAAAACTTCCTTTTTGTGACAACTCATTCAATAAACCAAATAAAATTGGCGTCTTTCAATACGTTCATTCATGCATGTTTGTTTATATAAGAATAAAGAAATCCATGAAAACATATTGGGTAGTGTAATATATAAAGATTTTCTTTTCCTAACTAGCAACTTACACTTTTTGCAGACCTTTCATTGCATCTTCATTTTAATAAATACTTAGTTTAAAAACTAAAAAGTCATTTGTAAAATAATAATTATTATAAAAAAGATACTTTTCATAAAAAAATAATTTTTTTTTATTAATGATAGTATAAAATACTACAATATCTTTAAAATTGTACAATATTTTTATTCATTATTGTAATTTGTAAGTTATAACTTATAAGTTGTAATACATTACTTTTAATTAATACATCAATTAAATTTAAACTTTTAATTGGTGTTTTTATAATATTTAAAATTACTATAAAAAAAATTGAATGGACCAGCAGACCCTTTTCAAGCGTCAAGCCCTGCCTGGCCTGGCCTATAGGCCAAAAGTCAAAGGCTCGACCCAGTCTGGTCAACGACCAAGGCCTGGCAGGACCAGACCAGGTCGACCTGTTGTGCATGAGTATTTATTATTCATTGAAATGTTTTATACTTGCTCAGCAAAATAGTTGTTCACTCTTGTGATATTATAATGTTTTTAGATAAGTCAGAGAGATCCGAGGGATCGGGAAAGGACGAAGAAAAAAGAAAAGCCAAATAATAGAAAGTAACAAATGTAATAGGATATGATTAATGATGTAATATTTTAGTAGTATTTATGTTTTGTTTAAATAAGGTTTAGAAACCTGGGAGGATTGTAAGGCATGTAATATAAATTATTGTATTTACTTTTATGTCTTTATGTTATGTCTATAGAATCATAGATAGATGTGTGAATGATAAAGTACAGTGAGCACCATATCCGATGTTTAAAGTACACGGATGTGATTGTGTGACATGCGTTCTCTGTTAGTAGTTTTATTTGCAGTGAGATTTCTAGTTCTCTGTTAGTAGTTTGAAGTATGCAGGGTGGTGGGGTATGGTTCTACTGTAATAAACTAATAATTTAGTAATAAATGAAGATAATTTTAATGGATGTAGAAATATATGAATGTTGAGCTGTTCTGTTTTCCTCATATGTGATTTTTGAGGGTTTTTATAAAGTGGGTTGGTTTTTATTTCTGTGGTCTGCTTAGTCAGATTTGTCTTTGAGTGGACATATATGCTTTTGGAATTTAGGGTTTTACTAATTCTTTGTGGGTGTATTGGAGGCAAGTTTGCAACTTTATGGGTTGGCTTTACTCTGGCACTTTAAAGCTGGTTCTTCTTCTTATTTCTTCTTGGTTTCATTTAGCTTCGTAGTTTATTTTTCTTGATTTATGGTTCGGGGTGTTCTAGATTAGGCTTAAGTTGATGTGGGTTTCTTTATTTCTATACACATTTTACACGTTTATTAATAGCTGACTTCATACTTTAGAACAACTACAGATTTGGGATGTTTTCATTTGTTGCTATGGTGTGTTTCTGTGTTTTCTTAGCTTGTGTTAGGATTTTTGATTAAAAGTGACGATGGGTTACTTATAAAAACAAAATTAAAAGAAATAGTGACATTGGGGGGTGAAAGATCTACTCGTCATGTTAAAGTTCTGGGAATGCGAATGAGATAGAGACTTGGTTGTGGTCTGTTCAGCTGCTATGTTAATCAGGTATTCCTGTATTACATCAATCTTTTTGTTATTTCTCCGCCTTTTCTGCTTGTTGCTGCCTTATTTCATATGTACTTTTTCAATGCTGATGTTAAAGGTTTGTGTTTAAGCTGACTATTAGGTTCAGAAACTGCAATACCATGGATAAGAGCTTACTTATCCGCGCACGCACACACACAAAATGGAAAGAAGGTCCAGTAGCGGTGCCCTATTAATGGGTCTGAAGTCAATCAGAAGCTAAGCATAGTGATGCTGGCTTGGGCATCAAATTTGGGCGTATCCCTAAAACCATTGAGAATTGAGTTTTTAGCAGAGTAATTTACATTTGACTTTTGAAGCTGTAGTCCATCTATGCCTACTTTTCCGCCAAAAGATAATCTGGTTTGAGCTTGAAAAAACACAATATTGTTGTAGCCTCTTGGTCTTATCTGTCTTTCTTGGCTGTAATTTATGTTCCTTTTCATTAATTAGGTATTCTCAGTGTTGTCATCGTACTAATCTCTGTTGCCTTTAACCCTCACGCTTCAATCAACATGTATGGCTTGTCTTCAACCATTTCTTTCTTGTGGTGCCTTTTTTCTTCCATCAATTTCTTATTTGTGTGTCCAAGTGTTTGATTTTTGGATACACATGGTTTCAATTTTTATTTCTATTGACATACATCAAATTGTTGAATGTCTGTTGTCTGCATTGTGTATCATTAGTTTTCAGCCTTTTCATTTGTTATTTCTCTCCAAAATGTTGCCAAATAGTTGGATTGAATGTTTAAGTATTATTTTTTTAAGAATATGAGATAAAAAAAAAGTTCATGCCATAACATTATATTAATTATTGTAATAATGATGCCATGAACTTTTACATGAAATCTTGTAAAAGTTAATGCTTAACATTATGTTAATTATTTTGTATTAACATTATACTAATATTATTTATCTTTCTCTTGCAACTGTAATTAGTTAGGATGCAAATTAATGAAGGATTATTGCAAAGAAGAACAAGAGTTTTACCATCTTTTCAATGATGTTAATTTGATACTTTCTCTAGAATGTTCAAATTTTGATTTTTATGATCAATGGTGTATGATGATGTGTTTGACATTTTCCCCCCCTTTATGATTAAGATGTTTAATTAATACGTATAGTTTAAACTTTAAATTGTGGTTGGTGATGAGTAATTATTTATAAAAAAAAATTCTTTGTTTTTTGTAAATAATTTGAATGAATTTTATATTAGATGATTGATAAACGAATTTGAATGTCCAAATATTCAAATAATCTGTTTATTTGAATAAAATAAACGGAAACAGCTATTATCCATATTCGGATATTATTTCGAATACTGGATACGGATAATATTTTTAAAATCTGTCAAATATCGAATACGAATACAGATAGCGAATTAATTTTTCGGATATAGATACAGATATCACTGTGTCCCGATCCGTATATATCCGTTTATACTCCTACGGTGGTAAAGGAGGAGTTCTGCGTGCATGTTGTCGGAGGGGAGGTACCATCCCCACTACTCTTGCAACGCAGTTGGCCCAGCCCTTCAGCCTCTTACTCTTTCTCCGGCAGATTCTCCCATGCATAGCTAGCTCAGGTCACAACGGAGCTTAGGAACATTTCAAGTAAAACAGTCTAGTTTACCAGGACAAAGTATGCATGAATTATACGGTACAACTTTTCAATGTTGTATATAGTTACATAGCTAGCAGTGCTATTTACTGCAATAAAAGTCCTTGTGATGTAAGCCATGAAGTAACATTTCCATGTTTGTCATCTTTAAACAGTTACCAATCCAGTTACATGTGTAAAAGTTAGGTTTCCGACCGAGCCTTTGGACGTTACACTTTTGGTAGTGCTGTCATAATGCATCTTGTACAGAGGGAAGAAAAAACAAAAAACAGTATGCCACGTGTATGTTTAAAGTTTTTACCTCTCCTTTCTCAAACGAGTTTGGTAACCTAGGATTTTTATTTATTTTTTTGTTGAACGGTAAAAGTATCATTAAGCCAACTTACGCATCAATTAAGATTAAATTCCTTCTCGAGTAATCTTAAGGTGCTCCTCCCAAGGTTTGAACCCAAAAAAGTCAAGATAGGAGAGCAAACTTCTTTGACCGCCAGGTCAGGTCAACTCCTCCTTGGGGTTTGGTAACCTAGGAATTGGCCCTCGGTGCTTCGGTGACGCAACAGAATAATAGTTAGTAGGATACAACTTGGGGCGGCCAACTTGGGTTAGGGGTAAGAAAAAAAATTAAAATTGGCCTCGAAATCATATCAAAAATTGATCAAACCGCACCAATAGAACTGTATCAACAGTTCCGACGTATATGACGATTTTAAGAGAGTTGAGAAATCGAATTTGCAGTCTAGTTTCGATTTTTGGGCCAAACCGCACCGCCAAAATCACGCCGCACCAATAATGACCAAAACAACGTCATTTTATTTTATTTTTTAAATTACATGGCCGGAATGAGAAATTGGGGGGCAACACAAGTTTAGAAATTATCTTTTTGCTATAAAAGTTTATTTATATTATATTTTGATGTCAGGGTAGTGCTAATTTATCCATCCTTTAGTTATACAGTCTAAATTTTGGTGGTTCCTTTTTCTTGTATGAGGGGGAAAGGGAGATGCTGGATTACAAGATTCCCTAGCTGAAAGTTTGACAAACATGCTTCCGGTTGCATTGAGACAAAATACATGATATGAATGTGCCAATTCACATCATAAAAGTAGTACACGACACAAATCGATACGTGTATTTAAGTTTGCGCGCAAATAATGATCCCCTGTAATTAAAATTGCAATAATCTCTTGTTTACTTCTTTCTTTGTTTCAGCTTTCTATAAGCAACTATTTAGCAGACAAGTTTGTATTCCTTTCTCTTCTTTTTTACTATGTTATACACACTTCATTACTCATTTTCTTATTCAGTTTTTTTGGAAGCAGTTAGCATAGGTTTTATCCATATCCCTATTTAATACCTGAATCCTACATTTCCTTTTGGTGGTGGTAGACGTTCAAATAAATGCTAGTAGTCTTACCTTTCGCAAGCTTCTTTTTAATTCTTTCTTCTTAATATCGTATCCTTATGAGAAAGCAGTCTAGTAATAGAGTTCTTGTTTTGCAATTAGTAACATCAGAATCCCAAATGTGTTGTTTTCATCTCTGCAATTAGTGACTTCAAGTAAGTGTCTCTTCATGGTTTCGTATCCAAATCCAAGATTACATTTTGATTACAAAAACATTATAATTTTCAATACGTATATGTTTAATTGGTTTTGAAATTGAAACCGCACCAAATAAAACTGCACTGCACCGCATATTTCAAAACCGCACACCAATCACATGCGGTTTTGCGTGCAGTTTAGGATTTGTCAAGCTGCACTTAAACGATTTCATATGCGGTTTGAGCTTCAAATCGCACCAAACATTTTATTTCATTATTCATTATAAAAACCTGCCCAACCTTAAGACGTCTACAACCGCCCAAAATTCGATACATGTATGATACATTTGTATACATATACATGCATATATTATATAGATTACTTGTATTGTATTTTAAAATTACTTTTGATGATTAATATACTTTCGAGTTTTATTATAATTTCACTGTGTAAGGGTTTTCTTGGGAAAAAAAAAGGTTTCCTTAATAACAAATTCTGAAACTTTTTAATTATTTATTTCTTTGTTAAGAAACATAAAATAAGAGGGGGGAAAAAACTCAACTTTTCCATCTGCCATCGTCTCCTCTCTTTTTCAACAACACTGATTATCAACTATTGTATTGTTCATGCTCTCAAATTTTTTTAATATAAAATACCTATTCTATTATTTATGTAATATATGTTTTAGTACCTGTTGTACCATGTCGTGTAGTATCCTATTAGTGACAAGTAAAACATAATTTAAATTGATAATGACAATTTCTAGATTAGTAAGCTTCCAGTAATGTTCTTTTAGATTTTTGCTTATGATTTTAACAAAAAAACTAGTTAACCTAGAATTACTACGGTTAATTATAGTTGTTGCCCACCAAAAGTTAGGACCGAACTCGTATGTGGATTGGCATTGAAATGACCCCTAAACCCGTCCAGCACGCCTCAGTTGCTTCCTTGATGGTTATATTATACCACAAATGTGAATGTGAATGGTTAGTTATCGTACATTAACGAGATAAATCCTTTAATAAATAGAACAGAAAATAGAAATAGACTAATTATTTAATGTTATAATAAACTATGCAAAATCACATACTCAGTCAAATCTTACTTACAGATATACTCTAACTTTTCTAAATTTAATTACTCTATTTCAAAATGAATCTAATGAGCCAAGTTACCCAAATTCACAATTAGCCCAAAAAATATCTAAACAGATATGAAAACTATGAACCGTTTAAACAGATATGAAAACTATGAACCCTTTTCAACCAATAGCCACAGTTTCAACATTTTGTTCTCTATTATTTTCCATAAATGTGAAACAATGACTCATAGGAAGAGGAAATGAAAGTACTTTCAGAAGTAACAAGGCAGAACAAAATGAACAGGATCCAGAAGGTTGCTACTAAACTCTGTTTTCACTTGCTTCGGTAGTTTAGAATATAAAACATACAGGCTAAGCCAGTGCCAAGGAAGAATAGTACCAACTAGTCTGTTACACTGCTGATATGGGCTTAACCTTCTCTCTCAGGAATTGCAATATGTGTTCACGTTTCCAGTTGTCCACTCTGCACAGAGAAACATCAGCCAGAGCTATTTTTAAGAAGGTGCAAAAAAATTAAACATAATATTTAATTTAAATATTTCAAAACATCGAATACAAGGCATGAACTAGTGGATTAAATGACCCTCCCATACACACACCATTAGCTAGGATCAGCCGTGCTAAAATCTAGAAATGAAAATATTCAAATGAAGTTCAGAAACTTAACAATATTAATCTAAGGCATATGCAACTCCACTGCGGCCATTTTTACCTCCACTACGACCATTTTTACCTCCACTACAGTGGAATCAACTCAGATCCAGTAGTGATGATTCAAAGTATAAAAAGTTCAAGTATAGGTGCATGTTGACATCGGACACTAGTACACTACAAAACTTGGACCAATAATTTGGACAGTCCTCTTGCTCCTACTCTATTCCTCTAGGTTGGGAAGAGAGAAAAAGAATATAAATACTAGCTTCGACTGGATGGGGCCATATACGACGCTATGTAATTTTAACACATTAGCTTAAATGCTTAACAAGGCCAACTGGGCCAACTTTTTCAGCAATTGCAGGTAAACACCACAAGTCAATAAATGAAACTCACCTTATGGTCTCCTTATGTTCTCCATCATCATCCAACATGATCAACTTTGGTGGAGAATTATATGCATAATGAACCTTCACAGATGGGAACTTTTCCTTCTCTTCTTCAATGAAACCAACAATTTCAGGATAGAAAACCAGTTTCCTCATGCAAACCTCTAGAACTGCACCAGAATAAATAACCTGCAATTTCACTGGAGAGTTGGTTACAAAATTCGTTCACTTCTACGAAATAAGAACCGAACCCTATAGAAATTAGATTGTTAGCAAAATCAGAGGACTGCTTCAATATTTTAATCAATAAATTAACCATAACACGTGTTAAATGAGCCAAAGAATTTCTATGTGCAACCAAATTGAATTAGACTATCGTATACAGTTGCAACCATAATAGGGAGGAGGGGAAATTACTCTATTATTGGTGATTTTCCCATATTCAGCATATTTCAACCAGACCTCTCATTTCAAGCAATTGCAACACTTTTGTCACATCACTAAAGAATATCTAACTGATAGAATGAACTAAATTTAATATTGTTTTCAAAATTCCCATGAACTGCATGGCCTCAAAATAAGCTGGCAATGGAAGTACGGAAATTAGATGGCATTCATACCTTGCTCATGGAGTCATCAGAATCTTCTGTGCAACACTTGTTACAATCAGATACCAATTCTGTAGTCAACAAGAAACAGTTATACTTCGTATTAGATAACCATTTCATATGTATTCTTTATCACATGAAAGAAAAGATTTCATTATTAAAGAAAAGCAAAATGAAGCACCGCCAACTACCTGATCTAGATATCAACACAATCAGTAAAATTCAAACCGAAAAATAAACTTGGCATAACATCATCATGGTGTGAATTATTTCACAAGGTGATTATAACGAGCGCACATCGATGCAGGACGAGCTTGTGGGACTTGGTTAGAACAATATAAAGGCTTTGGAATCCCATGGAAAGAAAAGAGTTTTAGAAGTTGTATTTTAATTAATTTTCTTAGTTTATAATTTTGGTAGTTATTTTATCATAATCCAAGTTAGGTTGGGAAAGTTGTTTAGGAGTACTATAAATATGGATGTATTCTAGTATTTTTGATACCTTGAAATAGAAGAATTTTGAGTTTTGCATGAGAATTAATTGTGTAAAATTTATACTCATCTCCAGACCCGACGCCCATTAAAACCCCCTCCCCCCCAAAATAAATAAAAAAATTCTCTTCCACATGTTTTCAAGCCATTGATAAAAAAAAAGATTACTATCTTATCTGTTGGTTGATTACATCCTAACTACTAATGGGCCTCCTAACTGCTTACGCATGGGGGCAGGACAAAACTGAAGCAGCATCCCAAGCTCATTCACATTTCATTGAATGTCTAGCAACCAGCATCCTCAACTTTTCTCGGTACATATGAATATTCCATAATCTTCTGAATGATTTAAGAGTAGGAATATAAGAGAACTAGAGAACCCCAATTTAAGACAAAAGATTTAGGAGTAACTAAAAAGATCAAAGAGAAGAATATAATATGTGTGAGAGAAAAAAGATAGAAAAAGAGATAAAACCGATCAACTAATCAAATCAATGAGAATCTTCAGCTTTCATTATCTGAATTAAAAAGTTCTTTTTTTTTTATACCTTTTATTAGTTTTTAATTTTATGAAAACTGAGTTTTAAACAAGAAAAACCAGCGAAGAAGAGAGAACAGAAATTGTTGTAAGACCTACGTCACTACGAAGTGTAAGAAATGGAAGAGAAAGACGAAGTAGGAAGAAAGTAGAAAGTGTTTTTCCGTCATAAAGTTGTTGTCGCCCTTAAAACCAAGTACAAAATAGTTAAAAGACCTAGAGAAAATGGCCATAAAAAACCCTATATTCCATCTCCATAACCCTAGAAGAACTCACTGTTAATCAGGCAATGTAACAATATTATATTCTTGGGATTCCATTTTAAGTTCTCAAGGGTCTAGGATGCATCAATGCCCTCTCGTTTGGAAGATTTGATCTTGCCATGTAGATACCCCTTTTTCTCCTCCCTCCCCATACTGATTGAGAAATGGCTAGCAAGTCTTTTGAAAAGAAACTAAAATTTTGATTTTATTAAAAATAAAAAATAATAAAATAAAAATTATAAGTCTCTCCTTTCACAAGTTCATAACTGTCTCTCTTCATAATTGCTTAAGTTGATGATAATGATAGTGAAGTACGGAGAAGCTAGTAACGAATCGCTGTTTGGTTGTGTGGTATACTGGTATACAGGTCAGTTTTGAATGATTAGGTGAATTTGTGGTGTTGATAAATCATTGAGGTTGTGATCAAGGGTAGCAATTAAGGGAACTATAAGCAAAAAAGTCTTAAGACGTGGATATAGGAAAGTAATAATAAGACAATAAGTAGGTCAGCAAATGACTTGAGCTGTTTAAGAATAGTTTGGTGTACTGGATTGGTTAGAGTTCAGTTCTAGCTTGCTTCTAATGTGAAAAAAAATTCAGCCACTCAATGATGATCCACACTTGTACATTTAAGAATTTAAAGAAAACTATTCACACCCACACTCATTAACAAAATATATATATATATATATATATATATATATATATATGGAATAAACACAATGCTAAGGTAAGCTCACTCACTCTCTCTAGAATATAATGTCCCTCATATCAGTTGATGCATGTACTAATTCCTACACCAGAGGGTTCCTGCGGCGGCTACGGCCATCGGGTCACCGGTTTGTGGTAGGCCACATTTATCCGGTGACAACCTCATGAAGTGTCATGGCGTTAACACCTAGCATCTACACTTTCCTAATTCAATTAACAAAAATATCAGTTAATTATTAAACGAAGCAGATGAGCCAATCACTCCAAAAACACTAACATTACAATATAAAAAACTAAAATTTCAGAATCTTCATACAATTCTCAGTCAAGCTAATTGGCCACTACATGTTCCCATCGGTAACACCAATTTTTCCTATTGAAAGCAATTCTAATCATAATTAACGAGATAATACCAAACAAAATCAACCAAAACAGACAAATCAAATCAAATATGCTCTAATCATCAAAACATCATCTTTATATCAGCTCAACTTTATGATCAAATATTTCAATTTGATGGATCCCAAGAATTCCATAAAAGATCAGAGAGCGAGAGGAGTAACTCAGTTACCTTGGTCTTTGACGTACTCGGCAAAAGAGTTACAGTCGGAGCAGAGAGCAAGACCCGTAAACCCTAAATTCTCACATTCTTTGGAGCTCAGCTGTTGTGCTCTTGACACCACCAACATAAACAACAAGGCGTAGATCGACGCATACATAATACCCATATCTCCTTCTCCTTCCCCGCTTCCTCTCTCTCTCCTTTCAAAGAACCATCTCACGGGGTCAGTCAAACTTATATTCCATTAAAAGGAAGCAAAAATATCTATTAAAAAAATAAAAAAGGATATGTCTCAAATATATTTTTCGCATACACCAAGAAAAATTGATACTTCCGAGTAGTTTTAGTCACGAAAATAATAAGTTGACTCACTTTTATACGAGTGAAATTTTATAAAATTATTAATTATTTTTTAAAAAATATTAATTTTTTAAAAATAATTTTAATAAAAGAAAAGAGTATAATAATAAATTACACTCGAATACTTTTGAATCTAAAATAATTTTTATATAATTTTAGCATTTAAATATGTTATTTAAACATTTTTATAGGACAAAATTTTATTGTACTTTAGGGGCTAGGAAACTAGAAATAAAAATATATATTAGAAAAAATGTTACTTTAGATTTCTCCCTTGCTTTCACTATCTGTCTACGGTCTACCTCTACAATTTGTTTATTTTATTTCTAATTTTCCCTTTTCCGCGGTAAAATTTGGAAAGATGGAATTACTTTGAGTTTTCTTCTTCATTGACAGATCCAGAAACCAAATGTTACCTGCCTTGATGAAAGTATACCTTATTCCTTTGTTACAACTCTTCAATGTTCAATATTCCAGTCTCCAAAAATACTAATTCTTTGTTGTGTATTGGTTTGGAGAACGTTATGCAAAGTTTTTTTTGGTACTATTAATTCATTATAATTAGGCTGCGTTTGAATTGAAATGATAGAATTGAAAAATGAATAAAATAATTTTAAAGTATTTTAAATATATATTTGATTGTTGGTGAAAGCGAGTAATGTATAGTAAAATTAGCATACATATCTATTCTATTGGAATATATTTTATTTTACCATCTCTTATATGAAATATAAAATAAAAAGAATGAAATTAATTTTCATTCTATTGGAATAGCTTATCCTCCAAAATGATCATATAATACATTATTTATTATTATATTCTGTCTTTCATTCTATTCCCTCAGTTTAAACTTAACAAAACTTAACTCATGTAATTTATGTTTATTTAACAAAAAATTATTCTATGCACCTGAAGCATGTATAGTTTATTTCTCCCTTCACGTGTATGTGGAGCCTTATGTGGTGAAACTTATAAAGGACCCACATACATGTGATAGGAGGAGCATACTATTCGTCATGTTCTAAGAGCATGAAATAATTTCTTTTATTTAACTGCACACTTGTTCAACATACATAACACAGCTCTATTTGTTTAGAGTTACCAGCATACATGACTTGTTCTTTCTATTTCAATTGCAAAGCTTCAGTCTATTTTCAACTTTCAAGTATATATGGAATTTCAAACTTCAGGCACAAACTATTTTTAAGCCGAAAGATGTCAATCGTTTTAGACTAGGGTTAAAGAAATTACTTCGGCACTCCTTGGTTGGAGGGTCATGCCTTTTACTTCGGCAAAAATGACAAATAATCTCATGTACTTGACGACTTTTCTGTATTTGATAACTGAAATTTAAAAATATACAATCAACCCACTAAACTAACTAAAATGTTATAATTACACCATTTTGTTATATTAATTAGATATCCGTTTATTTATTTTTTCTAGAAGGCATTTTAGAAAAAAATAAATGCAAAAAAAATACATAAAAAACAACCACCACGTGAGATCAACTGATATATCACGTAAAAAAATTAAAAATTTTATCATTTTCTTTCCCTCTCTTCTCTTCTTCATCTTCAATCTTTCTAGTTTTTAACTTCATGACTTCTTGGGGTGGACCCAACTCCTTGGTTCAGTGAGATCAATTTTAAAAAAAAAAATCATAAAAAAATAAAAATATAGTAAAATAAATAACAAAATTAAATAATGCTTAAATATTATTTATAATAATAATTTTTGAGACTTTATTGCTTGAATTTATAGCAATAATACTATGATAGCCTTATTTTGAATAATTAAAAAATATCATACTCAATGTAAATTATTAAACAATGAGAATGATAAAGTGACAACGTAGATAAAAGTTTAAGATATTTAATAAACTTTAATCTAAAATTTTATATTTTAACTAAACAGCTTATTAAAAAAAAAAAATTCTGAAAATTCAGTGATGTCAATTGAGGAGGCCCCTAAGGTGGATACGCCCATGATGACTTCAGATCTAACCTACCGCCGAATCCAACTATGAATAATCCAAGCCACTTTTAAAATTTAATAATCATTTGAAAATGAAATCACATGAATCATAATCCATCTTCAATAAATTCCTGTAAATGTAGATCTAAACTCAGAATCACAACTTTTTTCATTATATATACACACACATATCCCTCCCTCTTTATCCATTAGTAATCCAAAGACCTATCTCTATATCTCATCACATCAGCCATGATTTTATCGAAAATCATTATTCACAATCCTTCCATCTTATGAAATTATTGGAATGAAAATTTTGAAATATTCCCCAAATTGATTAGTGATTGCAGAAATTTTAAGGTAATAGATGATAAATATAGGCTTTGTAGTGGTGGGAGATTTGTGATTAAGGATTTAGGGTCATGAAATTAAACTCAGAGGAAGAAGGAAGCAACCCAGATGAAGAACTTAGGAAGAGAGAGAAATAATAGGAAAATAAAAGATAGAAACATCAAAATTTATTCTTCTTTTTATAAACTCTTGTGTGGCTGCCAAATCATTGGCCACTTTAGTAAATCTTTTGTTTTATCTTTTTCTCTTACTGTCACGTGTGTAAATATGTAATCCAATCTAACGTCCGTCCAATTAATTTAACAAAATTATGTAATTACATATTTTTAATTAATTTAGTGGGTTGATTACATATCTTTGAAGTTTAGTTATTAAATACTATAAAAGTGCCAAGTACATTTTAAGGTCTGTATTCTCACCTTTCACCAGTGCAATGAAAAAATCTCGAATATTGATCATAGCCCTTACTAATTCCTTGCTCCGATTAGAACTTGAAAAACTCAGAAAAAGAAATGACATCCAATTGACCATAACTGAATCATGTCCTACAATAATCAGTATATCACAATGCAACTTGCCCTCAAATTTAAAGTAACTCCAACATTCACACCAAAATTTCCTACATTCACACCATAAAAAAGGAAACCAATAAAGAAGGGGTGGGGTGGGGTGGGGTGGGGTGGGGTGGGGTGGGGAGGGGAGGGGAGGGAGGGAGCCGAAACAAAAACAAAAAAGAATATGAACAAGTAACTAGTATTTAAAATATGAACCAAAAATATTACGACAACAGAGAGATAAAATGTATTTTGACCCAATTTTCATTGCATAAAAAGTACAACAGCACACCTTTCAACCCAATTTTCACTGCACAAAAAATACAACAGCACACCGCTCGTTCTCTATCTAGGAGATAGGGTGCAACTATACACATAATACATAATTAACAATTTTCACGAAAAAAGGGATTTAGTTCCTCTAGACACGAATGATACAAGTGAAAAGGGAAAAGTTACAAGAAAGTTGATAAGCAAACCAACTTAATATGCATTAAATTTCTATGTATTCTCTTGAATATTCAAGCTAGGGGTGACAACACCGTCAATGTCAAGGGTAGAACTCTTCGACTTGATATATGTACGGGCAACTTCAAACATCAACTCCACCTCTTTCTTATACTGCATTGTGTACAGATCAAATATGTTTCATATTAATATTTAGTTTATCATTGTAATCTTTATCTAGCATAATTCTTATTATTATTATTATTATTTGCTAAATAACAGAGTTATTTTTTCAACTGAAGGGCAAAAAAATAAGTAAAATACATACCTCGTTCACGGCACCGGATTTAATTTTAGATTGCATAATCAACCATTTCTTAAAATGTGCACCTGTTGATATTAAGAAAGTTCCCTACTCAATATGTAACTGTAAACTACTAAATTTAATATATACAACATAAAGTCATGCATAATGTAGCCATGCAAACATAAAGTTATCTCTTAATATATGTACATGTGTTTTTGTGTGTGTGTGTGTGTGTGTGTGTGTGTGTGTGTGTGTGTGTGTGTGTGTGTGTGTGTATATATATATATCATAGAAAAGTTGGCTACGGACTCTTTCAACACATCTTACGCTGTCCAGCAAAAAATCAGATGGACGCAATTTAAAATATAAAAAACAGGATGCATATGTGATGTGTCCATCACTTTTCACCATTATGATGCTTCAAGCCTTCCACAACATTATGGTATGGAAGGTACCACATTATATAAGTGTTTTTTTATAAAGGGAGGACGGAGGAGGGAGAGTTGGGGTGTGGGACACGTGTTGTAATCAGAGCAGAGAGACTTAGACATCACTACAATGAGCTCTGGTAAAAAATCAGCTTTTCTTCTTTGAACTATAATATAGGACCAAGAGATCAGAGAGAGAAAAAATATATTAAATTGTAGAGAGATATAGAGAGAGGAGAGGAGAGGAGAGGAATGGGTGAGGGGGTTTTGAAGAAGAGAGAGAAACCCTCCCTAAAAAAGAGGGAAGAGGGTAAGAGTTTTTACAAGGAAACTCTCTTCAATTCAAAGAAGAAAAACTGATTTTTTTTACAGTTGATGGTGCATACGTGTGTTTGAGAGAGAGAGAAGATGAGGAAGAGAGAGAAATAAACCGTAGGGGTGGGAGAAATGGCAGAGGTCTTAAGGAATAAACCTCATGGTTGCTGGTTCCAATCCCTATATTTAAGGACACACTTGCCTATCATCAACAACAACAATAATAATAATAATAATAGTGTGCCATGATTAATATGTGGAGTAAAAAACTGTTAATTCCCGAGGAAACTTACCCACTTTTATATCAATAGTGCATGAGGATTCGGAGGTGGTCTCTACAGACCATCTACAGTGTATCTGGTGCAACAAAGATATCAGTACATAAAAGGATAAAAGAGAGAATAACAAATAGAGTTAAATACTTGCATAGATAGGTGCCGCAGAAACCACTCTTAACACTCGTTCATTATTAACAACAAAGAGTGGCATTGATGATTCTATATTCACCAAACTAATACTCATTTTATGATGGTCATAATTCTGCTTATAATCAAAAGTGGAATAACTTTTCAGATAAACAAGTACAGGTATACTGATTCCTTCAAGTTTACAATTACTTTGAAACGTATACTTCAAACTCAGTCATTGATAAAGTGACAAAACTAAGTTTTCTACATGTGAGTGTGCGAGTGCGAGGGTGTGTGAGGGGGCGAGGGCAGGGCCGGGTGTGAGGAGGGGGAGAGATAAAAAGGAGGAGTGGGAGAGATAGGAGGGGAAAAGAATTTCACATTTTCTACTGCATCTTCTATTCAACAAGCGTTAAATGTGTAAAAGAGATGTTACATTACATCAATTTGGTTCAAATTTACAATAACCTTCCAAATTTCACCTTTAATGCTAAATTCTCCAAGATCCTCGCCAAGTCAAGACAGTGACTTAGATTAATCATACAATAGGTGAGTAATAAAGTTGTCCATTATTTTAAATCATATGAGCATATAATCTAGATCAAAATGGAAGTTAGGCCGAGAAAAGTTGACAACACTCGGTGTTACGGAAAAGCATTTTGTACCTCAAAGAAAGATCCAAATGGAACATCATGTGGCTGTTGTACAGTCTCAAATACCTGATGAAGGATAATATAGGATGTCAAATTATGGAGATGGTTCAACTGATGCAAAACAGCAAACAGAGAAATCAATATGAAAAACATAATCACTGGAAATTATTCTCCATAAGAAATGAGTTAGTAGTTGAACCAGTGTTTTCTTGTCTGGGGAGAAAACAGCATGCTGCCACTCGGTCATTGCAGTATCTGGAGGGCACATAGGACTGTTACAGAGAGATCTGAATTTAATTTCTCTGACTTGACCATCATATTCACCAGCAGCATGCCACTGACCAATCTAAAAATAGCATAAAACAATATAAGAAACTTTAGATCACTCTGCAGCCAGTTGTAGGAAGAATAGAAGTTTTCCCTGGCATATATCTTAATACATATCTGCTATAAAAATATTTTAATGCGAAAACTTTGTCTACTAAAAGAAAAACAAATACACAGGAGAAAACCAGAACACATCTTGCATATGAGAAGAAAAGGAAAAGTTACTACATAAAAGCCTTCCAATCACATTGTTTATTAGACAGCACAACTCCAGTAACACCCAGAAGTCAGCCCAAAGGGAATCCATTAAGCCAATCATCTAATATATCTTTAAAGGAAAACACCATACTTCATCATATAGACACCTGCACTTGCACATATAGCTTTCCCTGTTTCACATATACTTTTGTAATAGATTTGAAACTTTATAATGCTTTAAGTGAATTTATTGTGCATTCTGGAATTGTTTATGGGGTAATCTTTTGTGTACAATTTAGAATCTTTAAATTGAATATATGCTTTATAGTATATACAAATATAAAATAAAAATTAGATAAATAACATCGCTTAGGTGCTAGGCACCCCCTATGTCACCAAGGCCAGCCTAGTAATATTTAGAAAACTGCCTTCAGACCTATTTTTGAGTGTCATGATCAAGATGTCACACAGTTCAAGGAAAAAATTATTCTGATGTGGTCCACATGTTTTGCATCCAATTAAACATCGGATTTGAATTGCTCTTATACCCATGACACTAATTTAAGTCTTTTCCTTATACACATCTTTTCCCTATACATATATAACCACAGAGATTCTAGGCAAATTCACGTTACGTGTTACTCCATCCGTTCCAATATAGTAGTCTACTTTGTCAGATATATCAATTACAAACTATAATACATGCCGACACATGTATAACATATAAATACTACATCTCATAAAAGCAAATTGAATTAACACATGCCAGAGGCCAGACATATTTAAAAAATAGCACTACAGCAGAAAGTAAGACAGTAAATACTAACAAAATGTGTAGGATTGCCAAGTTATAAACAATATACAATATGATAAGACCAATTGCACACATCTGGTACAAAATTCAACCCATGCTCAAGCCAAATAGTTTGACAACAAGAAACCTTCAGCAAAAATCATCCCCTATTAAGCTGAGCTCATCTAATAGAAACTCAGCCGATCTTGGACTGATTCAACCACCTCTGACTACCCTAACAGACCAACACGCAAGTGTCCAAAATACTTCAGAACTATAAACATATAAAAAATAAAAGAAGTGGTGGGACATCCTTAAAAAACAAATAAAATATGAAATGATCATAATCCAATTCAAAGGTCCCAAAGGAGATTGGCAAAGAAAGAAACCATCTCTCTTTTCCACACCAAACACTTGTACCATGTATTACGTCAGAGAATGGAGAAATTCTCAACTAGCAGAAATTTCATGAGAAATAACCACAACAAATTTGCGACTACAAAGACAGATTTCACAGCTTCTGCAGTCGGTGTTTGCGCGGCTTCAATTCGAATTTTTAACAGAAACTTTCTGACCACCTCAACCATAAAAGCAAGTATTCAAGCTCCAGAGTTATGAAATTCTTCAGAGTGAACTATGAAGCAAAGCATCTTTGACCACATATATGTAACTTGAAAGGAAAAGATATTATTAAACTATGATGATTTTCGTCTTTTGAAACTTACGGTAAGATTAGTATCCTTTCTGATTGAGCGATATTCTTTTGTAAAACTGGAACTGTCATTGAACAGTAACTCAAAACATTGATCAGCTGTGGTTGGAAAAACACCCTGGGAGAAAATAGTCAAAATACCCATCTCTGATGTAACCACACATTATAAGATATTAAATTGTAAGACGTAGACCATAGATTAGATACATACATTGTATATACCAACAAGAACATCTTCTTTGATGAAAGGCTGCAACTTCCCAGACGTTGGCACACTTTCTTTAGGAATCTTAACCTGCCCTTCAACGCTTTTGAAGGAGCTACTATGTGCGCGAAGTGCTGACTGTTCTTTCTCCTGTGTACCAATACAAACACATCAACAAAGTAGTAGGCAGTGGATACAGAAGCAAATCCTTGCAGAATAACTGCAGCAGCACTGCTTGACTTGGCATATTCACGTTATTGTACCAAAAGCTATGGTAACTAGTTAGCCAGGGGATTTCATGCCTTTTATTATATTATTTTAAACGAAGTTATTTAGTAATGTAGAGATTTTTCCTAGGATTTAATAGCATTAGAAATAATAAAACATACAACCCGAACAAGATCGGCTTTAGGTGGAAAGGCCCTTAAATATATATTGCTAGTCTAGTTAAACATATATCGTAGTTTAATCAAATGTGGGGTGAGTGATTCTAGCATGACTATCCTGGTTTCAATTGTGAATTGGTTAGAATTAACAGAATTGAAGAAGAAACAGAAGAAGAGAGAGCTAAGAGTTCAAAAGAGTAGGGGAGGAAGAACGGGGATGAAGAAGAGAAAGAAAATAGATCTGGGGAAGGTAAAGAGATAATGATGGAGAGGAAAAGAAATATGATTAATAGAAAGAAGTTTCAAATGCATTCATCATAACATCCTCAGTACAGAAGGCCCCCTTTTATAACCTACTAATTAACAAAAGATAACTACTACCCTTATTCTACTAACAACTAGAGAACTAGATAATTAGATAACTACTATCCTTGTCTATCATCTACTAACAATTAGACAATTGTTATCTTACAAACAATCAGATAATACAGAGTTGAGTAGATCCCGCATGACTAATCTATCATACACATTGGATTTATTTGACCACTGTGTTATTTAATACTCTTGAAGAATTTCCCTAACATGCAATGTGACTTTAGTTTCAAGAACTTTAGAGTTTTCCTTGCTCAACATCCTTTTTAAGATTTTTGCTTTTTGTTCTCGAAAAACTTTAGGATCAAAAAGTTAATTGCCCTTGCTAGCTCCTCAGTTTTTCAATAGTTTTTAATGTAATTCATAAAACATTAATAAAAGAAGATATGCAATCCACTCTTAAATGACTACTATTCAGCAACTTAATAATCGCCAATAATTAATAATTCTCGAAAACCAACTTCGTTCTATGGTGATTGCCAAAAAAATTGTTCCTACTGTTGAGCATTAATAGTTTTATTATTAATCAATACATTTTCAAACAAGAAAAACTCTACCTTATTAATAACGTGCCTTTAAAATTATAATGTTTAATACAAAAAATATAGTTAAAAATCAAAAACATTGAAGAAATAACTTTGTTAATAATTAAATGAGTGTATACTTAAGGTCTTATTTCCAACTTTTTCCGGTGTAGCTAGAGTTGTTTTCCAATATAAGTAGACAAAATTAAAGGGAAGTATTAGAAAAATAGGACCAAAAATAGTTTGAAAAATGAAATAGGACAATTTAAATGGGACAAACCGAAAAAGAAATCAGGACAAATAAAATGGGTCGAAGGGATTAATTTTTAATTACTGAATATAGGCAGTAAGGTTTGCCTAAAAACAGGAGTGGGTTTATATAGAGATTTATCCAAATTCCAAAGAGGCAAGGCAGCTCACTCAAAACCCGAATGAGGTAAAGTACATGTTACATTTTCAAAGTAATGAAATTTGCATACAAAAAGTCACATAATTATATACAATAAAGAAAAAAGTTGCAAGCACAGAAATCAGACCTTCTTCTCAGCTTCTAACATTGCGTGGTAGTTATTTACTAGACGTTGTAAACCTCTTAATGCATTATTTCTGTTCCAAAATGATGCAAACATATATCTCACCCTACCTGAAAATGGAGAAACCGAGAAAGGTAATATTGCCATTAAAAGATGTCTGAATTTATGCTATAATAGAAAATTTTAGGCAGATAGAGATACAAATGTCAAGTAGATACGTGTGCACAAAACTACTTCCCACCTATGTTATTATACTAATGGAACACTGGCCTTGGTGTTCACTCTCCTCTCCATTTGAAAACTTGCAAAAAGATGTTGAGAAGAGAAGCAACAGTGGAAAATGAAATGTAAGGACCCTAAGGGTAGAACACGTTATGGAACCCTAAGGGTGGAACAGATTATGGAATGCATGATGGTTCGCAGGTTGTTGGCGATTTGTGACTCTAATTTTGGGACAAGAGGCTAGGATTGGGGTTTTAGATGGGTAAAATCAAACTATACCAAGCCTAAGCTCTGTTACCAACTTGATTCAGTACTAGTCTGCTGAGGGTGGACTTATTGTCCCCCATTTATTATATCCTTTCTTCTCTATTAATAAAATTTCTTCTTTTATCAAATAAAATCAGTATATGGTTTAGATTTAGAAAAGGCTTAGAATATAGATGAAGTATGAGAAAGAATGTCTAAAATCTTATCCACACAGGGACTCCATACAAAAAACACAAAAAAAGCACAAAGCTTCAATCTCAAATCAATAATAATTTAACTCTCACAAAATAACTGAGATTATAACTACATCTGTTTATATAGAAGACAGAAAACCATAATTCTATTATATATTAAGTAACCTAATTAAATAAGGAAACTCCTGATAATAATCTACTATTATAATTAAAACTTCTATAATAATCTATAAAATATAATAATAGATAATTTGCTATTTTATCTTTAAACACTTAACAATGACATTAATTAACCCTTTAGCTTAATCTGCATCAGCAGGTAGCACGAGTAAAGCGGGAGAGGAGATAGATAAACAACAGGCTTCCATTTTTTAGGAGTTGAGAAGAAAACAAAAGAAGGCAGAAATTAAAACTATTGTAGCCTTACTTCTTGAAACACATGAAACAAGTCGGGGAAATGGATAGTATGAAAGTCTTATTAATGAAATTTTCTCCTCTTCAAATCATCCTACTTTAAAAGAGAGTTTTGAGGAGAAAGCCGAATTCTTTTAACAAATCTCTCTACTTTCCTCGTTATACATCAAAACACAAAAGAGAGTCACTATTTCTTCTTTTCTCTTCTTTTCATTTTAAATCACTACATTCAAAAGCTTTGTTAGTGGAAGGCCTCGTTCCAGGGTGTCAACCAATCAAGCAGCCACAGCACCAACTTACTCATCTAAACAAAGGAAAACATAAGACAAAAGACAGTCTACAAACATTGCTAGAGCAAGAATAAAAGGGTGAATCTCATCTAAGAAAAGGAAAACTTGAAACAAAAGCCAAGTTACAAGCATTGCTACTGTCAAGAATAAAAGGGTGAAATTTAACCCTTTCATTCCAATATAATTTTCCAATTCCAAATTTCTCTCTGTATGCAGGAGAAAACCATTTAAGGAAATAAAAAGCAATTAGACCTATTGATTTAATAACTAACCATCAGGACTTCCCAAAGGAGGTACGCCATGCCCACCAGCACCCATGCAAAGAACTATTGTAATAGCTGGATTAATTAATGCATGCTGGCTCCTCCTTATCTGAATGTTAGACATAATGAGACTCAGAACCTTCTAAGTGGCATAACACAAATATAAACTGACCAGCACTGTAAAGAGAAAGGATCAGACACAGGAATGAAGCTACATACCTCGTCTATATCTCCGATCGGTATAATCACCTGTTAAAATGAAAGTAAACATACGGTCGCCGATGAGCAGACTTACAAAGTGAGCCAATATATATTACAGTAAATCTGAAAGTAAGGCACGATAACACAATATGACATCTGACTGAGAATTTGACATCCAAATTCTGGAAGGACAAGAAATCCTCCTAAATTAAAAAAACAAAATATAAAACGTAGAAAAGGCTAAAAATCAATGGAACAGAGTCCACCAACGCTGAACATTTGATTGAGCCGAGGAACTAAAGCAAACCGTGTCTGAGAACCAAAGGGGTGCAAAGAAAACCACCCTATTTCACAATTCCCCTCTATATCAACCTCCCAACAAAACACACCCAGAAAACCCCAGGGTCAAAGTTACTGGAAAGCACTACTTCTATAGCAACAAACTTCTCGCAAGTAGCAATTCCCTAACCTATATTGGCTAAATTTTCTCAATTCAAATAAACAGTAAACCCCCTACCAAAATTGTTGAGAAAATAGACAAGACTTGTTGAAATCAACTTTAACAGTAAATGTCAATTCCAAAATACTGAAACTTCTATACTTCTCATGCCTTTCAAAAATGTACTGGCTTGGTGGGTGACATCTGTAATTACCTTCTTTGACAGAGCTATTAGCCAATCACACATCTGTGACCAAGCACAATCCAAAGAAAACTGAGGAGAACCTTCGCTAGTCTCAAAAACAAATTATTAAACTCTAATTTTCCCAAAAAACAATCTTGCTTAAAAAGTAAGATGAATGACATAATCTTGAAATAAACATGGCTAAATTAGCCATGAAGCAGAAGCCTTTCTTGATGAGTATTAGAAGCTATCATTCTTCATCTCTCTTTGATTATCTTTCTGAACAGTTAATTATTAAGAGACTTTAAATCCTCTAATTAATCGATAATCCCTTTACTGCTGTGTCCGTTTATATGTGTGCATGAAAAAAATGGGCGCCCTTTTGTCCGACTTGTAATATCCAAGAAATTTGTAAATGATTATATTAATGAAATTAATGAATTACTTGAAAGATTATTTGTGTGCTCATACATTTATGTATTGTGTGGTAAGCATTAACAATTTAATTAAATATGTGATAGATAATAATGTAAGTGATGTTGAGGATGAACTTAATTAATTTAATTTATGTAATATGTCTTGTGTGGTATAATTGTTAAGATGGACTAATTAATTAATTTATGAAGGTAATTGTGAGATGATTAAATAATGTCATGGAGTAATGAGAGTAATTAAATTAAGCCCAATGTGAATATTAAGAGGTCACATGAATTAATATGACATAGCCCAACATGTTTGTAATTAAAGTCCATGTATGTATGGATGGCTAAAATTAATTAATTAGCCCAATAGAAATACTTGGTCATGGCCCAATGAAACTTTAATTAATGACCCTATGGAACCTAATCCAATTTGATGCTAGGTATGTGCATGTATAAATAAAGGTGTGTATGTGATATGTATATATATATATATATATATATATATATATATACACACATGTCATGCACCCCCCCCCCCCACCCCCCACCCACCACCCACACACCCACACACACAATAACCTACATGCTGGAAATTAAATGCAAAGGGTGCATGTGTTGGTAATAATGATGAAAGACATGGTTTTAAGCCCTAATTTAAGAAAATTTTGACAACACTTCACCAAATCCTTCTTAGCCAATGGATAATGCATGCTTGGGGGATATTAGCACTCCTATAAATAGGACCTCTTAAATTTATTTTCAAAATTTACTTGCATTTTGGCTAAGTGTGGTATAGAGAGAGTAAGAGGGAAATTGAGAGAAAAATAAGGAAATCTTGAAGAACTCTTGCAAATTATTGGTTCAAGTGTGATCTAGTAAAGAGGAGAAGGTGGAAAACTATCTTAAGTTTATTCCAAGGGAAGGAAGGCTAGTAAAAGGTATAAACTCCTAACTTTTAAAAATTTTATAAGTTAAACTTGTATACGGTAGTTTATAGTGTAAAATGCATGTTTGGGTGTGGGAGATCTTGTGTTGTGGAATCATGAAGGATCCGAAGGTATAAGGATGGCTTTGTGAAGGAGAGTATGTGTTTCGTATGTCTTCATATATGTTTTATATCCAAATGAACAAAAGAAATATATATATGTATAAAAACCCTAAATGTCATAATGAAATATGAGATTTGGTATAAAATGAAGTAAAATATGTAACTCCTTTGCATGATCTAAAAATTGTATGTTATAGATCTATGAAATACGAAGATATTCCAAGCAGAACGAACAAAAACGGAGCTAAAATAAAATTATAGTGAATTTTCTTGTAAAGGATATCAAAATAGAACTCTAGCTTGAAAAAACCAATAATTTTGGTTAAATAAATATTTTTAAAAAATAATGTAAAAATTGGAATGTTGAAGAGTATTGAGTTTATGAAATAACAAAATTGATTTGAACTCATTTGGATTTAAAATAAGTAAGATATGAAGGATTGAATCAAAAAGGGTAGGAAAACAAAAAATTGAAAAAAACTTATTTTGCTTTCTGCAGGGGGCGCTGCAGAGCCGCCCCCAGTGTTATTTGGGAGCGCTGCATCGCCGATCAAAAGTCTCCGTTGACCTGGGCCGGTCAAACCGAGTCAAACCGGTTTGGTAAACTGGTCCGACCCAACCCGACCTGACCGTGAAAAAAAAAATTATTTTTAATTATAATAATTAAAAATAATAATAAACAAATAAAATAATTAACAATTATTTTATTTGTAAGTTGTTTAAAATAATAAATAAAATAAAATAATATTTTATTTGTAAAGTGATTAAATGATATTACACAAATAAAATAATACTTTAAAATTATTTTATTTGTGAGTTAATTAAATAAAAATAAAATAATATTATTTTATTGGTGAGTTAACATTAAACGAATAAAATAATGACTAAAAATTATTTTATTTGTAAGATAATATTGAAGATTATTTACATAATTAAAATAGTGTTGAAGGACTATTTTAATTATAGATTAATAATACATAAGCAATTAAAATAATATTATAGATTATTTTAAATGTGAATTAATTAGAGTCAAACAATTAAAATAATATTAAGAATTATTTTAGTTGTAACTCAATAATGAAGATGTAATTAAATAATGTTAACAATTATTTTGATTGTGAATTATTAAATGATGAACAATTAAAATAATATTAAGAATTATTTTAATTGTGTACTAATGAGGCATAATTAAATTAAAATAAGAGTAAAGGTTTCTCTAATTGGAAATTCAACAAATAAAATGATAACTTAAATTATTTTATTTGTGGATTAATAAATGATGTTCAAAGAATAAAATAATAAGTTATGAATAAATAAAGTGAGATCATTTTGTTGTGAATCATTAAGAAATGATAAAGAATAATGAAGCAAATAGAAAAATACCAAGTGTTATATTATTTGTGATAGTTAATGAATGAATGAAATAAGGAATGTGAAAGACAATAATGTATAAACAAATAATTTTATTTGAAATTATATGCGTAATGATTTGAGAGTCCAAGTTATATGGAACTTGTAAGTCAAATCTATTAGATTATTTTGTGAAGGTTAATAGAATTTACCCGTTAGACGAATATGTTGAACATAGGTTGTTCAAAGGATAAAGAATTACAGTCCGATAGAGTCGACGATCCAGGCAAGTACTTTAACTTGTACTTTTATCAATTCGTACAAGTAGAATTAATTGATGGATTAATTACTGTTTATCTATATTGCAAAGATTAAATTATTATCTCTGGAATATATCCTTGAACGATTATTCGAACCCTAGTTACGAACATTGAACATATCAATTGTTTCTAATGGTGTTGAGAAGTACATCTATGTCATTTGTATCGGCTAGACCAATAATAAGATCGATTGTTAATCAATCATATTTTCTTGAGAAAGCTATCCAAACCAATTGCCTTGGTGAGGACTCTTATAATATGCTGAGATGAACAACTACTTTACGTCGAGGAACCGACACGCGCGCGAATAGCATAGCATGTCTGAGTGTTATGCATAACATAGAGTACTTTAGGCTGATCACCTATTGTACTTGTTTATTATTGTGAATTTTCAGTAAAATACTGTTTAATTCAAGCATGTGTTCACGGTCCATAGAGACCACTCAGTTCAATTATTTATTTATTTATCTAAAAAAATTAAAATTCTTGATTTCATATATAACCTTCAGTCCATAGTGACTTTTCAACAGTAGAAATGATCATAATTAAAACTTTTGACACTTACATTCTTCACAATTCATTTATTCAATTCCTGAGCTTTTAATTATTGTTACATACCTTGTTATAAGAATCCCTACACATAAACATTTACTTTTATATACTTGCTGAGCAAACTCGTTGCTCACCCTTGCTTCCCTGAAACATTACAGTTAAGTCTGAGCAAGGAACTGGTTCAGGAAAGGACAAAGGCAAAGGCAAAATTGCTGAGTAGCCTTATCTAGACATTGTATTCAATTTTATTTGGTATTATATTAAGACTTATGTTTGTAATGGATATTTTAAGTGATGTATGTACTAGTAACGGTTGCGAGACTTGGGACGCCAATATTTATGTTATCTCAATGTAAATATTTCTTATTATTCCGCATTTAGATGATATCAGTTTGTTGTATGAATTGGATCGTAAAGTACCAGATTCGAGGTACAGGTATCTGAATTTGGGGGCGTTACACGACTTCTGAGGCATGACAATTTTTTTCTTATTGTGCCAAATAATATAGTTATTATGTATGCATCGATGTTGCCACGGGTTGAAAATATTGCAAAAATCAGGTTCATCTAGTCCTTATTAGAAAGGAATGAAATCTAGGAATTATTAACTCAAATTTCCAATGAAAATGACAAGCTAACCTTCATTTGCTTTGAAAATACATTAGAGTGGAAGCAGATGTGCCACGCAGAGACATACATACGGCCATGGTACAAAAATGACCTCTCAAGTGCACACGAATAGCTATGTTCAACAAGCTGAAACATACACGCTTAATGAGTACAGCAATAGCTTTCCATAGAGGTTCAGGGATACAAATATGTACGTCAGACTCAAAAAACCATAAACTGCAACTCATAAAATAAACATATCTGGCAGATAATGCATCACGAAACCTGCCTCATCTGGAAGAAGATCAAATATTGTCTGCAGTGGCCCAGGTTTCTGATGAACTACTGTTGGTCCTTGTTCATCCAGAGAAAACCTTCTTCGAGCCTTAGTTCCAGCGTAGCCATTCAAACCCCTAACATAAATAGTTTTATACTAGATCAAAAACAAATACAAAAAAGAAAATCTAGAAAGTGACAGTCCAGTAGAATATTTATCATGGATCTACAACACAAGCAAGGCTATCAAATCAAACAAATTTTCATCAGGCGTGCAGAGAAAGCAATGAGAAGCATAAGTTTTGATTTCATGTTTTTTCTTATTCCGCTAAAGAAGAAGAGAGCACACATTCAGACAAACTGGCACAAATGGGTATTACTTTTTTTGAACATGGTAAGACCCAATGGGTTCTAAGTAATTATTGAATGAGTAAACTGCATATTGGTATTTGCTTACCCAAAGATGATACTCTTACGTTTTCAAACTTTTAGCATACTAAAATATTTCTTTGTTTTCTACCTCTAATGCACGAATATAAACATTCTAACTTAGTGGTGAATGCTTAACCATAACATTTGCAAAAAATTATTTCTAAAACAATCAACTTGTTAATACAATTAAAATCTTCTATGAGATAATAAATATAACCACCATCCATACAAAGTTACCCTTAGCGTACCAATGATCGGCTTTCCAAGTAACATTAACACAAACGCTCAAGGGGAAAAAAAGTCAAATAAACCCGAACGGATGGAGCAATAAGAAAGGATAAAATCAGATGCAATCGAAGACGTTGAAAGAGAAATAAAAAGTAATTGGCATATCTTACTCACATAAAATAAATTTTAATATACAAAAAGCAATGTAGTATTTATCCTGTCCTGGATCGAATACCTTAAAAAAGTATCTCTAGTATATAAGAGTAATCTGCGGTAGTCGGACACTGCTCACCACAAGAAACATACACAAGCATACAATTATATATGTGGAGAATGATCCATAACAAATGGTTGCTATAAGCACTATTTTAGCAAACGCATTTTTACACCGTTGACATGATCTAAGGGTCCAAATTGAAAGTATATTTTTCCCAGTCACCGCTAAGAGTAGCGGTGGCGAGGAGGCCAAATTTTTTCCACCAGCTACTAAGAGTAACAGCTAATAGGAATTACAATCTTACCTTTCCCGCACATCGTTGTTGGTTTTTCTCCCTACCCTAGTCGCCACTAAGAGTAGCGGCTAGGAAAAAGAACTAAACGACATCGTTTAGTTCCTTCTCCTAGCTGCCACTAAGAGAGTGACGACTAGGGCAGGAAGAAAAACCACGTCGTTTTGAACATTTTTATTTCTTTCATGATTTTTTTCCATAATAAATTGCAATTAATTCCTATACGTTTTATTTGTTCATGAAAATCAGAAATTATGTACAAAACATATTCGTTACTGCATGAAGATCGTGAACAAGTAACCATATACCTCCACTACAATGCTAGTTCGGGTCATGATAGTTACAATTAAAATTAATTATTAAAATTGGATATCATATATGAACAAGAAAAAAAATGTAATCAAAATCGTGAACAAATAACCATATACGTCCACTGCAATGATAGTTCTGGTAATGATAGTTACAATTAAAATTAATTATTAAAATTGGACCCAAATATGAACCCAAAAAAAATGTAAAAGAAAAAACATATAATTTGCATGATAGTTTCGATCATGCTATCATGATTGAATACTACAATTGCCATTATGATTGAATACTACAATAACAATTTTTAAGTTAACATTAACTATATATATCATACAAGGTACTATGTTACTACATTATCAGAGAGTGACAATAAGAGAAAATTTTAATTCATTCTTTTCTTTTCGAGGGTAGTTCAAATGAAATATTCAAATTTGTGGAGATTAAAGATAAAGATTATGAAATCCAAATTAAATAAAAATAGTATTTTTATTATTCACTATACTATATATCATTGTGCGCTATTAGGATACTCCCTGTCTCCTCTCTTGAATTTGCAAAAACCAAAATACAGCTTGATTTTCATGAACAAATAAAACGTATAGGAATCAATTGCAATTTACTATGGAAAAAACTCATGAAGGAAGTTGAAAGTGTTCAAAACGACGTAATTTTTCTCCCTAAAATAGCCACCGGTAAGAGTAGCGATTACTCTTAGTGTCAACTAAGGCAAAAAGAAAAACCAATGGTGATGCGCATGGAGGGTAAGATTGTAATTCCCACTAGTTGCTACTCTTAGTACCGGGTGAAAAATGGGCCTCCCAACCGCCACTCTTAGTCGCAGTTGGGAAAAAATGCTTTCAAATTGGACCCTTAGATCATCATGTCAATGGTGTAAGATGCGTTTGCTGAAATAGTGCCATAGCAACCATTTGCTATGGATTATTTCCCTATATATATATATATATATATATATATATATATATATATATATATATATATATTCTGAAAGCCTTCAGAACAAATTTTATATGTGAGACAGAAGAATTATAACACAACACATTAATTTTCTGTATTACTGATAGAACAACAGCTGCAACAATAAATATATGAGCAGTATAGAGTACGAATTAGAAAAATAAAATATCAAAAAGAAAAGTCACCTGGAAGAGTTTACAGGAAGATTTATTGTTCTGATATGGAGACAAACCTGAAAAACAAATATGTTTTAAAAGTTCCAAGATTTAAAATCAGGACATCAAAGGTACAAACCAGCTACAAAAAGAACTGAACAAGATACCTGCCCTGATGTGCTATCCAAAGTATGCCATACTGCACCAGTTTGACCTTCACTTTTCACAGGAACAGTAACTGAACCAAGAACTGCACTTCTCCAAATTATATCCCAATCATGTATTGTCACATTAATCTGCCCAAACATTAAAAAAATTAGTTCAACAGATCCAAACTATTGCACTTTAAAATAAGCACACATTTATTATAGGTCACTCAAAGAGAGCAAGATATAACTTTTTCCTTGGTTCAAACTACTCTTACCGTCCCAGTTTAACTGTACCCTTTTTTGGACGGGGATTTTAAGATTTGCCAAAAAATATATATTTATATAATAATTTTATCGGTTGAGATTGTTTGGTCATATCCAACGTCAGCCTACAGATGCACTAATGAGAAGAAGAGTCTTGTATCATGAGAAAAATATAAGAGGGGTAGGCCGAAAATTATTTAGGTGAAAGTCGTCTAAAAAGACTTGAAAGGGCGGTATATAACTGAGGACATGACCTATGATAGGAGTGAGTGGATGAAATGTAGTCGGCAGTTTGGAGGCTGACTAGGGTATTTCACCTTTTGTTGTGTTCTGTATCTCTCTCTATTCCCTTACTTTTTTTCTTTGTTTTTCATTTTAGCTTTTATATATATGTATGGTTTTTCCAACATGTGGGTTATTTTTATTTTATTTGTTTCCATTCATTTATATTATTCTATTTTTGGTCAATGACTTTATTCCTTTTTATTTATTTGTTGCATCTTTTTTAGCTTTCATGCCATTCTACTTTTGCAATTACATATTGGACTCATTTTCTACCTACCCCATATCATTTGGGGGAAAAAGCAATGTTGAATTGAGTTGAGTGATTTTTTAAAATTTTAAATATACTCCAAAAAAATGTAATATCGCCAAATTTAGAATAATAATAAATACTCAATATAGAATTAAGTTCGACTTTTTGAGATAAATTTGATATGTTTTCAAATTCAAAACTGGTATGAATTAGTTTGATTTCAGAAGAAAAACAAATTATGAAAATCGTAAACTATTTAAAAAGTACTAATATTATTAGATTTATTGTTTTTAAAAATTAAATGAATAAAACTTATATTTGAAAGTGTTAGACAAAAGGTGATAGCCTAATGTTAGACCAGAGGTGATAGAATAGTGTTAGAAGTCCTTCCCTTTACTGTGTAAGGTAACATATTCGAGTCTATCCGTTAACATGAAATTAGAAATTTAGCAAGCCCGCTTCAGAAGATTAAAAGGTATGTTCCCTTAAATTTCCTCTAGTTCCCCTCTTGACCCCTTTCTGAGGCTCTCCTCCTAGGCCCCTAGGTTTGAAACGTATCCCTAAATTTACTACATTGTACTAGTGTAAGTTCTCAAATAAATATATATATATATATATATGTGACTTGGTTCAAGGCATACCCCCTTAAAGAGCATACCAAGCATATCCCATTTAGCGGCGGACCCGGCGACGGTTTGGTCCGTCGTCATAGGTTTGTCCGTCGCTAAAGCTTTTAGCGACGGACAACATTTCGCGACGGACAAACATATAACGACAGACGAACCTATGACGACGGACCAAACCGTCGCCGGGTCCATCGTTAAAGGGGGTATGCTAGGTATGTCCTTTAAAGAGGTATGTTCTTAAACTTTACTCTATATATATATATATATATGTAAATATATATTTCAAAGTGTTAAATATTACTTTAAGAAGTTAAACTTGATCTAACATTTAGGAGCAGAGGGAGTATAATGCATACAAAAGCTATATACAAAATAGACTGGCATAGAAATGTTACTTTCATTGTTTCGACCAATAAAAAAAGGAAAGGAGGCATAAAAAAATAAAAGCGTTCAAGGTCCAAGAGCACTTATTTAAAACACTTCTAATCATAATACCTCTACATCCCATAAATAATACTAAGACTCGGTCTGAACGTGTCCTCTTCTAAAACCTTTTGATTTTGATCTTCTTCAACGATTTCCTCATACTCTAAACACTCAAAATTGTTCTATTTTTTATTAGATAGAAGAGATAACAAGCAGGAAGACAAGAAATTCTCCGAACAAAACAAGAAAGAAATAAAGAAAAACTAACAAAGCACTTTCCGTTAATATCTATGAACATCGTACTAGCAACTGCTCTAAAAGCTCTCGTAGTCAAAGCCCAATGTGATGCAAAAAATTATACTTTGATTCAAGGAAGTGAGAGATAAGTACTTTTAAAATTTTAGAAACATTTCCTACCCGATAAAATATCAAAACAAGAACACCTCCAAGGAATCTTGGCATCCATGTGCCTCCCAAAACCTTAAATCTTACCAAAAACGAAGTATCCAAGAATAAGGGGCACCCAAGTCTGACAAAAATCCGGAAAAAAAAAAGTAATTCCATAAAGTTAAGCACTATGAGCTTTGCCTGCACACGACACATATCCAGACACAAGTGTCAAGTGTCTGTATAGCCTTCGCCTAACAAGAAGCCGTTAGTACTAGTATAGAGACAATTAAGAACTGTCCACCAACTAAGAGCATTAATATTAAGATAACGTTAGCCTTACATTCCCAAATATAATAAGTTAGAAGAGATCATTGGGAGATCTAACACAAATAAGAAAATTGAAAAAAAGACGTGCAAGAAAGTTGACCATAAATTCAATGAACAAATCTCCTTTCACAACTAGAGGAAGAAAGAGAAACTGGGTTGAGAAGGCCCAAGAGAGAAACTAAATAATTAGCCTCTGCTCACATAAATTCCTAAGAAAATGAAAATTCCAAGCAACAATCTCCCCTTTCCAGCGTATGAAATGAGAAATCTTGGAAATTATGTGGGTAGAAAAAACCAAGTTTGACTCCCTCAAGACGTCAATTAAATGTGTTACACGTGAAATATATCACTTAAAGGTGTATACTTGTAGTGTCTATCCTAATTTTTGGGATCCAATATGCAACCATGTTTTGTTGAAGTTTAACATTTTTTTATTCATAAAGGTGCAGCATGCGAATGAAAAAATGATACAACCAATTTTGTTTTAGTTTTTATATGGAAAATATACATACCAAATTTAAAATCTAATTACCAAAATTCCAAATTTTAATATACTAAATGAATCATAGACAAACTTAAACTTCTTTCATCAAATATCAAATTCTGAATAACCATTGTTCCAACGGCTCAGAACTTTATAATCCCATAATAAATATCAAGATATTAGCAAACCATTTGGTTAGGGAAATAAAAGGGGGTATTATTAACCTCTCATTAAAGGCCATGTATAAATGGTAAACACTCTTGTTTTTTGTTTAAGTCTTGAAAAAGCGGTATTAGCTTCTACAATTAAGTCCTTTGTTTGGTTGGAAAAGAGGATAATAGTTATTAATTGATCTCTCTATCATATCATTTTCATAAATAAAAAATGTCCTACATTTTAAACCCACTTAGAAAAGAGCTTAAATGGTCTTTTTTGACTCCTTATCCTCTATCCTCCTTCCCCCAAATTTTCTTCGATATGAAACACACAATTTTCCCTGGCTATTAATCTACCACTTAAATAGTGCTAATAGTAAAATTTGCAAACATGAGATTGATATAAAAAGAGTAACAGTTATCTAATCTCTCCTTTTGACATCCCAACCAAACAGGCACTTAGAATATTCATCAAAACCATATTAAATTATTCTTAAAACATAATACGTAATATGCAAAATGCTTCGAGCTTATGAAAATACAAAGTCAAAGAATATTAGCCTAGAAAAAGAGTAAAATTCAAAAAACCAACTGTCACCACTTGTGGTTCGAAAACTATCGATTCACCATATATGGCTTGCCCTCAAGTATCACATCAGCACATGCTAACGTTTTTTGGCTAACACCGCTAGTTATTGTGATGAAAGACTATTTTATCCTCCATATATATATTAAACCCACCTTTATTGTTTCAATGACTATAGTACCCTGTAATCTCCCTTAAATTTAACAAAACATGTCCTCAATGATTCTTCACCATGTGAAGACCTAGAAAACACACAAAACCCCCAAAAATACAATCAAACCCATTTTACTGTGAAGACCTAGAAAACACATAAATCCCAGGGAAAAAAAAAACTTTTCTTCAAGGAGAATGGCATAAGGAATTTATTCAACCAAACTCATCCAAATATTCATCTATTCATATCAAATTACCCGATTTCTTGAATATTTCTCTCCCAATTAATTGATTCACCGTGAATCCGAAAGGTTCTTCGAGAAATTAGAATTTCGGTGAGTTAAAGGAGAAATAAATAAGATTTGATTTGGATGATTTCAATTACTCAACAAACAAAAACACAAAATTTTCTCCAAAACAAAACCCTAGCCCTAAACACAAATCTATCATACCATCAAGTGCGCGACAATTGAGAGGCCGCGGTGGCGATGGCTAAGCTTTAGGGGTGGCAATGATGGAGGTCGGTTCTGCGGCAAAAGTTGTGGAGGAGGTGGTTGGCTCGATGGCGAAGGTCATAGAGGAGACTCAGTTTGGTGGTGGTGGCCATGGAAGAGGTTACGGTTAGTGGTGCTCATCGGTTAAAAACTGTAACAGTACTGAAAATATTGAACTGGTACCAAAACTGAATTCCATGTAAATCGAGTATCGATATCGAAATACCGATTTCAGTACCTATTCGGTACATGTTTGATAAAGGTTTTTCGGCTTAGTTTTATTTTTATACCGCATTGTAATATATAGATAGATAGATAGATAGATAGATAGATAGATAGAATAAAATATTTTATACTTTTAAAATTCTTTTCCATCTTCCTTGATCAATTAAAATATACATAATATTTTATAATAGTATAATTTTCCAAAAAGGAGCTTTATAATATTTTATAATAGATTAGTATAATTTACAATATAATACTTTATTAGCTTCTTAATTTCCATAATTATCTAACTAGATCAGATATAAATATGTAATCAGTTGCTTATATAATTTGAGTTGTGTTTTCTCAAGTGGGTCAATGTTTTCTCGCCTGAACACCTCAAATATGCATTCTATTGCCATTGCTACTTGCTAGGGACACCAGTTTAGAACATCAAGATGATAATATATATTATATAATTATATATTACTTACTTATAATAAGGAAAGTAAATACACTGCTGTTACAATATTACTTACCTAGAATAAGGATATTTAAGAAAGTAAAGAAACTGCTTTTACTTATCTAGAATAAAGAAAAGATATTTAATAATATATATTATATAATTATTTTATTATAATTTTGGTTCTTTCGATATTTCAGTATTTACTGATTTCTGAAAATTGCACACCGCTACCGGTACCGCTAAGTTTAAAAATACCGAAAAGAGTCGGTACCGATTCAGTAAAAAAACGAAAAAAATCAAAAATTTTGAGCATCACTAATCATGGTGATGGTGGCCATGGAAGAGCTCACAGTAATGGTGGTCGTGGAAGAGGGTATGAATTTTGGTATTTTTACTCATTCGATTTATGTACAAGTGTTTCCCATACAACTCTAGTCAAAAAAAACAATATTACTATTTCATATCAAATTAATTTAGTATAATTGAATTCATTTATTTATTTTGTTAAATGTGTGATTAAAAATTTTGTTCATTATTTCTTTATTGTTTATTTATTTATATTTAATTTATTTCTAATGAATTATAACATTAATTTAGTTCAATACTAAATAATTTTGTAATAATATTTATTTATATATGAGATGTTAAAAAGGAAAATAAATGAAGAATATATTCTAATTAATTTAAATGAAAAAATAAGATTAAAAAAAGTACCTGGAAATTTTTTAAGAGTTGAAAGAAGGAGATTTTATAAGCTTGTAGATTAGAAAAATTAAAAAATGAGTGACGGACAAAAACTTAAGTGGTAAGTTGTTATATACTATGAAGGAGAGTATTTTAGACCTTAGCAGGGTCAATATGATCATTGGAGATCAATTCACTTGCTTTTGGGCGAGTGAAGATCACGTCTTGTTAACTTAGATAGAAATGAGATAACTTTATGCTTAAGGGAAAAACACAAATGGTGAATCGATAGTTTCCGAATCACAGGTGGTGACTCAAGAATTTGAATAAACCACAAGTGGTTTTTTGAATTTTACTCCTAGAAAAATTAACATAAAAAGCTAAACTGCATAGGTTCAAGCAAATCAAACTGATCCCTCCTCCAAAAAGGAAAAGAAGATGATGGATGGCAACTATATTGTTGGATAGCCATGGATAAATGGTCCGTAATTTTATATCATATCCAATGAAACAACAAAGAAATAGGCTGCAGCAATTTTGTTTATAAAACACTCAAACACTTAGTTTTCCACACACCAATCAATGCTCATAGTAAATCAAAGTAACTACCTCAACAGGAAGCTCATCAACTGAAAAATTGAACTCCTCTCCCCACATGGGATTTCGTGACCCAGGAACCATAGAACTGCATCAACACCAGTGATAAAAAAACGTTAACTTAGAACAAAATTGACTGAACATAAGCCTAACTAAGTCTTGATATGAGAAATGGCAGAAAATGACAAACGGAAAGAAGAAACTTAATAGCCTGAGCTCTAATACGAAAGAAATAAACGTTAAGTAATTCCAACAACATAGTATTACAATGAATAGTTGTGCAAACCAAATCTTGAAACACTTTCTCATTCTACCAAATTTAAGAACAAATAAAAAAAATCACATGGCTATTTTTACAATATATTACTCATAAAGTAGAAAATATGTTAATTATGTAAAACTAAGGCCAACATATAAGTTATGCATACATCACTCCTAGATAGCATAAGAGGACAAAGATATAATTCATCAGTATAATACAAAGCCAATTAAAAACAAGTCCAAAACTGGACAACAAGATTTGTGGGTTTCTAAACATGAAATTGTATAGGGCCATTTCTTTCAAGTTTCAATTTATAAATGTCTTCGGTACTATTTCCATGATTAACTTGTTCAATAAATTTGTTGAACCAACCCATTCAAAACCAATTGGTAATGAGTGTATTAGCCTCCCAGGTAGTAGCTAATAGTATCATAAGTGAATTGAAGGTTATAAATCTCAAGATCCTCCCTCACCACAGCACATCCATGCATCCAGCATGCTCCCTCTTCCTTGCTCAACATATAACTCAAGGCATTCACTAGTAAAGTGAAACGAAAAGGGGAAAGGAAAGGTCTCTCTATATCAAACCCTAGAAGCATTAAACAAAGATTTAGGCTCCTAAGAATGACTAAAACCAGAAATGAAAGCACTCTATCACCAAAGGCCTCCATTCATCCCCAAACCCTTTCATTTCTGACATGATTAACAAACCTCCAACTAACCATATCATCTGTCTTCTCTGATGGCTGATGTTGCGTTTGAGTTGAAGGAAACAAGGTCGAAATGGAATGGAGTGAAAAGAAAAGTGTATTTGGTTACTCATTCTGGTAGATAAACCATTTCATAAGAATAAAAATCCATTATATTCCTTTATTTTCATTCCATGGGTGAAGTGATGGAATGAGATTCATTCTAATGTAATGAATAAATATGATAATTAAGCCATCCTATCACACCATCGCCAACCAAACATGCACTTGATATGCTAAAAGATCATTAAATTCTTTTTATATTCCATTCTTTTAATCCAAACGTAACATAAATCTTATTAAGACCTTACGACCTCTCCACCTAACATCCTCCACTACCTTGGTGCTACGAAAGTTGAATCTAAAATTTACCTACCACAAGAACGATTCTTACGATGTCACTAATACCTAACATAGTCACCAAGAAACTTAATAGGGGATTTATACACACTAGGCAACGCATCTAAAGCAAGATCCTTGTTGACGTTCAGAATATCGCTCAGTATCAAATAACCAAAAAAATAGTTTTATATTATAACTATATAAGTCATGTTTATTTCTAAGGATAATAATTTTGGGACTATATTCTTATGAATTATAATCTCAGGACTACTAATCATAAGATAAATAATCATAGTCACATGTTTGTTTAGAAAAAGATTATACATGAGATAACTTAAAATAATATTATGTTATGTTTGTTTTGTTCAGGATTATTTAAAGAATTGGATAAAAACTTATACCCTTACCAGTTTTAACAAAGAGATCGCATTCTCGATAATGTGAGTATAAATTGATAGAATAGAATACACCGGTTATTTTATAGAAAGGTAAATGTTAATTTTGTCCACAAATTTTTAATCCCAAATGGTAGGGATTATAATACTTGGTTGGACATGGTATTAAATAGTCCCTCATTTCAAGTCATTTTGTTATTCCGGGACTAATAGTCCTAAGTCCAATTTTTAAAACAAATAAGGAACTTAGGATTAATAGTCCAATTCCAAGTGTTATCCTTGCAAACAAATATGACCCAAGTGTCGTCCTACTTTTAATAGGCAATTAAGGTACCAAGTATCGACTTTACCTCAAGTACAGTACTGGCTAGCTTAATTTAAAGAATAAAAAAAATGAGATTAATGTGTAGCATATTATTCTTCTGAACTTTCAAATAAAATACATATCAAAATAAACAACTTTTATAATATAAAGTGCATCTTATATGTCGCGCGCTAACAACTAGTAAATTAGGAAGGGCAGTGTTACCGTTGTTATTGGGGCAGAATGTTTTTTTTTTCTTTTCTTCAAAAAGTGGGAACCAAATTGTAATTCAAGCACATAACAGTGAAAAAAGTCCAATTATCAATTTGGTGAAAGAAAATAACAATCTACCTAAGAAAATGCTTAAGAGCATTACTGCTATAAATAAATTATGGACGTTATTTTATAAGCTTGTTGTGTTAGCACTTGACCTACAGGTTGCTGCGAATATGATCGTAAGAGCAAAATATGCAATCAAATGGGAGATCAATGGATGAATAAGTTATTTACATCTTGATCAAAACATTGAAAAGACATAATTACTACCATAAACAAATAGGTGACAAAACATTGGTTTTGAAATATAAAGACCCATTGAGTTATATGTTAAAAGCTTTTTTATTGAAATCAAAAATTGCATCTAAACCTTTCCTAAATCAAAGTAGGATTTCTTTTAAAGAGCGTTGGAAAAGATATACAAGTCAAATATTGTATAGGTATGTTCCCTTAGGTCAATGTATACTACATGTATGATGCACCCGTTCTACGGTGCTATTTCTAGTAACACTTTTTCAAGAAAAGTACTTTCCGACTTCGTATATACTGCAAAATCAAAGGAAAACTTTGTTGTCGTTAAGGGACATATTAGAAAGCATTGTGGACATTATTGCCTCTGCTTCTGAACATGACTAACTAACATCTTCAATTTCAATTATAAGCATAGTTGTCAGAATCTTACGATACGTGATACATATCTTACGATACGATACACAATTCGATACGTATCGTAGGGTGAATCTAAAATGATACCGTATCTTACGATTCGATACGATTCTTACGATATGATACGATATAATGCACGATACTTTTTAAAAGCAACCAACTTAAAAAAGTTTTCATGTAGATCCAAAAAATTAAAAAGAAAATTTTTAAACCTTTTAATATTTCAATTGAAGAGGTTTTCTAGCAAAAACATATTCTATATCGTTTCATGAGCCTTTAATCACTTTTAAGAGTATTATATCTAATTATAAATGTCACTCCATTTTTTTCACGTCACTTTCTATAAGCAGATATATAAATCTCCACGTATTAATTCGAATTGTTCTCTTTTGTTTTATAGATTAAAGGTGAATCTGAATTTCCATTTTCTTCTTTTAATCTATAAATATTACTGAAATAGCATCTAATAAATCAATTTAAAGTAGTTTGGCTACTGTTTAACTTTAAAATTTATTTTTAGTCTATAATAATATTTACTTGACTACTTTTATATATAGTCAAGCTTGTGTTTTATATGTTTAAATATCTATTACAACATTTTTATTTTATTTTTGTATCTTACGATACGATTCGCGAAACGATACATAAAACACGATTCACAATACGATTCACAATTTGACAACTATGATTATAAGCTTTTTTTGCCAAGTAAAATAATTTGGATAAAGACCTAACTCCATCAAAATTCAAAAAGCTAAGAGTCACAGCAAAAGATTGTCTCTATTCAAAAGAAATTGCGAAAAAGAGAAAACCCATGGTAAACCATCTAACAGCAATAAAGTGAATATTAGATCCAATCACCTAAATCGCTTTTCTGTACCACAAGTGATGATTGCATAAGGATCTGATGTACCATTTAGGTTAGCACCAATTAGATTCTTAGCTGCCAGCAATTCTACCTGAAAAAATTAATGAAGTGCTATCATTACTCAACAAAAGAAATTGCCAAAAATAGCCAATTTATGAATGAAAAATAATTTTTTGTTAAACATGGCCCATCCCATTGCTATGCCACTGCTACAATTTTCAGATGTGGTGCCATAACAAAAATCACCAGGGTAGCATTAACTTTAGAAGATCCAAAATTTAGCATTAACTTTAGAAGATCCAAAATTTACCTTAATTATATATGCAGAATTGGTGTTAGGTTCTCCTTTTAGCTGGCCCATCTACAAAACAAGAGCAGAACTGCATGTCAAACAAGTGGAAAATTACTCCATGAAACAGATAATAACTAGGCTATAGGAAACTGCAAATATAATAACCAACATTATGTGGGATGACACAAATGTTCTCTAAGGAAACAAATAAAGATAACCTAGTTAGCATAATCTCAAATAGAGAATAAAGAAATTCATCTAGTACTGCAAACTCGGAAGGAACATTTTGCAAGAAAGCTCATCAATCCTATCTCATCTCTCTTTCAAGGGAGGTAACGGGGATTCAACTTCCCTAGGGTTAGGGTGGGTGAATGGTGTGCTACAGGCACGTGCAAGAGCTAGAATCTCCATAACAACTGGAGATATAAATGTAAACAAATGTCTTGTTTCTTGGTATGGAAAATATGAAAACTCTAACAGCATTTGCGGCAATCTATCAACTCAACTCAAGCTATAAACTTCCTCGTTGAATTCTTATGTTAAATGTCATTGGAAACATCAAAAATTCAAATTAAGAGTAAATCCTAAACTTATAGTTATTTTTAAATTAATTGCATGATATATATGGTGTAAAAAAATCCCAAATTTACTGCCTTAATAGTATAATTAATTCTTCATACAAGATAATTAAATGTTTATGTTGATGAACTGGTATCACTGAAATCTTTAAGCAATCGTAGCCTCTCTTTCAACTACTATAGCAATAGAATGAGATAAGGGAACGCAAATTTTGTTTGCTAGAGTTATATATGTAATTCAATGAGGTGAAAGTCTTACAACCAGGAACAGGTACAAGGAAAAAAAATTAGTGAAAGTCTTGCTACTAGTCTACTAGGAACAGCGACAAGGAAAAAAAATTATATGACTTTTCTGGGGATTTTAGTTTGAGGACCCCCAGAGGGTGTCCTTGGCTGTATAGGGATTTCCAGCTTTTTGTTTTTGCAGTTTTTTTTGTGTCCACCTGCTGTTGTATACTCCACGTATACCGGGATAGGCATCCCCTTTTGACCTTGCTGTGAACAATAAACTTTTCTTATCAGCAAAAAATATATTTTTTTATTTAATTTCTCGAACTGGCTCGTTGCTTACATAAAATTAATAATTATAGTAAAAACATTTTAAACACTAGTACCACCACAAAGTTTTTGCCTTTTCTTCACCATCACCATCAGAACATCAAAAAACAAACATCATTAACAATTTAACTATTCCAATTATCACAAATTATCAACAGATAGATTGCAACATAAAATGAAAAAACAGAGCAGAAATGAAGTGACTGTATCCATGGCAGTCTTCCCTTTTCCCCTTTTATTGCTTTGCAAGCTACCGACATAAATGATGCATGTAAACTTCAATTTTAGCTTTCTAAAAAATAAATATTATTGAGTAAAAGCAACATTCTTACTACCAATAAACAGCTACACTAGAATAAAACTTAGTGTATTTAGCTTTTTCATTGTTCCTCTTTTTGGCCATTAATCCTATTATGTTGCTTTCAATAAAATCACTTTAAACATATCTACCACCAAAATTAGTTGTCTTTTCCATCACCATCACTATCAGAACCTAAAAATTCTCCGAGTCCCTTTAACAACAAACCAAACAGTCCCTTAACAACAAATTATGAATTGATAGAAAACAAAAAATTGACAATCATAGCAGTGATAAAATTACAGATATGACCTTTTGCTTATCATCGTTGACCTCACCGGCTACACCCGAATTGTCGACCCCAGACCGATCACCGGCAAGGTCGTTCACGCCGCCGACGTAAGCGAAGAACCAGAAAGCGGCGACGACAAAAGCCGCGGCGGCGAGGGAGACTTGAACCTCCCACCACGACGGCACCAGAGAATCAATGACAGTTTCGATGATCATTCTCTCCAATTAATTTGTGAATCTATTAGAATAATTACAGAATTCTAGTATTCTGCAAGTCCATAAGAAGACTTTTAGAGAGAAAAAATAAACTGCGCGATCATTATATATACATGTGTGTGTGTGTGTATATATATAGATATAGATATAGAGAGAGAAGTAGAGTCAAAGAGGTCGCTCACAGGAAGAAGACGTAGAGAAATAGATTGTTGATGAGACTTTTAAAACTTGAGATTTGATTAGTTGGCTTTGTTACTAAACTAGCCTTGCCGTTCTGTGTTTATATCAGTTCATTACATTATTATTGGATGTAAAAATGTTAGGGTAACGGGGTGATTATAGGGAAAGTAGTCAAAAAACTAATTGTCGTTTCGCATTTGTAACGCCGGCGATTTTAAAACGTGTTCACTGGAGAATTTTAAGTTGATCATTGTAATTTACAAACTTTCGATTTGTACCCCCATAACTTTTTCAACTATGTTGCACGTTGTTAATTTTGAAAAGCATTTCTCATTTGGTACAAAAGAAGTACCGAGACATGTACAAAAGTGGTCCGAGTAAAACAAGCATAATAGTATACTTTCGATTTGTAGGAGTCACTTGTATTAAATTCGTTCAAACAAAATTTATGACACTTCTTTTGAACGACTGCAGTATATATTTGTCAATAACAATATTTTAGATGGAAAGATAATGGCATTATTTGCCATCTTTTTGTGTTATTTGAGTTTGTCCATTTGTCATGCAATACAAGTTTTATACGGATATGGGTTAATTTATATAATTTTTTTTATGAATATTTAATATTTTTTATTAATATATTTATTATTATTGATATAATATATATATAATAAAACACAATCTATTTTAAATCTTTTATTTGACAAAACGTAACAACGGTTAGGATCTTTTAATTTTAATCTAATGGCTCAGATTTCATCTCATACACATGATTTCCCCCCAAATCAATACTCAATTTCACACTCATTCATTCAAATTTAAATTCAAAATAATAATATCTCACACACACAAAAATTCCGTGCAAATCAACACTCCATAATAATAATAATAATAATAATAATAACACCAATAATAATAATAATAATAATAATAATAATAATAATAATAATAATAATAATAATAATAATAATAATAATAATAATAATAATAATAATAATAATAATAATAATAATAACAATAACAATAATAATGACAATAATAATGATAATAATAATAATAATAATAATAATAATAATAATAATAATAATAATATCATAATAATAATAACAATATCATAATAATAATAATAATAATAATGATGATGATGATGATGATGATAAAAATAATAATAATAATAATAACAACAACAACAATAATAATAACAATAATTATGACAATAATAATAATAATGATGATGATGATGATGATGATGATGATTATTATTATTATAACAATAATAATTATTATTATTATAATAATAATAACAATAGTAACAACAATAACAACAACAACAACAATAATAATAATAACAAAAATAATAACAATAATAAAAACAATAATTATAATAATAATTATAATTATAACAATAGCAATAACAATAACAATAACAATAATAACAATAACAACAACAACAACAAAAAAAAATTTATTATAATAATAATAATTATGATAATAATAATAATAATAATAATAATAATAATAATAACAACAACAACAACAACAACAACAACAACAACAACAATAATAATAATAATTATTGTGATGGTGTGGTAAATTATGATAATTTTATTGATGATTGTAAATTTTGTAGATATGTTTAAATTTTTCTGGATATATATTTTAAAGGAAAATTAATTATTATGGTGGTGTGGTGAATTATGATAATTGTTATGTGTGTTTGTAAGTTATTTTAGGTTGTAAAGCGTCTTTAGATAATGTAGTATTTTTCGAATTTTAATCTAATTTTTCGTTACGTAGTGCCTTCAGACACGGGCAATTACTAGTATATATATAATATTGAACATAATTATATATATTTTATGTTAAATGAAAATTTTATACATTGAACATAACTCATACATACATGTGTGTGTATGTGTCTATCTCTCTATCTATCTCTCTCTCTCTCTCTCTCTCTCTCTCTCTCTCTATATATATATATATATATATATGGGAATGATTTATAACCAAAATTGGACCCAAGTATTTTTTTCATTTAACCCAATCTTGTCTGTCTGTTGCTAGATCAGATGACTTAGAAAAGTTCATACCGCATAACAGTTATTAACACTACTGCACAATTGTTATACCATATATAACTCACATTAAACATATTCATATTACCCATCAGATGAACTACACAATTGTTATGCGACATAGGCTAAACCTTAAAAAAGAATAGTACCACACGATTATTTTGCGATGCCAAATGATACCGCATAACAACTAGGATTATTCATTTTATTGATTATAAATTTATATATGCAATTATTAAATTCAAATATAATAAGAAGATGGTATATATATGTAAATTAAAATTTTATCAAATAAATGTATAACAAAAATAACTCATATAATTTTGCTTTATTGTATACAATTACATAATCATTCAGTTTTGTCAAAAAATACTTGATAGTTAGCAAAAATATCATATAAACAACACTTGCTAGGTTAAACACAAACATCTTTTTCAAAGACAATATTTTATTTTTTGGTGACAATCGCGAAGGTTTTAGTTGTTGGTGTGTAAAATATAGGCTATCAAATCAAGTCCAATATTTTATCAAAAACATAAAGAGTAGGAATATTCATCCAATAAATAGATTCCATAATATCCCATAATCAACATTAAAATCAAAAAAGTTTTATCCAAATCAACAACCAAAACGTGTTTATGCTAAAAATATCATAAATTGCTAAAATTTAAAATCATATCTATGCAGAATGATTGATGCTATCAAATTCATTTCAATTAATCAAGTTGACATCCTTCTCGTCTTTGTTCTTCTTATGCAACTTGTTGGTTGACATTCAACATCCATTTGCTGAGATCCTTATACATCATTATCTTTGATTGATGGTTTATGTCTTTTGTTTATAGGTGTGACGTAATTGACAATATCAACCTCAAATGTATTAGATAATGACTCGCCTGCATAGACTTTAGAAACAAGAAAAAAACGGATATATAAGCATTTGTTGAAATTTGGAAATAATTAAAATATATGTGATAATAAGACTTGAGTTCTATCGCATAAGCTTGTGTAAGATTCAATTAATTTTTCATCATCATTCATTCTAGCAACTGTGAATGGTGAATAATTTGCCTTCAAATTATAAGTTAATATATGTATTTTGAAAAGAAACCCCTTATGCAACAATTAATTGAATTCATTCGAAAAATAATCAAAGTCTCCACCCTTTCGCACAGAAAAAAAATAATAATTAAAAGCAGTTATGGACATAAGTTAAAAGTTGTATACAGAAACGATTTAATAATATACAAATTTTAACTTTACCTTCAGTAATTGATCCCTTAGTTCATAAGCTGATTTTCTAATCATTTGTTGGGTTTCACGATTAAACAGAATAAACGACGCACTAGACGTATCATTCATTACTTTAACTTGAACTTTGAAACTTGTTTAAAAGTTAGATTTACCAAGTTAGATAATTGGTTATGGTGTCAAATTATTTGTGTAATAGACCCCATAAGAAAATAATATATTACAATACATTGGTACAACAAACTTGACATGCTCACAATATTTATTACATCAATATTTTTCACTGTCAGTTTTTACTTTTTTCGACAATTTTTATAGGAATTGTAGAACCAATTGTATTAAGTTCTATGCAAAGAATAGTAGCCATTATCACAAATGTTGACTCCTAGATTGTTCAAGAGAAAAACAGCTAAAATAAATAAGATAACAATACATTTAAAATGTAAGTTTATGTATGTACAAAAGTAAGGTGTTGCAACAATTGTTTTACCTTTTTTTCATCCCGTATCACGTTAAGAGTTTTCTTATCACATATTTGGAGGAATTCATCTGTAATAGAATATATGCTTTTACTAGACAAATGACTTCGTGCACTTGAATTATCTTCTTGAACTCAAAGGCTATTATTTAGGCAAACACAATTGTGGTGAAAATAAAAATCATTTAATTTTCAATATTAAGAGAATTTAATAAGGAAAAATAGAAGTATCTAATATACCTATTCTTGAAATCAACAACATCGGGGATATCTGCATTTATCATAAGCCTCAAACATAACATTGAGTTTGACAATGTTGTTGTACCTAGCTTTAAATTTACAGGTTGTATAGTTACGAATCATATGTGTAGAGATAGATGTTAATTAAATACAAAAAGTTGAAAATACCTTTCCAGAAATTAATCTTTACAAATTATAAAACAATTATAATGGGAGTTTGGCTTTCTATTTTAGTAAATGAGCAAATTTGGTTTGCAAAGTCATCTCACAAGGTGCAACTCAATATATTTTTTACTGATTTTAAAAAAAAAATATTAGATTAATTTTTAAAAAATAGTTATAAAGAAATGTAGTTTTAATTCAGATTTAACATTTATCTTGTGATATCCCAAATTTTTAGCAATATTTCTTTTAAAGAAAATATTAAAAAATTAACTTGTGTGGAATTAATTGATCATATTGTGATGAGAATGAGGTTACATATGTATATTATTATATTTGAAATTAGAATGAAAAGGAAAGACAACATGGCTTAAATAGTGAATGTTATGTGTGATCAATAAACTATTGTGATGTGTTACCTAATTAATAAAATGAATTGATTAAATTAGGGAACAAAAAGGAAAGTCAGGAAATTAAATTGATTTCATAAAATATGGTTAAAAGATAGGTTATTTAATTAACTAGTTTAATTGATAACGTTGAAATGCTAGGTTAAATGTTATAATTAATTAAGGAATTACCTTAATTAAAATGATAGGAAATATTGTTTAATAATTACTGTAAACCCCAACTTATTAATTAACAAATTGGGTTATGATATATGTGGACAATTATATTGAAAAATTAGGTATTTTAGGTGTATGTTTATTTTTAATTAAGTCCAATGTGTTGAATGGGTCAAGCCCAAACTAAATAGAGATTTTAAGAAGAGAAGCACAATATTAATTTTGTTCCAGTCTTGTTGCTTTGTTCAACCGACGCAGCAACCCAATGTATTAACGTAAGGAACTGATAGTTATATTAATATATGTATTTGTAGAAGTAAGTTAAATGAAAACCAATTAAATGAATTAAGAAATGAGCATACTTGGGTTTATATATGTAGGCTATATCAACCAAATGGGTAAGGGGTAGCATTTTCTGCAGCCTAGGTGTATTTTGAGCAGTGCACTAATTGTTGGGCCAATTCACGTAATAATTATATTTATATAAAAATTATTGTAGCTAAACCAAGTGGGTAGGTGGGTGTACACATTTTGGCAGCCAATGTATTTGTGTGACCCGAGTTAATTAGTCCAAACATGGGACTTGAAGTTGCACAAATTATTTTTTTAAGTGACGGTTAATATGGGACATAACTTTAGCTGGTGATGCAATTTGATAAGTTATTTGGGCTACCCAAGATGCTTGTAATGACAACTGTGATAGAAGTCAAATGAGGTGACTTGGTAGACTGATTAGGGGCAGTGCAGGGGTCTTTTAGGGGCTTAAGGCTGGAGAAAAGGAGGGGTATTATTCTTCATATGCTTAGCCTTTATCCACTCCAAAACCTTTTGCTTCATTGGATGTTTATGTGTAAAAAATGAAGACTATAGAGGGAAAAGAGGAACCGACAAACAGGGGTTAAGAAGGAGCAACTTAGTTGTTGTTCTTTGCAACAAGACACAAGTTTAACATCTAGTATCATCAAACTTAAGGTGATTCCTCAAGAGCTCTAATTTAAACTTTATGTTTTCTTGTGTTTTTGTTCATTTCAAGCTTGTTGTGGGAGTTTTTTATTGTTGGTGGATCACGGTGGTTCCGGTGGAATAAGATTGTGTATATGCAAGGAGATTATGTGTTATATGTGTAAAATATATAGTGAATGATGATTACAAAAGCATGTATATCCAGTGTTTGTAAAAATGCCTCAATGAGGTTATTTTGCTAGAAAATGAAAATTTGTTGGTTTTCTTCATAAAATGTTGAACATACATGAGTTATCGATTAATTTTAGTTGTATGGATGATTTAAAACTTGTCCAAAATGGTTTTTAACGATTTACAATAAGTTAGCATAAAATAGAAAATCATGTTAAGTACAGATTTTTGAAGCTATGAATTCATGACTTACTTATGTTTTTAAAGACCAAACTTTGATGTAATATGTTCATTGTAGTATGGTGTAGCTATTGGCTTAAGTTTCAAGCCATTTGGACTTGTGGTATGTAAGATATACAACTTGGAATAAGGTGTGTTAGATGAAAACTGAAAATCTAGAGTTTTTAAAAATTCTGAGATTCAAAGTTGTTAGTGCTGAAATCAGTGTAAATCCAGAGCTGCCAGCGTTGAGTTCTTTGTTTGTCCCTGAAACTGGAAAAAAAAAATTATTTTCAAATGAAATCAATGTATTCCAACTATGAAGTATAAGTGTTTACAAGGTATAACATGTGTGGTTGTTGTATAATTAAGGTATTGGGCAATATTAAGCCAATGGGAAATGAAGTGAGATAAATTTATACTTAAGATTTTGGAAATTAGTTAATGGACTAATTTGAAATATGTTTAAGGACATAGGTAATACGTGTTGTAAGATCCCGAATTTTAATAAATAGATTTTAAATTCTTCTCATAATTTTATGCCTAACAGTAATGTGACGACCCCAAATCCGAGTTCCTTTAACCTCGGATCCGGTTCAACACTAGTACTATATTTTCTTTATTGTTCATGAATTACAACAATATTATAATTGCTAAATAATAATTTATTTACAATTTTTACATCATCTCTTTCTATTCCAGATTCGCAATCTTTATATATTCCTAGTCTGTCTTAATATCATACATGATACGACATTCTATTACAATCAATTTGAGTATTTAACACTCATATTATATACTAACCAATTCTTATACTACACAATCATTTTACTTGTCCAATTCGGACTGATATCTACAATGGTCGTGCTAGACCTTCAGTGAATATAATATGCATTCATGTTTCTTGATCCTTATCAAGACTTCAAATACTTGTACTATCTGAAAATATTGGTTTAAGCAAGAGTGAGCACGACGGCTCAGCAAGTTTAACAGATACACATAACACATTACATGCTTCACATATACTCTGCAATTTATACTTACATCATGTTTTTCATGCATTTCAGTTGATATCATACTGCTCATGCATCACATATAACATCTAGCAATTCATGCTTCATATTTATACATAATGTACATGTAATCATACCTTATACATATCACAATTATCATCAATATCTTTCTATTAACAATTTAATATCACATCATAGCATGTTAAGGCACATAAGAGCAAGTTCTGAAAAAACTTGTCTGGTCGCTTCTACCATCTACGCTTATTTGCGTCTCTTGTTCAACCTACAATTTATATATAGAATTGACATAATCATTAGTTACAATGATTATTAATTAGTCTTAACTTAAGACCTTAACGGAAATTATTAACTCTTTAGTTGTCCGATAAACTAACCTTTAAGTTTCGGACAAAAACCCTGCCCAAGTACAGTTTGGACATGTCGGGTACGCTTAACCAACTTGCGCGTTCACTACATGTTCTTCGTACGACTTACTTTTAATAAGTTGTCTAAACTAGTCACAAATGGACTGTCTACATTGGTTTAATTCAATTAAACTTTCTTCTTTTACATAACTTAATGATTTGGACATTTAATAATGTACCAAATACCTCAAAATATTATCTATCTTTGATAATATACAACTACATTCAAATATTATTAACCATTTAATAATATTTTAATCCCTTATTAATATTATTACCCATTTAATAATATTTTAATCACTTATTAATATTATTAACCATATAATAATATTTTAATCACATATTAATATTATTAACCATTTAATAATATTTTAATCACTTATTAATATTATTAACCATTTAATAATATTTTAATCACATATTAATATTATTAACCATTTAACAATATTTTAATCATTTATTAATATTATTAACCATTTAATAATATTTTAATCACTTATTAATATTATTAATTATTTAATAATATTTTAATCACTTATTAATATTATTAACCATTTTATAATATTTTAATCACTTATTAATATTATTAACCATTTAATAATATTTAATCACTTATTAATATCATTAATCATTTAATAATATTTTAATCACATATTAATGTCATTAATTATTTAATAACATTTTCATCATATACTAATGTTATTACACATTTAATAACCTTTTAATCTTATTCTAATATTATTCATCATTTAATAATATTTTAATATTCTTCAAACATTATCAATAGTTAACTTTTTAATTGTGTTAACTTTAGTCTTTATTTTATACATTTAAGTCACTAATAAACTTTACATATATTAGTTTAGTATTCAAACACATTCAATTAATATGTATTTCAACTTAAATTTTCATAAAAAAACTCGATCCAGACCGACCCGACCCGACCCGAATCTGCCCCCAGAAACAGTCGGCTCAAGCGCCTAGGCGCTTGGTAGGCGCTCAGTAGGCGCTCGGCCAACTCCTCCAAAAGTTAACTTTTTGACTGCTCGACCCTCCGACGCTCCGACAGCCATAACTTATTCATTTTAAAATATTTTGGGGTGATTGTTGAGTCCATTCACATCAAAATTTCCCCCTCTACAATTTCACTTTAGATCATAAATCCAAATTCCAAACGGAAGTGGACTAAAAACTGCTCACAAGGACAAAGTGAAAACTAAAATCACAAATCCTTGGTTTTAATGGTTCAAACTTGAATAAAATTAACTCTATACCTCCAAATGATATCAACTTAGTGTTGTTGTCTTCCTAACTTCTTTTTTTTACAATATTTTATGATTCAATCAAATTTTTGAAAACGTTTTGACAAGAAATTTTAAGATTGAACCACTTAAGGTTTTATCGGTAACACAATATGGAATTTTCTTCCATCTATTTGCTTACCACACATACCAATACTTGTACTAAACATATTAAACCATGAATCTACCTATATATAATAGATTTAGACTTCTAGAGTATCAAAATAACTTTTGATCGGTTAAAAATATATTTTAACCATTCAAATCATATCTAGACTATAAAAATAAACTAAAGAAAGTTTAGAGCACTTTTTAACCTCTATGACATGGTTGCTCTTCTTCTCTTGGACATGAAGATGCTAAGGACTCCTCCTTGACTATTCTCTAGCATTTTTCTTTGGTAGATCTTCAACTCACAAGAGTTTACTTGCTCTTCTCTCAAAGAACTCTCTCTTTTCTCTCTAGGATTTCTAGTAAAATGACTAACAAACATCACCAATAAGTATAGCACTTCTATTTATAGCCATATGTTAATCATTCATCAACCTCCTAATCAACTAACACTAGTCAATTAGTGGTCTTAAACATACTTACTATTGGAGTGATTGATCTTGTGAATGGCAAGGTGATTGACCTCCATCAACTTTACTACAAGTTATCAATGGAGTAACATATAAGTAACCTTTCTCCAACACTTAACCAAAGTGTGGTTAGGGCTTTTATTTTTATTACCACTTAGAGTTAACTAGTAACCCAACAATGGTTAATTCTCTACAATATAAATTCATAAGAAATGACCATCTTCATTGACTAGGGTTGGTGAACCACCCATTGGTTAATTCATTTAACCAACATTGGTTAACTCTCTACCAATTCATATACTTACAACATATATATCTCTACATATTGACCAATAATCTTTTATTTAAATTACATCATAGCTTGAATTGACCAATTTAAATTGAATACAAGCAACATACATTTGTCCTCAATCTCCAAGTGGGACCCCATGTTTGGTTAACACTCCACCATTTTTCCTTTATTTTTATTATATATATATATATATATATATATATATATAATACTTGCAATTTCTACTAACCATTAACCAAGGTATTGTTAATTCTCTACAACATGCAACCCATGGTTATCTACCAATTCTACCTTGGTGAATTTTATATATACATAATTGTATCTATAATATTCTTCCTACAACTAACCCATGCATAGTTAAATCTTTAATTTATTTACTACCTAGGGTTACTCAATTAACTCATCCATAGTTAATTCTCATTATCACATTCATTCACCTAGTAATTAACCAATGTTTGGTTAATACTCTCTCTTGTCTACCAACTAGGGTTATTCAATTAACCTTACATTAGTTAATTCTCTACACTTAACAATACTTGAATTTATTCTCTCAACATATTGACCAACATTTGACTTTTAAATTTGGACTCAATATTTAGGCTACTAGTTTATTTTGCATTGGGCTCCCTTATTTAATTATTTGGACTATCCAACACAATTCACATCTCTTTCATAACTTGGTCTAGGTAATTAATTTAATTGGATTACCACACCATTATATACAATACTTGTCAATATTATTTAATTGGTCTTATATTAATTACATCTTGGACTATTAATTAACATAACACTTGGGCTTAATATTTAATTACCCACCTTCATGCAATATTCTCATATTGGGCTAACACATATAACAACTTATTAATTAAGTTAATTACTTAATTAATTAACTTCTTAATATTGTCATTATAGGCAATATTCTAACTTCTCTACTTATTAATTACAACTTTAATTCATGACTCCTATAATTAACTCAAATAATTATATTACATGACTTTTCTTCTTACTTCATATTTAAACTAATTAATTTATTAGTTTAATTGAGTATTGACTTACTCATCCTCTTATTTGGTTAACCACCACACTGTAGGTATATAAGTATTAATATAATTACCTTAACTTCTCAATTGAATTTATTTCCTTAATAAATTCTCTACATGCATCATTAAAATATTCCCACATTTAATTTCTAACAAATAAATTATGTTAAAAAAAATGTTCACCCATTTTCTACACATCTTACTTCTCAAATTATAGGTTTTAAACCTTAACCTTTAATAAAATCAATTAAGATATTATTTAAAATCTTAAAAATATCTGGGATATTACAAGTAAGGTGTTAAATTAATAAAAATTAAAATTAAGGATGTTATGTGCAAAAATTTTATGTCGGACAATATTCGATTGGTCAGAGAATATTCGTTCTGTTGAAAAATATTCGTATGACGGCGCCGAAATATTCAGTTATGGGTTATTGTCGGATGTAAAAAACGATAGCAATAGCCTTTTAAAATAAAAATGATCAACGATATTATCACTTTTAACTGTTAAAATACTCAGTGATAAAAGTATGTAACATATGGTATTTTACAGTAGCACACGGTATTACACAATATTTAAATTATTGAACTGGTAAAGTGGCTATTGCACAGTATTTCATCAATAATTGTCATTACACAATATTTCATATTATTGAATCAATAATTGTCATTACACAATATTTTACATTATTAATTGTATAGTGTTTCATATTATTAAATCAATAATTGTCATAATGCACAACATCTTGCATTATTCGGCTAATAATTGTTACGGTAGTAGTCACATGTATTAAACAGTTAGACAGATTCATTATTTAAAAAACACTGTATGTTTAATAATTGGGATATTAAATCAATAAAATAATATGTAACGCACGTAAATGTGTAACGCGTGTAAGCGTAAAACGCGTGTTAGTCAACGAACGGTGCAGATCAAAGTGTGAAACGTGTATTGGTTGATAAATGGTTTAAATTAAAAGATGAGATTAAAATGTGTAACGTGTGTGTGAAAAAATTGGTTAGGCTCTGGCTATAAATAGGGGGCTTAGCATAAGGAGTTTCATACATTCCATTACTCAAACTTCTTTCCACTTTCTAAATATTTCTTAGTATAAGTGTCTCTCTAAGTGTATTAAAATTATCTTAAGCATTAAAGATCTAGAAGGGTACGAGTATTGTTCAAGTAAGTTTTTTATAAAAGTTATATAAATACTCACATATACATTAGCTTACAACTCTTCCTTTAGAAGACTCTTCTATTATAAGATTTGTGTTGAAAAGCTTCTTTTGAAATATTTTACTTTGAAAAATTATTTTCTTTAAAAAAACTATTTTGAAGTATATTTATACTATATAGTCACTTTGATAATTTTATATACATAAAATTGGTATGTGTTACTTACTAATTAAATTATGAATATACATATAGGTTGATCAACCTCATAAAAGCTGTATTTAGTCACGAGATAAGGTAAGAGATACCATCTTTTTCATCTTCTATCACTTAAACTTACTATGGTAAGAAAATATCTCATTTATACCTCTAATATTATTAAACGGTGAAAATTCTTGAATTATAATTCATTAATATTCTCTTAATAGTTTGCACTTCATCTAATAACCTTTGACGAGAACATTCTTATTAAATTTCCATCGTCATATTTAAACTGTGAACTTATGGACTTTGAACTTGTAAACTGTGAACATTTATTTGAACTGTGAATATTTTGGACTAATTTCTTCTACCATAAACCTTACCGTTAAACTTTTTCCCTATGGATCTTGGACATTACTCTTGGACTTGAACACCTTTTTCTTTACATCATGTTGACAATTTGGACATTATTTGAATTTGGACAAAGTAAAATTTGCTAACTCCTAATGTTATTGTTTATCTTGTTTCTTCTGTTCATTATTTATATCTCTGTAGTTATTTCAATCATCAAGAATCAAGTTATTCTAAATATCTGAGGCCTGGGGCACAGATGATAAGTTAAAGGCGATATATGATAAAGGCGTTATAATATTTGAGTGTCTTTGGTCGGATGACAATGACACGTGATAAATGTTCTCTTTGGCCAAGAGCAAAGAAGAACTGTTATTTGTCATGATCATGACCAGTGGTGTTTCAGATGATAAGAGTTGATGATGATTTTCTTAAAAAGAGAAGCTAGTAGACATCATGATCTGCTTGATTCTCTTAGTGGTGGTTATTTCACTGTAGTTGAACTTTGTTCAAGAACTTAACTGTTGTTGTTGATTTAAATATTGTTGTTTATATTACTCTATTAACAACTCAACAGCAGCTGTTGATTTAAAACTTGTTGTCTATTATATTCAATCAAGAATTCAACTATTGACGGCTAAAAATAATTTATTTTTTATTTTCTTAGTCATGATATTTCTTACTGGGCTATTTGAGCTCATTATTTCCTTTTTGTTCAATTGTTCAGGAAATGAGAGCATAGCTGGGACTAGTAGGAGGAGGGAGGAAAGGGAAATGGAGTAGTTGTCCGTGATAGTTGCTATAGTAGTCTTCACTGTATTGTCGAATAGTAATAATTGTGAAGACTTAGTTGTATATTATTTGGTACTGTATAGTGTATTGTAATAATTTTGTTGTAGTCTTTTGACAACTCAAATTTGGTGGTGTGGTCCCGATTTGGGGACGTCACACGTGTTTGTAAACCATGATTATAAGAGCATAGTTATGTGATATATGATCATCATGTAAGGCTACAAAGAAATTAAGTTAATTTGTTACGAAGTTAGTTTAATGATATAACTTGAGAAATAATTATAGACATAAACGAAGGTGTATTATCAAGAAGAAATGAACATGGTTATGTTATGGATATATGTACAAGATATTTGTTTATGTATGGTTATGTGTGATAGAATGTATGGGATTGTTGATATTAATACATTACATTATTGAAAATGGAAATTAAATGAAAGTTATGGTTTCAATTAAATGACGAATTATAACACTTTAACTTGAAGTCTTGACCATGTTAGTTAATGGTTAATTATGTATATGATTAAGAAGATCGAAGTTGTATAAACAAAAGGATACGGGTTTAACCAATATGGATTGGGAAGAATAAAGGTGAATAAGTAAGGATGCTAGTGTCTCAAACTAGTACCTAAAAAGGATGAAAATAAAATTAAATGAAAGTTATATAAATAACTAAGTTGTGAAATACAACAATATGTTGTGAAACCATGACCATGTTAGTATGATGAACAAACATAGGTATAGTTAAATAGAATATAAGGAATGTGGCTAGTCTAGGTTGTGTGAACCTAGATGATAAGTACTTAACCAAGTATGATATGTTGTAATGATGTGATATACACACATTAAACTACAAGTGCGATAAGCTAGCACATATGGTATTAAAGGTGAATAAAATAGAATTATATAAATAACTAAGTTGGACATTTTTATTATTAGACATAAAGAGGATACAAGGGAATAAATGTTATAGTAAGTTATTAAAGTAAGGTTAACCCTGTGATCAAGTATTGATTTTTGCATTGTTAATCTCATATACCGTCATACAAAGGAATACGACAGGTTAGCGTAATGGTAAAATGTCGGTAAAAGTAAATTTTTCAGAACTTGCCCCTATGTGTGAAATGATATTATGTGTTAATGTGTTATTATGCCATATTATGTTATAAACTGTTATTGTTAACTACTATATTCAGTTGAACCGTTCTTCTTGAACTTAATATCATGAATTGAAAAGGATGAGAAAGTGGATCATGTTTGGTATGTGAAACGTGTATTACATATGAATTTATATGATGCATGTTCTAAATATCCTGTATGCATATAACTGTGATATATGGATATAGTTTGTACGAAAAACTAGAACTATGTGTTATGTGTTAAACTATTGAACTTGTTGAGGCGTCATGTTCAATCTTGCTATAAATAAACTCTTTCAGCTATGTACGTGATATTTGAGGTCTCCGGTCAAGAACAAAGAACAAGAATTGCATATCTATATTGTCAGAATTGAAGCTAAGTCTGTGCAAGACCTTGCTGTCAAAATTATAGTATATTTTAATAAAAACCTTTTTAGGGTAAATAGTGTTGTCATGATGTACAAACTAGATTATAGTAATAATGCATTGTATTAAATTTATGTAATTATTTGTTTTATCACAAGTCTTGAATTATAGTGGGATAAAGATTAAGTGTTAGGATTGTATCCGAGAATTTTCATAATCATTATATTAGATTTGATTATTATGTTATGATCTTGAATTGGTAGAGGTTTATGTAAAGATTTCGACTCTGAAACAAAGGATCAAAGGAAATATCATGTAAAATTTTAAATTTATTGAGTTTTTAGCAACATATTATTATATAATGTTGTGAGTATTAAGGAGAAAGATGTGCAATAACACACAAGGTCGCCTATAGCAAGTATAAAGATTTTTTGGGCGTTTCATATCTCTTATCAGTTAATTCAATATTAACTCTCATACTTTGTTTACCATTGTTTGTGCCGAGTTCTACATTTTTAATTACAGTTAGTTGTCCAATAACATCTGACAAAAAGCAGTACAAATATCATTAATAAAAAAAATCGTATGAAAAAATATGGAGAGGAAAGTATGGTGAAACATGCCAACTAAATAGGAATCATCAACATGGGTTAATAGTATTTGATCAAATATAGTGAATTTAAATCCATATGTATGAATGGAAACATCATCCAACTCTCTCAGTGATGTGGAATATAGAAAATTAATCTTGAATGGATGTTTAGTAGCTTAGAAAGAACCACCGTTCTGACCCATAATGAAATTGGTGATCATAAAAACTTTAAGTTCCTTCAACAGCGATTGATATTTATTTGAAAGTGTCATTTTGATACTTGTTTCTATTTTGCCATCCAGTAATGTTGAAATTTTCAGATGATAAAAATTTCAACTTTCTTAAAATTGTAAAAAACTTAAAAGTAAATATGATGTATGTATGTATGTGTATACCTTCTCATCCAACAACACCATCTCGATGCTGTTTACATAATCAGCTTTGCTAAAACTAGGCATATCCCATAGTCTAGTTATCCTAACCTTAATTTTTCACGTTTCTTTGACAGGATTGATGTCATCAATAAAATCGTATTTAGTTGCCATCTAAATAATCAAAAAAAAAAAAAAACTTTAAGAAAAATTTATGTGGAAGCAAAGAAATTGATTGTATTAGCAATAGAAATAGAATAAAAAAAAATTATTCTCACTGTGTAACATAAAATTATAAGAATGAGAGAATTGCTTATGGTGTGATTTGGAATAAAGGAGTTAGTCTTATAGGGTGATTAAAAACGTGTTTAGATCAATTTGAGATAACATCAAATTGGAATTGCTGCAATTATGGGATATGATATCAATTTGGGATTGCTGCAATTATAGGATAATGTTACATTTTTTATGTGAATATGAAATTAAAAAAAAATAGCTATAATTATCTTTAAAAAAAATTAAAAACCTAAGTATGGGTAAGAATTTTTTGCGTGAAAATGGGATTATAATTTTTTGTGTGAAAATTATCTGTAAATAAAATTCAAAAGTCCAATTATTGGATAATAATATCGGAATTAAATTTGTATGCGTGACATATTTATTAGTAAGAGTGATGTAGTTCAAAAGCTCAATTACTGAATAATAATGTGTCAATGTCTATTGGTTTGACACATGTAATGTAATTAATGCAAGAGGGAAGTGGAGTGAGCTAGCGTATGGTATCAATGTCTATTGTTTTAGTATATATATAGATTTTGCGGTAGGTAGGGAAAAAAAAGCACTGCATAACAGTTATGCAGTAGATAGGAAAAAAAAAGACACTGCATAACTATTACGAGGTACCACTAGGTACTGCATAACTGTTATGCGGTACCACTAGGGTAGAAAAAAAATACTGAAAACATAATCAGCGACTGCAAATCCTCTCATAACAAAACACAATTCAATAGTAAAATCTTTCTCTCTTCTTTACCTTACAAAATTCAAATTTTAATCTCCAAGCCGCATTAGGAAGCCTAAATTGAGATTTAAAAATATTTGGTCGTGTTCTTCTCTTCAACTTCTCCAAGATCCATTCAATTTTTCATCAAAAATCGCATTAATAACTAAGTATTTTGGTTTATTCTCACATGCTAAATGTATTATATACATATAATTTAGTGGGTAGAGTTTGATCCATCTTTAGATTTGGATGTATATCCAATGGTAAATCCAACAATTTGATATTTGATACGAATGCATATTATAATGAATGTTCTTAAAATATAAATATTTTGGAGAGAAATTGTGATGGATGTTACAGATAAATTAAAGTATTTTATTGGGTTTCGGATGTATATTAAAATGAATGTTAATAAATTTAATCTTTTTTGGAGAATTTATTATTGTAAATGTTATTAAGAAATTATGAAATTTTAAATATTGATATATAATTTTCAATATTAATAAATTATAAATTTTTGTTGGTAATTTATTGGGATGATTATTGGTGGTTGCTGGTAAATTATGGTTTTTTATTGATTCATAATGGTGGATAATTTAATAATATTAGGCAATTCTAGTAAGACTACTAATATTGGTTAGATAATTTGTGCTCTTTTTTTGATAATTTATTATCGTGAATGTTGTTAATATTTTACTGTATTTTATTGATATATAATGTGCATGTTAATTAATAATGTATAAAATTATTGTGGATAATATAATAAAATTAGGTAGTTTTGGTTAGATAATTTATATATTGGTGGTTATATAATTTGTGAATATTTATTGTTGAATAATTTATATATTATTTATTTCAAGAATATATAATGAACTTCAATCCTGAACTACATGATACTTTTGTACTTTGGAACCAAAGTCAATACCGATATGAGAAAGTATGGAATAATGAGGATGATAGTACTTGTAGAATGCGTAGTGACGAGGGTGGGAGATCTCTGGACTTATTTAAGTTAACCGAAACCCAAATGAATTTATCAAAAGAATGTGGTTTTAGGGCCTTCAATAAGCTTAAGATAGCCAATAAAATGGATGTATCTTTAATTTCTGTATTAGTAGAACGATGGAGGAGTGAGACTAATAATTTCCATTTTACCATTGGCGAGATGACTATCTTATTAGAAGACATGTTTTATATACTAGATTACCTGTGAGAGGAAAGCCCATTACTTGTGGGCTTTATGCACATCCGAAAAAGGAGTTATGAGAAACATCATAATTCTTTCAATTTGTGGAAAAAGGGAGATAAGATATGAATGCGGCGGTATAAGCACAACTTTGTTAGCTTTTTTATTTGGGAAATTACCCCGACGTGCCATTTCGGATCTTATTAGGATATATACCAAGGCAAATGTTTTGTATGTAATTGTGAGAATTTTATTTGCAAATTTACATCGAAATGTATGTCGTCCTTGATATTTGGTTTTTCTGGATGAAGTCACAAAGATTGCAGAGTATGCATGGGTTGCCGACGTGTTGGCTTGCCTATACCGTAATTTGCACAAAGCGACAAGGATTGGTGCAAATGCAATTTGGCATATGTGTTACACTATTACATGTAAATTTCATTATAATTACATTTAAATTAAACTTTTTCAACATAGATGTATACTTGTTTGCTAGTTTGTTTATTTGTTATTTATTTTTTATTTTCTGGTATGGGTATATGAACATATTAGCATTGGATGCCCAATTATTGTCGATGATTGTAAATTTTTCTTACCATGGGCTTGTGATTGGGCATATCGTCGTAAATAAGATAAAGACCTTGGTAAAAGACATAAGTACTCCCACTGTAACATTATGACGTATAGGATATAACTTAACACCATGAATGACGCAATAGTTACGTGGATGCTGTACTATTGGTGACCATGCAAATTGTAGTCCTCCATTAATAATTGCGAAAGGTTTTCAAACTCTTGTAGACTCAAATACTTATACACACATAAATTAAAATTGGCCTTAAATGTGGGGTGTACGGAATATATATGTCCTATTTTTTTTGGAAATTTATTGTTTTTATGCCAAGTGCAAAAAAAGTGTTGAGTACTTGAAAGAACCCTAGCCATTGCTTTTAACAGTGCTCGATCTTGATCAGTGATGATAGTCATTAGAAACTTGTTATTCGTTGCTTCCAACCAATTCTCAAACAAACATACAAATGTCTCCTTAGTCTCATTTCTCAATAACGTTAACCCAATCAATATATAATGGTAATGATGATTGACACCGATGAATGGAGTAAATAATATAGAATACTTATTAGTCCTATATGCGATATCAAAAGTAACTACATCACCAAAAAATTTATACGCAATAATTGACTGATAATTTAACCACAATATGTTTGCAACAGGATTATCATCCCTCGTTTGATACGATAAAAAAAATTGGTCAGTCTCTCCAATGTAAGTTTTTTCAAATACTCTACAGCAGCTACTGCACCATTCGAATCTAAGTCACCACCTCGTATGTCTCTCACTATATTCCGAATGTCTTTATCAAAAAATCCCACATTTTTCATTCCACTGCTATTTGAAACAAAAATATTCATCATTTGACTTGCCCCAATTTGGGCATCATTCATCGTTTCAATTAGATTTTTAGTCACTCCAATTATATTTTTATTTATCAGTATTTGAGAAATTTTACTTGATGACACAAATTCGTGGTTGTGATTTAGCTCAAGTGTAGACATATACCAATTATTTATTTATTTTATTATGAGCAATGTACAACTTTGCTTTGCACTCAGTTTTATCTACAGAATATCTCCTCCTCTTTATCTTTTTAGCATCATCATTATCATCATCATCATCATCCACTGTTTTTTTTTCTTCCTTTTTTTCTAAGAACTTGATATCCCATTTTTCTACATTGGTATAATCTAGAACAATAATCATTTGAGTTTACATGTTTCCTATTAGTTTTAATCCTAATTTCAAATCTAACATGTTGGGCATATCATCTATAAAAATTCTCAACTTCTTCTAATGTCGCAAAAACTTGTCCAATATATAGAGTATCACCTTGACAAACACTAGTAATCTCATCATTTTTATCACATATATTTTCACCAAGTGATATGGAATGACAAGATTCAATATCAAACAGATCCATGGAAATAGCAAAAATATCTGAAGGAATGATAGATTTTTTACTTACCAATTTTCTGGATTACAAACAACAAAGATTACATTTGATAGAGATTGCTCTTCGCCCAAATTTTGGTCTACATATACGATTTCACTCCACAATAACAACAATTCTTCATATGTGATATAATGAGGGATTTAGTATGAGATGACTTTTTCACGTTCCTACCTCATGTGGTACATTTTGTTCCTACCGCATCTCTTGTTCCTACTACAAAATTGTTATACGGTGCCCTTTTTTCTCTACATATTACATAACAATTATGCGGTACCTAGTAGTACCGTATAACAGTTATACAGTGACTTTTTTTTCACCTACCACACAATTATTATGTAGTACCATTAGACACCGCACAACAATTATGCGGTGCTATTTTTTTTAAGCTTTAACTCATGCCGCATAACAATTATGTTATGTATCTGAAGGGTACTATGAACATTTTTTATACGGACCATATACCGCACAATATTTATGTGGCAATGCTAATAACTGTTATGCGGTATGATTTTCTGTAAGTCATCCAATCTAGTAAAATAGACGAAAATAAAGCAACATGATAAAATTATAAATTTAATGGATAAAATCTCTTAATGCCTTGTTATAATAGTTATTGTTATGTTGCAAATAGTTTTTTCAAACAAATTGAGGAAATTTATATCTTAAATTTTTAACACAATTAAATATATAATCACCTTTAAGATATTATATGATAACTAGTATTTGTGGCACACATTATATATGTGTGTGTGTGTGTGTGTGTGTGTGTGTATTAAGAATTGTCAAATATGGGTGAAAATATGGTAAAGATTTTAGGTATAATAAGTGATAGAGAACAAATAAGTTTAAAAAATGACACAGTTTCAAGAAAATAATTTTTTGCTCTCTTTTAATAAAATATAAATGTATGTGTGTGTTTTTCTACTAGGCATGCACAAAAATCCTTGCCCTAAAAAATTCTTGGCCTGGTCAAGCGCTACCTTAAGGCACTCAAAAGGCCCCACAATTTAGTTAATAGCTCAGCCTAACCTAAAAAAAGTTTACGCTACTATAGCCTAACGCTTAGGCCAACACCCTCAACGCCCATCACCAGCGCATACGCCCGGTGTCCCACCCTAATGCCCAAGGTTAGTGCCCCACCCCAATGCCCTTACCCCACCCACGCCCATCCTACCGCCTCCCAGCGCGGTAGTGCCCCTAAGCTTGGCTTGGCCTGGGCTGGCTTGATTGGCAGGTTTAAAACAAACCATATTTATAGCTATAACACTTGATCTTGCCTGACATGATTTGACCAGGGTTTGGCCCTGACTTTAAGTCCTGAAAAGCCCAACGACCTGATTGTGCATGCTTAGTTTCTATTAATAATGAGTTACCTAAAAAAATATAGCCCCTTTAATTAAACTAATATTCACCAAATTACTTTTACAATAATCTTTATTTAAATATAGAACTGTTACGAGTTGTGTAATGCATTAAGTTTTCTTTAAGTAGTTTTGTTTTATTAAATAAAAGGATGATAATACAAGATAACAAAAAGGACCCTTGAAAGTTAAATTACCAATGTGTGGGCAATAATGGTTTAATTGTGAAGAAACGATAAATAAATAACAATTGCTGAAAAGGATAGCCATCAATGATATAAGGAAAGAAAATAATCTCGTTATTATTATATTAGTTTACCGATAAGTTTATCTTAAATTCCCCCAAACTACCCCTAGCCCCTTTCCTAGAGTTTTGCATAACCATCCTAAGATGCAAAGTATCTTTCCTAAAGTTTTGCATAGCCACCCTAAGATGCAAACTGTCACTAATAGGTTATTAAAAAAAAGTACCTAAATCTACAAAAATTGTGACGACCCCAAATTCGGGTTCCATGAACCTTGGATCCGGTTCAACACGAGTACAACATTTTCCTTATTTTTCATGAATTACAACAATATTATAATTGGTAAATAACCATTTATTTACAATTTTACAACATCTCTTTCTATTCCAGAATCGAAATCTTTATACATTCCTAGTATGCCTTAATATCATACATGATACGACATTTTATTACAATCAACTTGTGTATTTAACACTCATATAACATACTAACTAAAGTCTTATACTACACAATCATTTACATGTCCAATTCGGACTAATATCTACAACAAATACTAAGATCTTCGGTGAAAGTAATATGTTTTCCTGTTTCTTGATCTTTATCGAGAACTTCAAATAATTTGCATTATCTGAAAATGTTGGTTTAGGTAAGAGTGACCACGACGGCTCAACAAGTCTAACAGATAGCACATAACACATAGTTTATGTTTATACATACTTCTCATGCTTCATGCATTACATTATATGAATGCATCATGTGTAAGACCCCGAATTTTATGAAATATAAAATTTAATTTTTCTTCATATATATTTTCATGAAACAGTAAGTGATTAAATTGATAAAGTCAAAAGTTAAGGATGTTATGTGTAAATTATATTATATCGAACAATATTCGTTTGATCGGGGAATATTCGTTCTGTCGGGGAATATTCGTACGACGGCACCGTACGAACCAATCATTGGTGGACCCCACAAAGAATAATTGTCGGATATAGAAAATGACATAAACAATTTTTAAATGGTCAATGGTACTATTACTTTTAATTGTTAAAATATCCGGTGGTAAAAAAATAGTAATATACGGTATTACAAGTAACATACGGTATTGCACAGTAGCACACGGCATTGCACAGTGTTTCGTATTATTAAACTGATAAAGTGGTTATCGTACAATATTTGACTTTATTGTCACAGGCACAATAATTCATATTATTAAACTGATAATTGTCACAGTAGCATATGCACAGTAATTCACATTATTGAATCAATAATTGTCATGACACAGTAACGTATTCTTTCTTTTACATACTTTCTGCATTATTGTTATCTCTATTATGGTATTATTTAAACAGTTGTATTTCATTAATTAATTGACTTGGTATCTAACTCAGAGAACCAACTACACTGTATTTATAACAATTAGTCATAATAATGAATAAGTGTGAATTATTGTTGAATAATTGAATTGATAAAGTTATTTATTTATAATATAAAGTTAGGTGATATAAAATGAATGGTATAGATTAAAGATAATATAGAATTTGAAATGGATGGTGTAGATTAAAAGATGATCTTTAAATGAATGGTTTAGATTAAGGAAATCTTAAAAGATGAAATTAATGGTATATATTATAGATAATATAGAATTTGAAATGGATGGTGCAGATTAAAAGATGATCTTTAAATGAATGGTTTAGATTAAAGAAATCTTAAAAGATGAAATGAATGGTATGGATTAAACATTATCTTGAAATGAATGGTTTGGATTAAATTAGAAAATCTTGGTTATGATAAGATTTTTGGCTATAAATAGAGGCATTAACTTAAGGATTTTTCATAAACTTCCTTACTTGTTCTTTCTTTCACTCTCTAAATACTTCTTGTGTAAGTTATCTCTAAGTGTGCTTAAGTCATCTTGAGTATTTGTGAAGATATATAAGTGTACGTGTACTGTTCAAGTTAATCAACCTCATTTAAATCAATATCCAGTCACGTATTAAGGTAAGGGATTATCATTATTTGATTTTCGAAAATAATATCGTTTCTTTCTTACCCATAAAATGTGCCATTTATTTCCATGTATTAATTTGTGGAAATAACCTTACGGCGCGGATTACCGCCTGTTGGTGAATAAAATTTCGTATTCATTCCTTATTAATCTCTGAGAATAACCTTACTGTGCAGATTACCGCCTGTTTGGTGAATAACTCTTCGTATTCAATTTTTATTAAATTTTGGGAATAACCTTACGGCGCGGATTACCGCTTGTTGGTGAATAACCTTTTGTATTCATTCCTTATTAATCTCTGAGAATAACCTGACTACGCGGATTACCGCATGTTTGGTGAATTACTCTTTGTATTCATTTCTTATTTGTCTCTTGTGGAAATAATTTGTTTACACGAATTATCACATGACACTTTTATTCCATATTTGTTTGTAATATCATTTTCTTTCATATTCGTAAGTGATATTATTTTCCTTTGTACTCATAAGGGATACCATCTTTTTCATCTTCCATTATTCAAACTTACTATGGTAAGGGATATTAATTTTCTTCACCTTTTGTTAATCAAACCTGTTACGGTAAAGGATATTATTTTCTTTCATACACCTAAATCGAAACTTATTATGGAACTATTACTTCTATAATTCCTGAAAATATTATATGTTCCCTAATAGTTGCACTTCAGCATTTCAATTGAACCATCCTATTTACGTGAACCTTGTTTGTTCCCAGAGGCACACAAGTGATCTAGAAGGGGGGGGGGGGTTGAATAGATCTATTAGAAATTTTCACTTTAAGAATTCATTACCAAGTAATTCATTTACTCAATATTTGTTTACACAGCGGAATATTAGTTTGAAAACACCCCTTAAAGATTTGTAAAACTTCTCCGTTGAGTTAAGACTATATTGGAGAAAGCCACTTGTTAGGTAAATCAATTAACAGTCATATATATATATATATATATATATATATATAAGACAGAATGTAAATGACTGAAAGTAAATAACACCCGAGAGTTTTAAGTGGTTTGGAGAATGAATAACTCCTACTCCACTCTTCTACTACAACGAGTAGGAAATCCACTAAGGATGGTTCATACGGAACCCTTCAAGCTCATTAGCTTGGAAACTCTGGTTCACTAAGAACCCTTCAAACCCAGCAGGTTTGGTTAGTTTAGTCACAAAGACAAGGACATTAATGCCCTCTTCAAGTCCAGCAGACTTGGCTCCTTTAGTCACTATGACAAGGACAACTGCCCTCTTCAAGTCCAACAGACTTGGCTCCCTGTTTGTTTGAAAGAGGTTGGAGTTGCTACTGAGTTGTACTTTAAGTCCTATTGTCTTTAGACACTCAATAGCAGGGTGTGATCATTCCTGGGATAATATTGAGTTCGGCAATGATGCTTGACTTCTTTATATGCTCAATATCTTCTGGTGATCACCCATTGTGCTGGTAGGCTTTTGTACTTCAGCTCCTTTGGTACTTGATAACTTCTCGAGATGAACTCCTGAGATGACTGTGATGCTCCTTTCTTTTGGTACTCAGTTGTTCCTTCTTATCATAGACAGATTATAGCTTCTCGAGATGGGCTTTTGAGATGACTGTGAAGCTCCTTCCTTTTGGTACTCAGTTGTTACCATGTATGTATCAAGTTGGCGTTTAAGCTTCTCTCTTCCATGTGCCTAGCAGCTCTAAACACTTCTCTTGTAATAGAGTTATTTATCTCTATGTCTCTCTCAATTCAGTGTTAGTGTTTTGATGGATCGTAGAGTCCTTCCAGCACATTCATTTTCTGTTCCACTCTTCGATCGGTTGTTGTCTACCATCATTTCTCTCGTATATTTATCAACAACATCTTTTCTGTTTGTTATGTAAGCCTTTATATCTCTGAGCAAAATTTACCGTTGAAAGAAATCCCGTTCGTTTCCTTTGGCTTTGTGCAGATCTTTAATACTTTCGATGTTGACTTTCTTGCCGCTTGTGTCAGTGTTTTTCCCTTTTCTGACATGTTCTGATATATTGACCTGTAGCTCAGCTTTCTCTGAATTTATAGCCGCTACACTCCCAGAGTTGTTCAGCAAGGATTATTATTTCCTTTGTTAATTAATCTTCTGATTCATCAATAAATACCTTCCTTGACTTTTAGAACCAACTGTTCTGATGCATTCAGAGATATCCCATTTCTGACTTTATTCACCATTTTCCTGAGCAGTGGGTCCTAACTTATAGTCGTTTAGGCACAAAATCTTCTGTGACTCTGACATGCATCTGATTTCTCAAGAGCACTTACTCTTTCTTGAATCTGGGTGGGGAGTATTCTCTGTTCTCTCACATTATATTGCAGTTATGATTCCTTGCTGCTTATTGATATCGTAGAGTGATAGTCTACTCATTTGGACTCTACGAATTCATCTCCATTCGTTATTTGAAGTATGTCGGGTAAATGGTGGAGATGGAGCGTACTTTTCTTTTACTCTGCGATCTTGCTTTTGTGATCAGATCGTAGAGTTTGTCTGCAGTGCTTTGCTTTATAATTTCGTTCTACGATCTTGTCCTTTTGTTCAAATCGTAGAGTTTGTTAACTGTCGTGCTTCTTAGTGAAATCGTTGAGTTGTAATCTTTGTTGCTTCATCCTTTAATTCTACTCAACGATTGTTCCATGTGTATAGCAATCTTCTGCATTGCCTTGTCATTCTGTTCCACTCTACGACTTCTTCTATCTGTGCAAAATTCAGTTGTATGTGGTTGCTCTTCAAGTTTTACTCTACGATCTTGCTAGAGCGTGTATATCGTAGAGTATATCTCTTCTTTGGTTCAGCGTTATCTGCAGGCTAGCTTGGCTGTCTGTTCGACGATCGTAGAGTTCAGCTCTACGATTAGTACATGATCAGTTATTTGATTTTGTATGAATATTCTGTAGACTTCTTGTACGTCTGTCTCTCTTTGATGATAGTAGAGTCGTCCGGGCTGAGAGTCGTACCTTTCACTCTACGAACATGCCGAATCGTTGAGTCTTCTTTGCTTGGAATCGTAGAGTCCATTCTACGATCATATAGACTGATCAACCTAACATATTTGATCTTTTCTAACTAAGTCCTTTCTTACATTATTACATCATTACATATTGAAAGGACTTTTACAGACTCTGACATGCACAAATTCAACAGTGATTCATTCTTATGCAACTCTGCTTATATCATACATCGTTTATGCAGAGTGACTTCTATTGAAAGATCAACCTAACATTTCTGATCTTTAAAATCTAAGTCCTTTGTACACATTTATCTAAAAAAAGACTTTACACCATTTTAACCAGATAACTTTCATTCTCTTTAATAAGCAGCAGATAGTTTATAACAAGATCATATTTATGCTATACAAGTGTGCACATCACAGTATTTGAAATAGGTAATATATATTATACACCCACAACAATGTAAGCACATAATTAGATTAACATATACTCACTTTGTCAAATAACCACATAAACACTTTTAGACAAACTGTGCACATAAACAAGTAAGCACATAAGCACATTTAGAACAACTATGCACTTTTTCAGATACACATTATATATCATACACACATGACAATGTAAGCATGTAATTAGATTAACATATAATCACTTTGTCACATAATCACATAATCACATAATCACCTTAAGAACATTCACGCACAGAATCAAGTAAGCACATAAGCATATTTACCACAATCCTTTTTGCACAACAGTCATCATCATCAAATCAAACAACCTTCAACAATCTCCCCCTATTTGATGATGACAAAACTAATAGACTTATAGATATGACATTCATATAATGCATCTACTTGACAGGTAAATAATGTCTTACGATACAGTGAAATACTGTATGGCTAGTGCAAAAGGATGATTTCATTAAATGAGCATTGTTACAAAAGGTTATACATACTTACAGCTGCTCTTCATGTTCTAACTTTTCTCCCACTTAGTTTGCTAGTTGTCTCCCCCTTAGTTGCTTAATCCTCCTTCTTCATAGCTCCCCCTTAGTTCCTGTATTCTTCTTCAGAGTTCCTCCCTTAGTTCCTTTTGTTGCTCCCCCTTAGTTCCTGTATTCTCTCCCCCTTTTTGACATCATTAAATATGATATGTATGGAGCTTGCAGAGTCACTGCGGATTTAGAAGGATATCTTGAAGTCTAACACAGAGTTTTGAGACTCTACGAGACTAAGAGTAAGTACATTTTCATGGTCCATAGAATGTTGGGATTCTATGACTGGAGGATTGGTATTTTGAGAGATGTTTGCAAAGTTTTGGGACTCTACGAACAGGGATATGGTGCAAGGTGATTAAGAGTTTAGTAAGTCATAACTGAGGACTTTCTGATTTCTGCATTTTGATTACCCACAGACTGGCTAGAAAACTGAAAGCTGGACAGATTCCAGATGGATATTTCCTGGCAACTTTGGTAGTGAGGATAGAAAGGCTCATTGCTTATCAGTAGGGTTGCAAAGGTCATTGCCTTTGAGAAATGTTGGGCGACTAGTGAAAGATTTGGAAATGTTGAGTAGCTCCAGCTGATAGACCTTTGATCATTCATGGCAATAGCCTGTAGAAGTGGTAGCATGGGGATGAAACTGAATAGTTGATTATGATTCCATGAAATATAAGATTTTTCCATCGGGCTTGTATGCTTCCTTCTTTCTCTACGTCTTCTTTTGATCTGCTTCAGTCGATATGCCTCAAATTTTTGCTTTTCCATATTCCTTAGTAGTCTCATTTTCTTCAGCTTCTTTTCAACTTTCATCCTCATTTGTCTCTCCTTAAAAGTTGTATTTGAAATCCCGCCTATTTTCTTCATAGAGCCACTTAAATCTCTTCTTCTTTTTGATCTCCTTGACCTTTCTTTTGATTTTTCTCCTTTATGAGTGCCGGTCTCTTCTTTCATCACAGTTTCTTGACAGTCTCCTTTCTCATCTGATTCAGTCTTTCCAGCTTCAGAATTTTCAGAGCATTTTTCCCTTTGTATAGCAATTTCTTCAGCTACATCATTATCCTTGTTGAACTCAGGTTTTGAGTCTTTTTCAACTAGTTCAATTTCCTGATCAGAATCCAAAAAGACTTCCTTTTTAGACAGACTATTTTTATGATATTCTGATCTTTCCTCTGAAGAGCCTGTAGATGTTTCTTCTTTTGAACTGTCAGATGATCTTTCTTCAGAATCCGAATTTTCTTCATCATCATCAATTTCTATCACCTGAGGTGGCCCTGTAATGATTGAACTTCTCCACTGTTCTCTAATTCTCCAACTTCTCCTTGGAGCAGTGTGAGTAACTTTCTTTTCTGGCTTCTTCTTCTTCTTCTTCTTTCCAAATTCAGATCATTTGGGATTTATCTTCTCCTTCTTAGCTTTCTCTGAACAGACAACTTTTTCTTCAACAGCCTTTTCTGCTTCAAAGACTTTTCTTTTCTTCTCTGTTTTCTGACTTTCATAAATCACAAGAGTTTTATTTCTTGATTGCTCATTTGCCTCCTATGATTTCTCCTTAGATATTTCTTCCAATCCTAGCCCAACAAACCTAGTTGGACATGTAGGTAAACTTAATCAACTTACATCTTCACTACATGTTCTTCATACGACTTACTTTTAATAAGTTGTCTAAAATTTAGTCACGAATTGACTATTTACATCGGTTTAATTTAATTAAACATTCTTGTTTTACATAACTTAATGATTCGGACATTTAATAATGTACAAAATACTTCAAAATATTATCTATCTTTGATAATATACAACTACATTCAAATATTATGAACCATTTAATAATATTTTACTCACATATTAATATTATTAACCATTTAATAATATTTTAATCACTTATTAATATTATTAATCATTTAATAATATTTTAATCACTTATTAATATTATTAATCATTTAATAATATTTTAATCACTTATTAATATTATTAACCATTTAATAATATTATAATCATTTACAAATATTATTCACCATTTGATAATATTTTAATCTCTTATTAATATTATTAACCATTTAATAATATTTTAATCACTTCTTAATATTATTAATCACTTACTAATATTTTCACCATTTAATAATATTTTATTCACTTCTTAATATTATTAACCACTTAATAATATTTTAATCATTTATTAATATTATTAACCATTTAATGATATTTTAATCACTTAATAATATTATTAATAATTTAATAATATTTTATTCACTTCTTAATATTATTAACCATTTAATAACATTTTAAACATTTATTAATAATATTAACCATTTAATAATATCTTAATCACTTATTAATATTATTAATCATTTAATAATATTTTAACCATTTATTAATATTATTAACCATTTAATAATATTTTAATCTCTTATTAATATTATTAACCATGTAATGATATTTTAATCATTTACAAATGTTATTCATCATTCAATAACTTTTTAATCATATACTAATATTATTGATCATTTAATAATATTTTAATAATCTTCAAATAATACCAATAGTTAACTTTTTAATTGTGCTAACTTTAGTCTTTATGTTAAATATTTAGCTATCAATGAGTTACTAATAAACTTCATATATTGGTTTAGTATTCAAACCCATTAATTTGACACTTATTTCAACTTAAATTTTCATTAAAAACTCAACCCCGACCGACCCGACCTGACCCAGATCGAATCGACCCGACCCAGAAAACTTGGACATTCTGTTTTGAATGCCGCAGCGCTCAACTGGGCGCCGGGGCGTCCAAAACAGAAACAAAACCCTAAAAATGGGTTGTTCGACCCTCCGACGTTCCGACAGTTATAACTTCTTCATTTTAAAACATTTTTGGGTGATTCTTGAGTCCATCCTGATCATAATTTCTCCCTCTACAACTTCTCTTTAGATCACAAATCTAAATTTCAAACGCAAGTTGACTAAAAATTGCTCACAAGGATAAAGTGAAAACTAAAATCATAAATCCTTGGTTTTTATGGTTCAAACTTGAATAAAATAAACTATACACATCCCAATGACACCAACTTAGTGTTGTTGTCTTCCTAACTTCTTGTTTTACAATATTTCACGGTTCAATCATATTTTTAAAAATGTTTGACACAAAATTTAAAGATTGAACCACTTAGGGTTTTACCGGTAAATCGTTATATGGACTTTCCTTCTAATTCTTTGCGTACCATCCATACAAATACATGTATTAACTATATCAAACTATGAATATACCTATATATCATAGTTTTAGACTTCTAGAGTATCAAAATAACTTTTGATCGGTTAAAAATACTTTTTGACCGATTAAAACATATATAGACTATAAAAATGCACTGAGGAAAGGTTAGAACACATTTCAACCTTCATAGTTCCTTCTATGGAGATCTTCTTCTTGCTAGGTCTCTTCTTCCTTCTTGAGTGAACCATTAGCACACTAGCTCACAAGCTCTCTAGCTTTTTCTCTCAAAGAAGCTCTCTTTTCTCTCTAGAGCCTCTCTCTCTCTCTATAAGCTAGAACAATGAAATAAATGAGCAAACTCTCTACAAGTCTTTGCTCCTTCCTATTTATAGAAGTCTAGGATTTATCCAATTAAGCTCCTAATCACCCAACACTAGTCAATTAGCAATCCTAAGCATGCTTACTATAGCTTTGAATGACAACTTGAATGACATCCATCAAGCTTGCTTACAAGTTACCAATTGTATAACATTTAAGCAACATCAAGGTAACAAGCCACCAAGTGGGCTCCCTAAATCTCAGCAAAATGGGATTAAATCCCCCATTTTTGTTTTATTTTTATAGCTTATATATACATATATATATATATATATATATATATATATATATATATATATATATATATATATACACACACACTTATATATATAAATGTTGACCAATTTTGACTACCATTTGGGCTCCACATTGGACTCTAGGATTTAAATATATTGGGCTCATCCATCTAATTTGGTTGGGCTCAATTTAATTATTCTATTGGGCTAACATAAAATACCCTATGTTATATTTAATTAAAACAAGTATTGGACTTGATTAATTATAACTTGAATCAAGGTTTAATTAATTACATAGACTACTAGGTTAATTTATTTAACTTAGTTTAATACATCAATTGGACTTATAATATAATTCAATTAGACTTGCCTTAAATTATTCTACCACATTGAGTTACATAAATAACTTATCCATGGTTAATTCTCATCACCATATTTATTCACCTTGCAATTAACCAACGTTTGGTTAATGCTTTCTCTTGTCTACCAACTAGGGTTATTCAATTAACACTACATTAGTTAATTCTCTACACTCAACCAAATTTTCCAACATATTGAGCAACATTTGACTTTTAAATTTAGACTCAATATTTGGGCTACTAGTTTATTTTGCATTGGGCTCCCTTATTTAATTATTTGAGCTACCCAACACAACTCACACATCTTTATAACTTGGGCTAGGTAATTAATTTAATTGGACTATCACCGCATTATATACAATATTTGCCAACATAATTTAATTGGACTTATATTAATTACCTCTTTATAATTATCAACAAGACTTATAACAATTAAAATATTTGCTTGTCTTAATCCATTATTGGACTCTATACAACAATTCTATAATTAAGTTAAATACTTAATTAATTGCTTCTTATTATCGCCATCCTAGGCAATCCTTCTAGTTTTTCTATAATTTTAACTCATAACTAATATAATTAATCTAATTAATTATATTTCATGACTTTTCTTCTTATTTCATATTTAAACTAATTAATTTATTAACTTAATTGAGTATTAATTTACTCATATTTTTATTTGGCTAATAAGCACACTTTAGGTATATATGTATATCAATATAACCACATTCACTTCTCAATTGAATTTATTTTCTTAATAAATTCTCTACATGCATCATTACAGTATTCCCTCATTTAATTTCTAATAAATAAATTATGTTAAAAAAAATATTCACCCATTTTTTACACATCTCCAACTCTAGGTTTTAAACCATAACCTTTAATTGATTATTCAAAATCTTATCTACAAATCTTGTAAATATCTGGAATATTACAAAAATTAATTTCTCATATTTTACTAGCTTTGTTCGAAAATATTCATAAACCAATAGAGAATATATATTATGCATTCCATAACATTTACATTACTATTGTTAAAAGTATGACACGTTATTTAAAGTGATCAGATACAGTTTTCAATTGAACCATTCAAGTGGACAAAATCAAAAGAAAGCTTTAAGAAAGTTTAATGATTTTCAATCCATGTATAAAAACAAAATCGTAATAGTAGATATATGACATTACTATAATATTACTATAATATATATCCCTAACCTAAATTAGCCATATTACATCAACGAAAGATCTGAAACTTCATTAAGATCAAAATTTTATTTCGTCTATTCTTTGAACAAAATTCATTTTGCTTTCTTAAAATTGTTGAATAATTATTTTGTGTTTTGAACATGCTTGTATTTCAGGAGAAATATATGATACATGTACTGGGAGGATTTAATGTATCATCCACTCCTCGAATAGAAAAGAGATGTCACTTTCATAACACAACAAACCTTAAAATAAATAAACAGAACATTAATAACTTTAAATATTTTTAATAATCTAAAATTCATAAGTGAATTAAATAAAATTCTCCAAAATTTACACAATAATCAAAATTAATCAAAACCTAAAATCCAATCATCCTAGATGGTTAAAAGTAATCTCTCTTTACACAACTTTGAATAACCCCTACAAACCTGTAGGAAAAAAAATACAACATGAGCCAAATACCTAGTACGGATAAATATGTACAAAAGAAACAAAACTAAAATCTAGAACTAACTAAACAGAATATGAATGATAACCTCAAATATAAATATCAATTGTGACACCCCTGGATATTTTAAAATAATTTCAAATGAGGATTATGATGAATTAAGTTAAGGTTAATGGTAAAACCTAGTGATGACTGATAGAATGTATTAAGGATTGATTAAATTGAATTATTGTGTGGTCAATGTGATAGAAAAGAATTATGGTAAGACATGAGATTACGTGTCAACAGGTAAGAAATTGATTATGTCTAATATATATATGTGATCGAATATAGAAAGACAAGTTAAAGTTTAGAAGAAAAATGGAAATGATGATGTATAATGGAATTGAGGATTGGTTATGAAAGTTAATAATGAGCTTAATGAATAGGTCTAGAGAAGTGATAGTATGAAGATGACAAGTTAAGGTAAGTATGAAAGCGCAGTGAAGAAGGAACCGTATGATTAAACAGTTATTATGGATTTATAGAAGATTAAGTGTATGATATGTGAATATGTGAAATTTATGAAGAAATTGATATTATTGATTAAAATGAGGTATGTAGTTATACGATGTGCAGAAATGGAAGGTAATGCCCTTGATGATGTGCATAAAGAATATGATGAACAAGTAGGATGTAAATATGGGCAATGTGTGCGAGGTATTGACTTAATGGTCGTAAATGGTTATATGAGTTTAAAAGGATAAAGGACGATGGATTCTCGAAAAAGCGGTTTATGAAAAAAATGAGTATGGTGAATATTTGAGATGTCGGAAGTTGAAGTTTATTGATGATTGAACCAAAAAGGGTCCGTAAATAATTATGAATGGAATATTATGTAAATTGGCATTGATGGTAAATTATTATAAGGGATTGATGAAATTGGTATTTAAAGTGTGACAAATGTTATGGGACAAGTCAACTATGAAGTATTTAATGATGGAATAAAATTAAAGACTTATGAATCAAGTTTAGATAAAAAGGGGCTTGAATTGGATTAAAATTGAGTAAATTTGTGAATTTTGGAAATTTAATTCTCTAGCAATTGTGGCAATTGACCAAAGTGCCCCTCAACAATTCAAGTAATGGCAAATGTGTCCTAGAGATGAATAATGACTAAGATATCCTTGTTTAGTCATGTGAAAAGACATAAATGTCCCTAACCATGTATGAGATAAGACTAACCAAGGGTGGTTAGTTGTTGGAGTGTGCATGTATTATATGTATGTATATTATCTTATTTTTCATTCTTCACTTTCGAAGATGCTAGAAAAGAAGGTGAGAGAAAGAGAGAAAAAACAAGAGAAAGCTAGAGTTTTGCAAGGATTAACTTGAAGGATTCAAGGAAAAATGTTCAAAAGGCTTGGAGCAAACTATCCAAATGGAGTTATAACCTTATAAAGGTTTATAGGTAGGAGAAAAAGAAGCTACATGAAGGTATAACTATGTTATTACTCTAAAGCTTGATGTTTATGAGTTTAAATGATAGATTAAGACTAGTCATGCTAATATTTATGGCTAGATGTAAAGATTATGTGAGTTATGTGCTCTATTGTGAATTAAGTCATGAAACTAAGTGTTCTTGTAGAGTAACAAAGGTGATATACTATTTATGCATGTATACAAGCTAGAAATCATATTTTAAGATATGATCAAGTGTTATATGTTACTAAATTTGGTGAAAACCAAGATAGAAAGGTTGATCCTGAAGAAATCATGTGTAAAATTATGTTAAATGGCATACAAAAATGCTTTGAAGATTTAGAATCATGTATGGTGAAGGAAGTTTGAATATTATGCTATACTTTGTGTATAAACCGAACCGTAATCTGTAAAGTACATTAGAATGTGCATATAGAAGTTAGGTGGACTTATAAAGTCGTTAAATGTGTATATGTTTGCCTATGTGGTGTATGGAGTTTAAAATGACAAGTCGAATTAGGTTTTGAATTTGAATGGTTTATAAAAGTTAAGAAAAATCCGATTTAAAGGTGATTTTTGGCAATTTTGAGGAATTAAAGGTAAAACGAAGCCAAATGGCTTAATTTTAAGTTATTACACGTGTCTAGGTTGATTTGGTAATCAATGAATTTAAAATTGAGTGGATTGGCGATTCGAACGATCGAAACCAATCGTTTTTATATGAAACGGATTTTTACGGACAAATATCGCCTCGTACGAAGTTTGACGGTTTTGAAAGCTTGGGCATGTCATTTAAGTCCTATGTGAACTATGTCAAGTGTTGGAATGAAGTTTTAAAGCAAATGGCAAAAAAATCACAAAGTTGCAAAAGTTGGATTTCAAAACTCTGAAATTTTCGAAGTCTGCAAATTAGTTGAACAACCCTCCTATGGGCAAGTATATCTCTGATTTTAAAGGGCCAAATGAGACAAATGAAAATTTTATAAAATACTATGTAGCAAGGTCTAGCACTGTGTCAAATTTGGTGGGAATTGGATTTGTGGTTAAGAAGTTAAAAATCAGCAAACCATGACCAAAAATCAGAATTCTGCTGGAGCAGGACTGCGCCGGGGCGCAGTCTATTACACTAGACATTGTGCCGGGGCGCAGTGTCACTGTTCATCGGCCGAGAGCTTTTCGCGGCCAGCGAAGTCTGGAAGAAGAAACATGGCGTCGGGGCGAGGTTACTGTAGCATTGAAAAATTTTAAAATGCCCGATAAGCTACGTTTTGATACAGAATGATAAGGATGGATTATGTAAACCCTAAATAAATAAGAATGGGCTATATAAAGGATGTCAAGATATAATGAAATGATAAATGACATAGTGTAACATGCCTAAAGTTAAATTGAGGTGAGTTATAGGTTATGATAAATGTTGGAAATGAACTAGGATGTATTATAAACCTATATAGCGTATAATACATCAAATGTGTAATGAATAGAGATTAATGGTTAAACAATTATGGTTTAAGTTGATAAGTTATATAAGCTATGATCCTGTATTGATGAATATAGATGGTATGTTTACAGATAATGCTCGAGGTAGCAAACCAAGGCAATGAATGATAGAATGACCAAGCAGTGCAATAAAGGTTAAGTAAAATAATGCAGACCAGACAAGTTCTTCGAATCTAAGTATAATAGATATTCTACGTGAACTACGTGATAGAAATGAGTTGAAATGTGCCTATGTGCAACTATGTAATTTATTTGCTACATGACTTATGTGACATTAAGCATTGCATGATAAGATAAAGGATGCATGACGCATATATTAAATTGATAGCATGAAAGGTGTTAGTTGATTAACTTGCTGAGCTTTATGCTCATTCTTGCTATAAACTAACTTTTCAGGTAAAATATAAGAAGGTCGGAGGTGCCGGTTATGCTAAGGTAAAGAATGTGAGTACATGGAGAAGCATGAAGGGAATTTGATAATTTCATCTGTGTAATATTCTTGTATAATGATGAATGTAAACCATAGAAATGATAAAGGGTATTATGATTGTATTAATATTGTAAGGCGAGTGTGTATCTGATGAAACTCGCATATATGTGATAAATGTATGTATATATGGATAGACATGATGGATCAATTATAGGTAAATAGAACTATGTAGTAAACTTATGTGTTGTAAGCAGGTTATGTGCAATACAGAATGTATGTAAACAGGTATAAGCAAACAGGAGCAAATATATATGTAAACAGGGCCACGTGTAAATAATTCATGGCGAAATTTTATTTACAGATTATAATACCCTAAATATATATGATTTTAAACAGGTAATAGACTAGGTCACAAATTATTAATGTTTGACCTAAGTTTAATGAAGGGTAAGTGAACGTTGCGATCCTGAGATAGATAAGAAAAATAAGTTTTAACCAAAAAAAAAAAAATGGACAGCATTTATGGTCAACTGAAATGCTTTTAAAGGTTAAAGGTTAAGTCTAACGCACGAGATTCCAGTTAATGTGATTTAAAGTCAATGATTATGTAATCCAGATATAAATGGACAGAATTAAGGAAGGTCGGAATCTCGGGACGTCACATCAATGGTAACTGAAATCTCGAAAATCTAAATTAAATAAGAGTATAATTGAATCAACAGAATTAATGAAACCAAATAAAAGGCTGAATTAAAGTGGCTAAATTGTGATTTCATACTAAGCTCAGAACAAAAAAGAAATATACATTGCCACACAGACAAGTCAAAATAATGCTACATAGGCAAATCACACATTGGACTGCGAATTCAAATGCATGTAAAATCAAAAGGTGTGTTCCGTATAATATCACCAAACCGCATAATAGAAAATAAAACTAGAGCCGAACCATCCGCCTCCCAAAACAAAATCACAATATGGTCAACTCCAACACGGAACACAAATGAGGATGTCATAGACTAATCATACCATCACAGAAGGTGTTATGCCTCAGTGCCAAGAAGACATACATGTGGCATCTTCACAGGTAGTTATAACTCAAATATACTTTATTGCTTATTCTACCAAAAATATAGTCTCACAATACACGCGACATAACACCAACAAAAATGGTTTTAAACGTATATATTGAACCAAATCAAATCATAAATAAAATATCTCCAAAGTAATGTAATAACATGTACAACTCTACAAAGATCAACAAAGTTCTATGCATGAAGAACAAATTTAAAAGAGTACAAAATACGAAGTTCAGATCATCTAGACTAAAATGAAACAACATAAGAATCTGTTTAACAAATCAATCTAACGAGTATCAAATTCTAAATAATTAGCTAAACAAACATATCAACATAATGAGAATATTGCTAAAGAAGTACAGAGTCTTTACGAAATATACTAAAAGAAAAAAGATTCGAATTACAAACTAAAGTTTCAAGAGTGCCAACAGAAATATAAGAAAAAGATTACATATGACGATAAATCACGAGATATAAAGAATACGACAATAATTACGAAATCCGTACTTGATAGTCAAATCCACTTATAGCGCACTTTCCAAAATTTTAACATCAAACACCAACGATATCTAATATGAAATCTTATTCACCACTTAAACATATTCACTCCAACTTAAGTATGCAAGTCCACCTATTAATTCTAAAATGCTTTTTAAACTATTAAAGGTGCCTTTAATTCTTTTTCTTAGATCATTATTAATACCTCCAAAGTATAAAAAAATAAATAGCAAAAGTTAAGAAATGTAAAAAACCCAATATGACAAACTATTTTAAGACCTCCGTCCATTGTATCGCTCATATTAATCTCATTTTATAATTATTTTTTAAATTAAATAAATTTAACAGAAAGTAGACTTCAAATACTTCAATTTAGCCTCAAGAATCACTCAAAACAGATTTAAAATCATTAAGTTATATATTTTTAAATATTAGAACTTGTGAAAATTCTGCTACAAAAATTCTAGATAAGCCCTTTCTTAAAATTCATGATAAATAAAATATTTAACTTTAATGGTTCAAAATTGATAAAAATATTATTAGCATATATAAGTATAACATATCCAAAATTTATAACGATCTAATGGTCGGATTAAGAGATATAACCCATAAAATGGACCTTAAATATATAGAAATAGATTTTCAGATTTTAACTTTTATATTTAATCGAATTATAT